>JAJQXH010000055.1:2902500-3457631 GCA_022343465.1 Oscheius sp. G VE-2021
GGGACCAGCGCTGGGTCCTTGACTTTCAACGAAGCGCCATTTGCATAATGAAAGCAATTGGCCAAAGGACCAACTGCCTCCGTTTATTGAAACACAATTCAGACGTGAAATTGGGAGAATAAGAAGACACTCTTAAATAAAAATATCAATTTGTTTGATATCTATCTATTCTAGTGTTGTTTTAATATTAATCAACATCAATTTTCAAACCAAATCCCGAAATATTTGTCTAAACGGGCTCTAAATGACGGTTTTTTCTACCTTGCTCGATCTACCTTTTTACGAGTGATATGAGACGCGAATCGTTTGTTGAATGCCCCCTTTAGTATAGTGGTTAGTGGACTGGTTTCACACTCTGACACTTCTTGGATCGGTTCCCCTCCGAAGCTAAGATTTTTGCCACAACAAAAAAGAAAACAGGGCAAAGATAATTGCAAGTTTTATTTTTTTTAAGTTAAAAAAAAACGTCTTAAAAACCGAAATGTTCCTTACTCCATCATCACCTAATATTTGGATAGCAAAATTACTCCATAATCACCTAATATTTGGATAAGTGGCAGCGAATTTTCGATTTTTGGATATATTTTAAGATTTATTTTCTGTACAACCAAGAAATTTTTGATTAGCTGAATTATCTGAGAAAGGCTTTTTCGGCTCCAAAGAAGAAGTTAAACTCATTTTTTGCTTAGCCTTTGATGTCCTTAGAACTTCCTTAGAACAGTCCTTAGAACTTCAGATCCGTAACCCCTAAGGCCTTAATGCTGAAACGCTGTTCCAAATTAAAAACAATTCACAGGGTTTCAATCGATAGCGATTTGTGTATTCATATAAATGGCTGTTTAATCAGAAAGCCTTATTTTAAAGACAAAATAGGGAAAAAATACAAAAAAACCGTGAATTCACCAATTGTGCGCTAAAAGTCATAAAAAGTTCAGTTTAAAAGGGCTATTTAATGTTTTGGCTATCTTTCCCAAAAATTCGATTCACCTCATCATAAAATTCATAAAATAACATAAATACTTAGTTAAAGTTAATAAGACGCGTTTCATGCTTTTGGCTTTTCTCTGTGATTTATGAAACATTGTCAAAACTCACGACATTCCCTCCTTTTTCTTTTTTCTCGGTAGGTAAAGAGTACTTGTTGGCCTACACGTCGATTGTCGACTCAAAGAAGGCGCTGTCTTCTGAGGCACCTAAAATAACAATTTAGGCAGGTTAGGTTGAAATGTCTTTACCTCTGAAGTCACAGGATTAACAGAGTAGCATCCATAGATCGGAGCGGCGTAATAGGAGTTCTCGTCAGAAGAGCACGAGTAATAGCGGGGAGTCCAGTCTGCCATGGCACCAACACTCGACAGGGATTCAGCCAGCTGTTGCTGTCTTCAGTCCATTTGCAGCCCTGCAACACACTGGCTGAGGAACAAATGCGCCAGATTGGGTAATGGGCTGCTCTTTGACACCGAAAAGATGCCTAACGGGGTGGGAACAGGACGGGTCGGATTTCAGACCTCCGCAAAACCATGCGGGGCTGGCTAGCATGCGAAATAACATGGAGGAACAGGGCTTTTCGGAAGCCGCCGGACCTCAAGAGGCGCCGCCGGTGACCGGAAATGTTTGTGAAATTTCCGGACCAATGGAAAACACAATGCCAAAGGATGGGAGATACGGAACGTTGTGGAAAAGACAAAACAGTGGGACGAAAAAAGAAAATACTATTAGTTTGGCGATGAATTTGGAATTTTAGCATACTAAAACAGTTTGTAATTTGAAAAATAATTGAGAAAACATAAATGAACGACGTTATTGAAATTTTTGATGGTTTTATTATGGCTGTCAAACTCTTATGGAAACAGTATTCGAAACGCCTTAAAAGAATGTTCGTTCCGCCGCCGACCACACATGAATTACAAATTGCAATTGATCCAAGGAAGGCGATCGGCTGGCTATAATTATCCGATCTAGATTTGTGGTTTGCGATCAAAACGAAAGCAGCGAGACATCGCGTAAGCGGAAGAGGGCGCAGACCTTTGCGAACGCCGCGCTTCACAAGCAAGGTGAAACTTATGCCTTGACAACAATGGACAAGAGAAAGTATATTGAAATTATGTATCTTTAAACATCTCTGATATGAAACCCAAAGAAAATGAAATGAGTTTCTAACTTGTCAACTCAAAGAGTTTTCAGAAGCTGGGAATGTGCTTGTGGTTTATTTTACATCTTATCTCATAAGCGTGGTCGTATAAAACTTGGTTGCTCATAAATCTCCCATGTGTAAGCCTTGAGTGACACTTAGGTGTCAGATGTGAGGGTGTTGTAATACTAAAGAAAGTTTATTGAATCTTGACGAGAATAGATTTATAGTTTCCACTTTTCTTGCATCTTCCTTTCTGATCTGACAATTTAATGAAAGTTGGCAAGGTTAGTACTTAGTAACACAAGACCCCTCCCATCTGGCAAGTCAATTTTGGGCCCAGTACTTTGAAAGGGTGGAACACCCCTGGATGGATACAGAACACCCCTGGATGGCACCCCTGGATGGACCGGGTAAGCAAGAACACCCCTGGATGGACCGGGTAAGCAAAAAACGACTCAACGAAAAGACATTCACAACAAAAGTCAATAAGGTAACGATAAAGGTAAATACCCTAAGTTGAGGGATAAGGCTAAGTACCCTACGCCATAGGGATAAAGCAAAGTACTTATGAAAGGAAGGACCGCCAAAATGAATTATCGGATTATCAATAAAATAAGGCCTTACCACAGACTTTAAAGTTTTACACCAAAGCTTTTTCCACTGTGAACATTTTTTATTGTTGTGGTCAAATCTCCTACAGTGATAAAACGATATTAACAATAACAAGGCTTTTGTAAAAATACTTAAACTAATAAAAATACAAAATTTTACGTTTTGCTGAAGTCATGCAAAAATAAAAAATGTCATAAAACGTAGAAAGAGTCTTTGGAATGCATGTAGGCAAATCTTAGTCCAGGTTTGGTATGTGGCTCAAGGCGCAATGCGACATCGGAGAGGAAAAAGGAATTCGGTAATTTGTCTCAGAGGCAAGGCGAGGTCAGTGAGACGGGCCGGATCGTCCGCCGAAATACAAGCCTCGTCTAAATTACACACATCGCCGACGGCGACAAAAGTGTCCCTTTTCGGACACTTCCGCACCACTTTCACTGTGCCAACACTAAGTTTATGTTTGCTTGTAAACGAGGTCAGTTACATGAAGCAGTCTCATTGTTCCCTTACCACCGACAAAATTGCTTAGGTTTTGAAAAATAAGGTAATCAATAGTCTGGTAGGGTAGAAAGCTGCAAATTAGGTAAGAAATGAATCGGCTAAAATGACCATTGTCGGCGGAAGCGGAACGTAAAGTTTACCTTAGGATTAATACGCGCCCAATTGAAACCTGCTGCGGTCTACTCTCGCTCGCACAACGAGTTTCGTACAATAATCCTTCCCCGGCGTGCCTCTCGTAAGGGAAACTCTCAGAAAACAGAAGGATTAGTACACATAAAAAAACAAAAGAAAAGAAACATGCTACAAAATGTAACATATTTTGTCTTCTTTTTAATGTGAAATTGACGTTTGCATCAATCTGGTTACAAAAGAATTGCCTTCGACTGGCCTAGACTCATTTGAAAATGTATATGAGAGGATTTGCAAAGGATTTATGTCAAAGTAATGTGAAAGAAATGTTAGTTGAATCTCCAAGTGTATTTAACACATGTCCATTCACACACAAACGCATACGTACATGCACACATATACACATACACACACGTACACGTACACCCGTGCATTTACACATACATACGTACCCACGTGCACACATACGCACATACATTAATTTTACATTTGTATCAACCTGATTACAAAAAATGGCCTAAGACAAGGTAAAGTCAAACGAATCTTAGTTGGTATTCCAGTCACTATTTTATAACACACGCATGTGTTCATTCTTTGTCTCTCATTCACACTATTTTCTTCTTGTTTCTTTTTCTCTTTCTCTCTTTCTCTCTTTGTCTATTTCACAAACACATACTTACACAAACACTCATACACTCACACACACATACACAAGTACACGTACACTGACATCGCGAGAGAAAGAGAAAAGGATAGAGAGAAAGAGAGAAAGAGATCAAGAAAGAAGACAGAAATAAGACGGATATATTTGTCAAGTTGTCTTGAATTCGATTAGTCAAAATGTTTGTCGTTTTAATTCCAAACAAAACCAGCTCAACTGAATTGTTGCTTGTTGAATCTTAGCCTGTGTTTCACTTGGCAGTCCACTTGGCTGCAGTGTCCACTGCCCGTGAAGAGACGTTGTCCCCCGCCGAGTGCATAATAATAGGACGGCGGCAAATAGGTTGTCCGTTCAAACAAAAGAAGAAGTAAGAAATGTTTTACAGCTGCGAAAGAAAGATGTACGCACGGCTGCGCATTCGGAATACGATTCACGGTGATGCAATGTTTACGGGTTGGAATTTCAGAGCGGTGGAGCTGAGAAATTCTTGTGTCACAAAGGACGAGACAAACAGTCATAAGTTGTGAGAACTTCGTGAAAACTAGTTTAGATCAATTAAAATATAACTTATTGTTATTTATCGGTATCATGGCTTTAATAATATTACTGTATCTATCCGTGATAAAATGAATAAATACGTTGTAAAAAAGCGGAAAATTCTCAGTGGAAAATAAAAAAAATTCTTTCATTGGCTATGTTCAAAAACCAGCAGTTCTTTCTGTTTTAATTGCATAATTTTTGCCATTTATTTTAAAATCTGCTAAAAATTTAAAAGTAGTTTATTTCTGTTTCAACCGTTTACTAATTTCATATTCATTTAGCTCTTCATATTTTTCACAAAGGAAAACTTATTCTTTTCTGGGGAATAGAACTTTCAAGGTTTTACGAATTTAGTTCAACTTATGCTACTTGTGATTTTCAAAACTAAGTCCGAAATTAATTTCTTCAATGAAAAATAATGTTTTGTCCCACGTATATTTGCAGTATCAAAAAATTATTGGTTTTAATTAAATGTTTGAATTTAAAAAAAAACTAATGGGTAAGCCTCATTTTTATTCGTTAAGAAACAATGAGTGTTTTGTTAAAATTACACTCTCTTTGCAATTTAGCTGCACTATTTAGTTGTAATGCGCATCTTTTAGTTTATTTATTTGTCTACAAAGTTCACTTTCAGTTACAAAATAAAAGAGTTACAACAGCAATCTACTTTAGATTTGACATTGCCAAAAAAATATTTGTTCCTGAGAGTAAAGCCCCGATTAAAAGAAAGCTATTCTGAAGGAAGTTGTGAGAGAAAGACAGTCAACTGACTCTGGTATAGCTTTCAAATGCTTATAAGGTAAACATGAGTGGCAATTGGTTCGAGTGATGCAAAGCGAGGTAAGAAATGAAGTGCAAATGGGGGCGAATGCGCGGGACTCGAGTGGCCGAGGCACGAAAAGCGCCGAACACGGAAACGCGCTGTTTGGGAACCGTAAAGAGGGGTATCAGTGGAGGATAATACCGACTGTTTGTTGGGTAGGAAGAGATCGGATCTGTCTCATAAGAGGCGACATACCGATCCTCGTAGCGATAAGCATCGCATAAACTATGACTGCCAGCTGGCGGAACGCGGTGGCTGCCACAAAAATGAAGTTGGTTTTTGATCAACAACGGCAGCCTAGATTAAGTGCGCACTTAGAAATCTTCTGCAGACGAAATCACTAATTTCATCCGTATCTTTTTGCACTTGTTGCTCAGCCTTAGCAAACAAATTTGGGGATAACGTAAGTAACATTTTCTTGAAGTGTTTGATAGCCACCTTTTAAACATTTAAAGCCAGCAAAAGAAAATGTTATAGTTCATTTTGTTTTTACAAGTTTTAGCACATGGGCACTTTTTATTCCAAACTGTAAAAAATTCACAGATTATCACCTCTGTTTCAAAAATTGAATCAAAACTATAATATTTGTGATTTTTTTCAATAGCTTTTGTAAATGGAACGTTTTCTATTAATTATCGGTTCAATAAACGCAAAGATAGCTCCGGGTCGCCCGGGTCCTCACTAGGGAGAGTTACCAAGGGTCCCGTGGAGATTCCGAGGGAGACCCATACCGGTCGATCAAGCATTCGATAGGTATTCGATCTGTGAAATTTAAAAGTGCCGAAGAGCTTTCACTTTCGAGAACGACGCGTTTTTCTGCACGATTTTCCACTCTTTCGACGCGCCCCGAGTGATAAGCCGGCGACACGCTAAAGAAAACCGTGGCCAGTTGGCTCAGCCGGTTAGGTCCTTGATTGTTTAGCGCAAGGTCAGAGGTTCGTATCCCATGCAGTATTTCCTTTTTGCATTTTGTTCAAGAAGTGAAAACTTACAAGTCTTTCTTCAAAAAAATTTTTTTTTCGAATTGTTTTTTTTACTTGAATGATTTTTATTGTGTGCTTGAAACGTCCATTGTTTAATATCGTTAGGATTTAAAAAAAATCATATTTGTTCAATCTTGTTTTCAATTAAATTAATTTGAAGAAAAAAAATTTTTTTTGTAAAAAGACTAGTAAGTTTTCACTTCTTGAACAAAATGCAAAAAGAAAATACTGCATGGGATACGAACCTCTGACCTTGCGCTTATCAATCAAGGACCTAACCGGCTGAGCCAACTGGCCACGGTTTTCTTTAGCGTGTCGCCGGCTTATCACTAGGGGCGCGTCGAAAGAGTGGAAAATCGTGCAGAAAAACGCGTCGTTCTCGAAAGGTAAAGCTCTTCGGCACTTTTAAATTTCACAGATAGAATACCTATCGGATGCTTGATCGACCGGTATGGGTCTCCCCCGGAATCTCCACGGGACCCTTGGTAACTCTCCCTAGTCAGAGCTAAACATCAAGGGTTCAGCCCGCCCGTTTTTTCTACCCTATTGAAATATCCCCAATGATGATAAGTTTCCTCAAAGCATTATTATGTTACTTTAAAAGTTTTGACAAAGAATGGTAAAAAGTGTTCCAGGGGATGTAGCCAAACCCTTGTTGGTAGTCTTTTAACCGGGTGTTCTCGTTTGCTGGCAATCCTCGACGTGTGGTCGTTAGAGTTTGTGACTTCTGCAAATTATTGACCATAGTTGACAGATCAGATTCAGAGAGAAAGATTGAGTTCGCTGAAAATCCGAATATATTCATTTTAATGTTTATAACGTACTTCGAAGAGTTGTTAATTTAACGTCGCTTTTGTTTTGCCCACGTTGCTTTTTTCTGCAAAATTTGTGGGATGTTTTTTTTTCGAACGCGATGGTTATGCCAATCTTGCTTTTAAGCAGCATGTTGACTTGCTGGTTGAGAAATAATACACTTCAGTTTTTGGAAAAAAAAAACTAAAAAAAGGTATGAAAAACGGATATATTATTGTCATATAACATTATTTCTGTGGAATCAGCATGCTTTGAAAGGTGTTGTGTTGAAAACATTGTGCTTAAATTGTTTACAAAATAAACAATTACATTTTCAAAGCCAGTAAAAAGTCTGCTGAGGTAGATTCATGTAGAACAAAGTAAATCTTGGCATTTGAACACCATGAAACTGAATAAACAATTAATCGACGTAAGACACGACTTTATCAGAATTTTATATTACAACTTAGCTGTTTTGCAAACTTTGAGTCCTACCCTTCTAGGGCAAGGTAAGACTAGCCTGATTTGTTTCCTTTTTTTGACTTTATGGAGATCGCATCCTTCTCAGCCCGGTCTGAGGTTGAATCACTCTTGATCGTCACATTTTCCCTCTGGAATGCATGTTCTTTGCAAAAACTTTGATTCTTTGGTGAAAAAATTTATTCTAAGACGAGAGGTAAGACCACCCTGTTCGTTTGCGTTCCAGTTCCGATTCATGAAATTCTTAGAAACTGGGATGACCTACGTGCTGAGTATTAAAAAGTCCGCATTTTTCAAAAATGGAGGGTTTCCGCCACTTTTTTCTTCGTACAAGGTAGACTAAGATTCTTATTTGAGGAGATACTTCCAACTTAGTTTAAGAACTTTTGTTCACACTTATTTTAATTTAAATCTTATTTGTTCAAAGCTTTCTGAAATAAGTCTAACCGCAACACATTTAAAAAGAAAAGTTTATTAAAACCGCAGCAACTTAAAATAAAAATACTGCTTGAAAACCACGTGGTATGTACAAAAATAAAAATGGTCCAAAAATACCAAAAAGGCAGGGACACACAGGACATTTGGCCTCGTCCGGCAATGAATAAACTAATAGACTTTCTAAGAATATGACAGATATGACATAGTCTCTGGGAAAGACTGAGGGACATGCTACGAAGGCTCGTAAAAGCTACCTCGTGGCGAATTTGGCAACATTTGTGAGATAGATAGAGAGACGGTCAGCTAGCATCGACTGACAGGAGTATCCGGAGAGAAGGCTAGCTTCTGAGGAGCAAGTGAGGGCATAGGAGATTCAGTGACGCTGAAGAGAGGCCGCCTGGCTGGTCGGCGACTGGGGGAATCGAGCGAAAGCTGGCGAGCCATCTTGATCCTCGACTTGTTCCTGAAAATTGGCAAATAAGACACATAAATAAGAATCTTGGTTATGAAACCGAAGAAGTTAGAAAGTTTTGTTGGCCCTGACCTAAGGTGCCACTTCCCAGCTTAGGTCATTTAATTGGTTCGCATGGTCATTAGCGATTTTACGATAATCTGGGATCTGATGAATAACGCAGCGAAGACCGTGTCGCGATGATTGACAAGCTGCTAACTACGGCGCGCGACGATTATCCAGGTCACACTCACTCTGGCTTCACGCAGGTGGCCGTGGTACTGTATTTCTTGTGGAAGTTGAACGTCCTGAGAAGATGGCTGAACTGAGGATCATCCATAGTGGTGTAGCTCTCCGGTTGACAGAAAGACTGAAAAGTTGTCATTTAGAAGGGTCCACCTTATGAAAACCAACCTTAGACTGGATAGACTGGAAGAGAGGAGCAGCCTGGTTGTTGAAGAAACCCTTGTATCCCTTGTCAAGAACGTAGATTTCCTCAAACGTGACGTGGGGGTAGTTGTCAACATTGCGAACACGATCGACTCCACGAAGAGCGGTAGCCCTGAAAGATACAATTTAGAATTGAAACATCTTCTGAAACTTACATTCCAGGTCCTCGCTTCTGGCTGTACTCGCAGTAGAAGATGGGAATCCTCTTGCGGTCGAAGGTCCCCTCGAAGAAGAACTTCTCGCACACGGACGGATCGTACATATTGATGGCGCTATTGATGTGCCCGCCGTTGTACTCGTAAGGATAGCGGCAGTCAATGAGAACATATCGGTCCAGGAATTCAGCTTCGGAGAGGGTGCTCATCAGTTGGCAAAGGGTGTGGGCCTCAATCCTACGGTAGGCAACGGAATCAGTGCTGTTGACGATAGTCGGGAGAGAATAGTTCTAAAATTAGAAATTAGCTGGTTCCGTTTGTGTCTCTTACCACAACGAGGGGCTTCGGAAGGTGGTCATCGGGATGGGGGTGCACTTCAATGCTTGAGGTGGAGAAAGCACGAAGCAGGCTGCGAGGCCTCCCACACACCACGGAACTGTTTGAAGGCTGTAGAAAAGTCCGTACACCGACTTTTGATGGAAACACACCTGACAGTTCTCAATGTTTTCCTTGTCCTCTTCCTCCTTCTGCCTCTTGGGCTGGTAATCAATGTTAGGAAGGGTTCGCTTGCGGGGAAGCATGGTCGACTTGGCCTTGTACATGCCGCTGCGACGAGACAACGGAGATGTTTCTTGACTGAAAGTGCTTGGTTGAAAAGGGAATTAAATTGAGGCAAGGAAAAGTCAGAGAGAGGGTTAGGGAGAGAGAGAGAAAGAGAAAGAAAGAGAGAGAAAGAGAGAGAGAGAGAGAGAGAGAGAGAGAGAGAGAGAGAAAGAATACAGTAAAAGAGAAAGAAAGAAAAAGAAGGAGAAACTATTAGAGAAAAAGGGTAAAACTAACATGTTTGTCACATCTCGACCGAAGGTACGCGGACGACGTCCGAAATCCTTGGAAAGCTTTCTGGGCATCTGCCTAACGGCATTCTCATCGATGGCAAGGTCTTCCATTTCTTCATCCAGGATGAACAGCGGATTCTCTCCGCAATAATTCTTCAGTGAGGAAGGACCACAGTCCATATCCCCAAGACCCGAGTCGCGAGAGTCCTCGTCCTCACAGTACATCCCTGAAAAAGAGCCTTTTGAAATTGATTTAAAAAAGATTTTGAACATTTAAGGCTTTGATGTTAAGTCTTAAGTGGTTAAGTGTTTCTACTTTTGAGCACATCTGTGCGCGGGAAATGTGAGGGGAGGCGGCGGGGAGGGGTCCAGGTCGGTGACCCCAGCCGGGGTTGTGGCGCAATAACAATGCCCACCTTAATATGACTGGAGGCCGGACTTGCGGGGACAGATGGCTGTTTGCTAAAAACAGGTAGGCATGGGCGGAGCGAGATATATCAACGGTTTTTGAGGACGAGTTGCGGCATGATTTAGGGCAAACAGTTACAATTTTAAATCTAAAGTTTCCGTCAATCGAAAGCATTGATTATTATTTACAATAACACCGCGGGGAATATTGCCATAATTGTAATCTGCGGCATAACCTAAGGAAAAGTTTGGAGCAAAAGCGACTTCAAAATATCGACGTGAGATAGGCGATTGGAGGGTATCATGGGCAAAACAAACGTTGAAATGAGGAAGCAAGGGGGGACTGGGGCGTTACCTCGCGGGAAGTACATTCAGAAAGAGGTCAATTTACTTAGAGGGTGTGAAATCGGCAATCACAGAAAGGCGCGACATGAAGGTCGTGCCGGCGAAGGCCGTCCAGCACGGCACGGAGCAGATAAGCGGAGATGAATGGACATGTCTTCAAATTCGAATGAAGGCGCGTGGCCCTTGCTGTTTATCGAATTCTGAATACAATTCCGTTTCGTCTTCCACTTCTCGCCGTGCCTTCTGCGGCAGCAGACTGCGTGACTGGGGGCGTGCCGCGCGCCGAAGCGGAGCCCCACCCCCGACTGCCACAGGGAAAAAGCCACTGGCACCCGTTTTATCGACGTCAGGGGGGTTTGTCTTCTGCATACCGTATGACAGCAGAAGTTATGGCTTTTACAACGTGGAACTTGGCAACGGTACAATCCCCCAGGTGCTGGGAAGTCCCGAAATCTAAAATCGATCCTGTGAAAAAAAGCCCGGGATTGAAATACTTGTAGTTGGGTTTTGAACCCGTGTTGGCAACTCTTCGAAGTTTAAGTTCTCGTAAAATGAGGTCGAGGAGCCGTTATCTTCCTGTGCCATCCATCCCCGCTGGCGGTCATTGGCAGGTTCTACTGCGATCACACACACCTGTCATGCTACAGTTACAACAACCCGACCACCTGTCGGCATAGGCTTCAAAAGCAGCCGTCTGTGCGCGAATTCGCCCAAGATACGACCAAATCCGGGCGCGGATGAGCATTACGCGATCAATCGAGACATACCGACACGTTGAGCATCGATAAGCAAAGAGGTTGAAGAATTTTTTGAAGGTTTTTGGTTTAAGGTTTAAATGCCTTAGGTTTTTAGTAACTAACGACCTTAAGATGACTTTAGGTTTCCTAGGATATAATATAGAAGAGGACATAAAAAAAGAATAAGTTTTAAAGGGACGATCGGCTTCCTTTTCAAAATGACGGCTAATCCTATGCTAAATACAATTTCCAAAAAGAACAAATCAGTATGCAGATTTAGTTTAGTATTTCACATATTTGAAATTATTGCTCTGTTTTTAAACCTGGCTCTTAAAAGAAAAATTTGAAAGATAGTTTTTGAACCCAAAAAGGTACGAAAAAGTCACGTCAAATTATTTTTCTTCTATGGTCTTATGGCAAGGTCATTTCTTAGAGTTTGCTGGCATTGAAACCCCATGCTGATCCCCAAGACAAGTCCAAGACAAACATGCCTATGCAACATCGCTCTCACGTTTCCCAGGTGGGGGCCGTCGATCATCGGCTCTAACAACATGACCCAATAGGCCCTAATAGTCATTCGCAAATACTCCAACGCGCACCTGAGGCCTCGCTCTCACTGCCCCCTGGTCATTCCAGGCCACAAAAATAACCGCGGAACACAATGCGCGGCCCGAGATGTTACTGTGATCGTTCGAAGGGGCGCAGACGGCCGATTTGAATGGCAACGGCGGTTCCCGACAACATTAGCAATTCCGTCGGCTACGTGTAAGCTAGACGATATGAAAATTCCATCGGCGGCGTCTATCAGAATGTGCTGCGCTGTATTATGCATTCAAACCCTGCAGGGAGCGAAAATGGCAGGCTACAGGAGAGAAGAAACTCGAAACGGAGACGGAGGTCACCGGCGCCTCCTCGCTTTGTTGCTGACAAGATAAGCAGTGATAACCAGTGAATTCAAAAGTTGGGGACAATACTAAACAGCTGGCCGATAGCTATGGGCCCTACATGCAACCGGTTGCAAAAGGCAACCCCGAGAACAGTACACCCCGTGTCCTCGCCGGCTGGGGGAGAACAGACTCCCGTCATAAATGTCGTTTGAATGGCATTCGATGCCGACAGTTGGCACCGAGGACAGCTCTACGGGACCCCACGGGTAGTAATGCTCTTTGGCTACACTATTTCATCTAAAAAGTTTAGTTTGTTACAGTACCTTGCTTATTGGAAGGTTCTTCATTGTAGTAAAAGGAGACACGTCCGGAGTTCATGCTACTTGCTTCACAAATCCGAATCCTCCCAAGCGGGTCTCTGACCTGAAAAAAATCTTATTAGAAATCTCTGTGGCATAGGATTATGAAGAAGAGGTTTGCAACATTGCGCGACAGCAGCCAGTTGTTGGCAATTTTTCACGCGCAGGATGTCAGAACAGACCATCGGGCGGTGCGGCCTGGTACAAGCTAAACAAACACGGAAAATCAGCCTAGGGGGATAATGACCAATGACCTAAGGACTTATTCCGATGACACTTCTTGGTTACGTCCGAGCATATCACCTTCAAGGATTAGGGTGTTGAGAGAGTTGCACAATGCGAAGTGGACGAGCAAACATGACTTGGGTCAGCGCAGTTACTCAAGTTACGGGGGACAAAAAGAGACCGCCACCTAGGTGAGAGTTGAGTTACGGGGGCCGTTGGACCGAGGTCAGCGCGAAGAGCACTCGACGGCTACCGAATGCTCTCCATTTTTTTGTGAATTGGAAAGAGGTGCTTTAGTTCTTATGGTTACAGTCAATGAATAGAAACATTATACACAAGGGCTTGAGCGTTTAAAAGCTACAGATGCCCTTTTGCTCATATCGTACGAAAACAAGGAGCTGATAATAGAAACAGAGCGGAATAAAAACAAAGACAGACATATGGGGTATAAAAACAAAAACTAGACTTTTTGGCATGGTTGAAAAAATACTTTTTGTAATTGAAATGGTCACTAACAAGCTTTAGAAATGCATCGGTGCAAGCTAAAATTTAAAAAAAAACTTTTCCATGTGAGTTTACGGAGACACTGACAAAAGCCAGCTTTGATTAAAAAAAGCCAATGGTAACACATTTTCCGAAGGTTGTAAAATAATTTCTCCCAGGTGACCAAAGTTCATAATGATATACGAAGGTCACATCAGCTAATTAGGTCAATCAGCTGTGGCCGGAGAGAATACCATTGGGAGAAGCGACTGTCCTCCATTGCCAATGGAGTGACTGCGGGAGCTGTTGGTTGACGAAGAGGAACGCAGCTGTACCAATAGGGTGCGCGCGTCCTGAACGTCGCCCCGGGGTTCCTCCTCACAGTCAGCCAGGTGGTCATCGGAGCGGTCTTGTGAAAAGAGTGTGTCGGCATCTGCGTTGCGCAGCTCTTCGGCGCACATGCAGACCAATTACCCACGGACGTCGGGACTCTCTGCATACAGTACGCTCTCTCGGCGATCCCCTGCGATGGCATGTCTTCCTAGTTATTATGATGTGAACAGATGATGCGGGCGAATACAATGGAAGACTTGACCTCAACGGCGACCTGAGGTCCAACGCGTTCAAATAGTCAACTGGGCGGAAGAGGTGGTCTTTTGATGTTGCCAACTAATTTCACCTCTAGTAAAAGTCTTTTCTCTCTCTCTCTCTCTCTATCTCTATCTCTCTCTCTCTCTCTCTCTCTCTCTTTTTCTCCATCTCTCTTTCTATCTCTCTTTCTCACTCACTTTATCGCTGGTCTCTCTTTCTATTTCTTTCTCTGAAACTCAAACTACAAAACATCTGCACAAATATGATCAACGTAAGCCGCAACAGTAGTTTTTCGGCCGTAGTAAATTATAGGGACGACAGCTGCCCTAAGGGTTCATTAGACGGGCACAGGAGCCCGCTCCTTATGCAATCGTTCATAAGAGGCTGCGGAAAGAGCGCAGTAATGAGGACGCGCAGAGAAACGACGATGAGCAGCTGACCAGGCCGAGGATCCATCATCGTGGATTTTGAATTTGGCCTAGAGACCGGAAGCTGCGCAGAAGTGCGATTATGCAAATTAGCACATTCATTATCAAATTATTGATCGAGCTCTCATAACAAATAAAAATCGATAAACTTGATACATTTAAGAGGAAATTTTTAAACAAATGTTTTTTTTGTTTCTCTTCACAGTGACTTGCCTGCTATGTTGTTCAACAGAAGGCAAAAAAAACCTAAGGACCTTAAAAAACCTAAGTTTCAAGGAATGTCATACCTATTTGTACCTTAAACTATCAAAGAAACGTTTGATGGCAACTTGCTCTCGTCAATCGGATCGATTACCCTAATGGATATTAATGGCCTACGGATACGGTAATCACTTGGGGAATATTCCCGGCGTTTTGCATATTTATTAGGAGACCGCAACAATGGATATTAGTGAACAAAAAGACATCCATTAACGCGGCGACCCCTTTGATCCCTGCAATCCAGAGACACTTTGCTTTTTGCCGAATTAGGTTACGCTTTATATGGGTCTTTCTAAGATAAGTCTAAAAATGTCTCTATTACAGTATCCTTCACAGTATGTTCTGCTAATTCCTAACATATGTTTTGTGCCAATCGCCGCTTCAAGGTCGTTTTTCTTCGGCAGGGCGTTGCCGAGACCGTGTCAGTGGGTTTTGGCCTTGAGTCGCCGACGGATTTGTTTGTTCTCCATGCTTTTATTTGCCGTTCCTCGCCAAAAAGGTAGCGAATGCATTAGAAAGGATTTGCTCCTGGCCTCTCGCCTACTTCACGCCGAGCCCAACGGCATGAGACCAAGGAGAGAAGGGCCACGCTGCGCACAGGATTACGGCAATCTATCATGGGAAGGGATCAGGACAGAAATCGCCTGGATCGATCGCAGTTGTAAATTGTGATTTGAATTCTCACAATGTAAATATCAGTAATTGATTGTAACAATGTCATACTAGTCTATATAAGAGAAACAGAGATAAAGAAATAATTTTAGGGTAAGAACTTATGAAAGTGAGATAAGATCCAATGGTCTCAAGGCCTGAAGAAGTAATGTGAGTTAGGGCAGAAGGCGTGAGCAGTTGTTGGCTGCCGCCTGCTTCTCCAAGAAATTCAAAACGCACCAGGAGCCCATTTGCGCAATGCCAGGCCTGCTAGCGATCGCCTGTCGGATCTGATCTGATAAACACTGCCACGGACCCCACCACAACTACCGTCTTCCGGCATGCGTAAATAAAAAGTGTTGCGCAAGAATAAACACCAACGTTAATTCTTTTTTTTAGGGTTTAGGTAAAGTTAAAAAAATGCAAAATTTGTTAATGGCGACTTCAGTACAATACAGAAACCCGAATCCTTCTATATAGCTGTTACTATTAACCTAGGTACCCTCTGCCTATACTTTGCATAGGGTCTCTTAAAGTTTATGCTAAGTTAAAAGATCCCTTAGAAACAGAAAGCGCAATGGGTCCGGTTTTATCCAAGAGTATCCATATCATCGGACGTTAGCCTCCTGCGGTGCGTTCGTCTACGCTCATTTGCATGTGTTAAAGGGCGGATTAGGTGTCCGCCCGGGCCGGGTCATATTCAAACGGCATCCTCTTCTGTTACGGCGCGACGGGTCAGGTCAAACGGGACTCAAATAATCCTTTGGAAGATGACATGCGGTGACGGCTAAACGTTAGCTTATCCTATAGGTCAAGTCACACTTTCAAACGATTTGAACGCTGGTTGCTTTACTTAAAAGCAAGCAAAGTTTGTTTATTTGAGCTTTGTGAGATCCTTTATGCCGCAATTAGAGCTATGAGCTGAGAGCTATTATGCGACTGCGGGCATACAAAAGTCTCGCACCTTGGCTACGGGGGAGAGTCCCTTCTGTTGCTCACAGCATGAGACCGACTTCTCGTATTCTGTTTAGAGGAGCAGCAGAGAGCCGCCGAGCAGGGCGATAATGGTCCGCAGCCGTGCATTTTCACGGCGGGAGGTAGGTGAGGTCGCGGGTCTGACGCCAGACGGTTACGCAATGTGCTCTTCTAGGGGATCAGGTTCCAATAAGGGAATGTCGGGTTCTTTTGATGTTTGCAGCTTTTAAGTGTAAATTAATTTTAGCGAAAAATTGAATTTTGTGGAAAAAGAAAGAAAGGTATGGAAAATAAAAAGGGAATGGGAGAAAGAGAGACAGAGAGAGAGAGAGAGAGAGAGAGAGAGCGAGAGAGCGACAGAGACAGAGAGAGAAAAGAGATATAGAAATAGAAAGACATAAAAGAAAAAAAGAGAGAGGCAGAGAGAATGAGAAAAAATAGAGAGAGAGAGAGAGAGAGAGAGAGAGAGAGAGAGAGAGAGAGAGAGAGAAGGAGAGAGATATAAAGAGAGAGAGAGAGAGAGAGAGAGAGAGAGAGAGAGAAAAAAGAGAGAGAGAGAGAGAAGGAGAGAGAGATAGAAAGAGAGAGAGACAGGGAGAGAGAGAGAGAGAGAGAGAGAGAGAGAGAGAGAGAGGTAGAAAGATATAGAAAAAAAAGGCTGCAACAGACACATTGCCGCCCAGAAAAGTTGCTAAGTGAATTATAGCCGCAAGGGGTTAGAAGGTCGCACAGCTGTTTGCCTCCAACGGTATTGCCAACTGCGATGTGCCATCTATCAGCGCGGCTGTCAGCTTCTGCCCTACAGCCAGCGGTCTTCCTCACATCGCTGTTTGAACAAAGAACGCCTGAACAAAGCGAGGATGGCTCTTGCGCAGGTAGCATAAAAAAGGCTTTGAAACAACAGCCGGTGCTTCATGCAAAGCGCTGAATGCGAACACCTGGTGTCCGTGCGCTCCGCGGTAGCTGTATTGCCTCAGCTAGAATGTGAATTCGACCTTGTTCGTTTCAAATTCGGCAGCGTTTTTTCTAAAAGCATGGCGCTGCAGAAGCCTATCATTAAGCGGAGAATCCGAACGGACGATTAGAGAAGGCGAAGAGGCGAATGGAGAGGGATGTGTACTGAGAAGGCTGACCTGAGAAGTTGGGCCGCTTACCCAAGCGAGTTGTATCTTGCGCAAGCAGCAGTACGCATCAAAGGCGCCGGCTGATGTCCGGTGAGCAGATCCCCAGCGCACCAGCAGAAGGGATCACCGCATCCGGCGGTTAGGTTCCGGAACCAGTTGCTCGCCGAAAACGAAACCGCGGCAGGGAAAGTACGACCTTGGGTCGGTGGCAGTGATACGGTCATCCGGTCATTTAAACGAGTGATTGGAAAGGGAAGAACTCGGCCGGTGGGTAATCCGGTCAAATTCGGTCAAGGAGGCAGCCGGTCGGCGTTCCGCACAAATCAACAGTCGGTCATGAGGAAAATTTACTACCTATTAGCCCCCTTCGCGGATTCAAACCTCGCCGCGGCGGAAGCAGAGAGTGCAAGTCCATTGGAATTGGCAACTTAGATAGGAAATTCAGGATAGAAGAAATCTTAGGAGAGAGCTGCAAGAGAACGTTCTATACGAACGGAACGGACGGGCAACCACATGTGAATGGCAGATTTGAATGGGGAGCACGGGAGCGGCAGCTACGACCGAATGAGTCAGGCCTGGGGGTGAATGCCAGGGCGGGGTTTTGAGTCCCCGCTATTCAGATGATGGCCGATAAGCGCCCGTGAAAGGTTACCCGTTCAAATTCTGTTGGTCAGCGGCGGATCGTAAATGCTCTGGCCAGTCGGAGGGTCAAAACGGCTGTGGTAAAGTGAAAGACGACCTCGGCCATCATAACTTTTACGAGTTCGTTCTGGAGGAGGGGCGAGCCGAGGATTTGAACAAGTGAAAAGAAAGCTGGATTCAGAGAAAAAGACGAGTTTGGAATAAGAGAAAGAAAATTGGGGGGGGGGTTAATCTAAAAGAGGCTTATGAGCAAAACAATCAGTTTGGCTGAGAAAGGAAGAGAGAACAAAGATGGGGATAGAAAGACAAAAAGAAGAAAAAGAGAGAGAAAGAATAAAAAAGAGAAAGAGAGAGAGAGAGGGAGAGAGGGAGAGAGAAAGAGGGAGGGAGAGAGAGAGAGAGAGAGAGAGAGAGAGAGAGAGAGAGAGAGAGAGAGAGAGAGGAGAGAGAGAGATAGGAGAGCTCAATCAAAAAGTATTAGTGGGAAAATGGTGCCTTGAAGAAAAAAGTAAATTATAGATAGGGGAAATTGGGAAAAAATAAAACTTGAAACTTGTTCTGTTTTCAACTAAAGATTACTGGATCTTTTTATCAACAAGGGGACATCCCACTATTCAAAAGGAGATAGAATGCCCGGGTTTGCTGGCTCCAGATGGTGGCGATGACCCGAAGACACGCGAGCACGTGCCGCCGATTGCGTCATTCATCATATAAGCCCCACTGACCCGTAGGTCCTAACGAGCACTTATGAGGGGCCCTGAGGACAAAAGAGGGGCGGAGCCGGGCCACCATTGCACAGGCTGCCAAACGACGGTTTTTCACACGGCGGTCAGGATGCAAAAAAGGTGGGCGAGGCCTTGAGACCTCTGGTCAACTCATATGTCGCACATTTGAATTGAAGGTCGAGAAGCACTGACAGCCACTACGGGCGGGTCAAAGCCAAGGCTCTCGGAAGTGGTTTTATGTAAGACACCGAAGAAAATTCGTTTTAGAGGTTTTAAACAATTTTAAGGGGGATCGAAAGGCGGTCGAATCTTTCAAGTTCAAGGTGTGTGAAGGAGATTGTATCGAAGGCTACACCGCCATTTCGGTAGTTTTCGAATTTTGAATAAAATCAAAGCATAAATGTAATTTTAGCCGTTTAATCGGAGAACAAAAAGAAACATAAAGGAGTTTTCTAAAAAGTTCAATTTGTATTTGTCATTCTACCCAGCTTGGACTTTAACTTGGTTAGGTTCTGTTATAAGAGAGATGGTTTGCTGAGTCTACGAGTCAACCTTAGTCAGTAAATGTTTGCTTATTAAAAGTGAAGTTTTAGTCTTTGTTTTTGTTTTTAGGGGGACTATTCATGGGTAAATAGTATAAGGAGTACCTGGAAGGTAAATGAGATTTGAAATGATGGTTTTTCAAAGAGTGAATTTTTTTATTAGGTCAAATATGATATTAATTAAGTGCCTGGCACCGGAGTTGTCTTTTGAACGCAGTGATTTTTGCGTGGGAAGCGGTCCCCTTTAGGTACGTGAGAGACCGTTCCACTGCGTTAGGATGTCGACCGATTCCCAGACTTTTTCTCTGCGCATGGCATTCTTCTGCAGCCCACTCACGTCCAGCATCAGCGGCGCAGCGCGTTCAAACACCCCCTTCGGCAGAAGCGAAGGTTCCATCAAGTGGGTCAGGGCGTCGGATGGCACGAGGCCGTGGTATCGGCGACCACAATCTGGCTAGTAGATGCTATCAAAAACACTGAACACAACAGCTAAAACTTTGTCCGAACCGTGGGGAAATTACAGGGGTGAGGACACGACGACACCTGGGTTGTTCGAAATCCGCGCGGGCAGCGGCTAATTGCGGCTAAAACGAGTTGGCGGCTATGGCAGAAGCGCCTCATTTGCATAGGATCGCCAACGGGGATACCGGTCAGGATGGCAAAAAACGAGGGGAAACCGGCCGGCGTTCGAATGCCTGTCGCTGATAGATGGGCCGGTGCGAATTACAGGTAATTGAATATAGGCAAAAAGCTGGCATGGGTTCGAAAAGGCACTCAAAAAGTGAAATACAACCACATGAAAAAAATCTTTTAAAATTTTTTTAAACCAAAAATAAGAAGAAAAGAACATGAAGAGGAAGATAGAGAGAGAGAGAGAGAGAGAGAGAGAGAGAGAGGGAGAGAGAGAGAGAAAGAAAGAGAGAGAGAGAACGAAGTTGGGGAGCGGATGAGAAACAGAGACAAAAGAGGGAAAGGAGGAAAGAGAAAGAGAGAGAGAGAGAGAGAGAGAGAGAGAGAGAAAGAGACTAAGAAAGAGAGAGAGTAATAGACACTGTCAGAGAGACTAATTATCTTTGCCTGACGGCCAATTTGTAGTCATTTTGGCAGGAAGTTATAATAAAACAAAGGTTCAAAACAGGTTTTAATGAACCTTCTGCCATACTGGGTCAGCAGTACTGTGGCCTACAGTCCCGGACTTACTCCGGCGCTGCCGTCGCGGCGCCGTAGCTGACGCACGCTTGAATAAGCCATTTCAAACGGCGCACCTTTGAGGGAGATGGCACCGGACTGGCACAGGAAGTAGAGACTATTCAAAAGGGTAGTTCATTTCCGGGGGGCTTCAACGTTTTTAAGCAAAAATTCCAAAAATCGAGATATAAGTATTTGAAAGAAAGCGCGGGGGATATTCACACATCGGAAGGCCAATAAACGAGATACGATAGAAGGGACCAGCGGAAACGATCCTGGCGCCCTTCATATGCTAATAGATCGAGGGAAACTCGGCAGAGCAGTCGGCCGCACGTTCAAATGTCTTTTACAGCCCACTGGACCCATCTGTCCTCGGCCCGAGCCGTTGCGCAACGCCGACGGAGAGAGGGTTTTTGTCCTTTGCGGTGAGTACAGAATTGTAAAGAGATTCAAATTCTGAAAGGAATCTCCGTCGGCAGCTGAAGTGCCGTGGTGACGAAGGAGAAAGAAAGAAAGGGCTACGTTTGAACGAGACTCCCATGAGTAATACACTAGTCAAGGTATGGGAACAGGGCATATTTCCAAAAAAGGTTCAGTCTTAGAAAACAAACCGTCATCAATTTCTAAAAGAGAATTAATCAAAAAGTTGAAAATGGAATCGAACAGGATCATGAAGTCATTGAAAGCGCAGAAGCAAAAAAGTTGGTAATTGATGAAGAGAAAAGTGGAAGAGTGATTGAGACAGAATGTCCGAGAGACTTATGGGGCAGCAAAACCAGTTGGATAAAAAAAGAGAGAGAGTAAGAGACAGCCATAGAGAGAAAGAGAGAGATAGAGAAAGAGAGAAAGAGAGAGAGAGAGAGAGAGAGAGAGAGAGAGAGAGAGAGATATGGAGAGGGAGAGAGAGAAATGGCAAGAGAGAGAGAGATAGAGTAAGAGAGAGAGAGAGAAACAAAGAGAGAGAGAAACAAAGAGAGAAAGAGTGAGAGAAAGAGAAAGAAAGATAGAGAGAAAGAGAAAGAGAGAAAGAGAGAGAGAGAGAGAGAGAGAGAGAGAGAGAGAGAGAGAGAACATACAAGAGAAAAATTAGAAATTGAAACAAGTGTTTCAAGATAACAAGGCAAAAAAGCCATAGATAACTAAAACAACGTAAGCAAAAAACGGTATGAAAATGATTAACGACTTTTCAAATATTTAAATTGTGCTACTAAGGTCAAACTGCTTTTAGATACGACGAAGCATTAAACACTTTTCCTAAATTCAATTTCCTTAGTTTTCCACTCGTTGAAAGTGCAATTTCTGCCTCAAAACAATTGCCGCGGAGGCATTTCCGGTGAAATGAGACGACGGACACTCGTCCGGTTTGAATGCGGGTTTTCCCAGGCCGTGACACGCATTCACAAGGCTCGCGGATTTGAACGCGGCAGGCACGTGAAAAACTGCCGTCGGCGGCACGGTTTTATGGGTGCAAAAACGTAGCAGCGCACCACATGCGCTGTCAACGGGGCGAGGAGATTCCTGGTACGTCCAAGGAGCAAAAAGAGACCCGAAGGAAAAACTAGGATTCAAAGAGTTGGAGAGAGGGGAGCAGCATCGTACCGGCTGGCAGGAGGCGGCGTTCTGGGTCCCTCCGCGTCATAATCTTATCACAACAAATGGGCCTGAGAACGGCGGTCACTGGCATAAACGAAAACAGATAGCTACAAGGAGAAAATAGCCAAAAGAAAAGAGCCCTTAATTCAGAAACCTTAATTTAGGCGCGTTCAAACGCAAAAGAATGGGCCACGGGACTCTTTGAAGCTGAGGTGTCGGAGAAGAGAAAGGAGAGGGTGTGACTGGCCGGCTGGGAAATGCCATAGCGTACGCTGACACCTCGCCGGGGATTTGAATATCCTACAGAGGTAACCTTAGCTACCGTATTGCAAAGGTGCTACCTAAAGGGAGAAAATGTAATTCTCTTTTTTATTGAATTTAAACAATTCAAATGTTGTTTTGAGAAGATCAGACAAAAGAGAACAGTAGTAGACAACAGAGTAGGGCTGTCCACAACTGAACTATTGACTGTCTGCGTTGACAACCGTTCATAATAGGCGAACACTAGACGAGGGTCTGGTAATCAGGGAAATTCAAAAGCAGACCCCTTGATAAGGCGAAGAAAAAAGACAAAACGACAAATAGTGCAAAATGGGAGGCTGTTCGTTGGTGTGCTGTGGTTTCCTTGAATTTCCCCCCTTAGGGCACATAAAATCGGGCATTTTGATTAGCAGCAGCACCATATTGCGTCGGAGCAGAAAAGGGGGCCAGTGGGCGCGGTGGCCAGCTGGCACGTTCGAAAATTAGCCACCGCCAGCCGGCCCTGGACCGACTGTCCATAAACAAAAGGGCGGAAAGGAGGGATAAGGAGACAACGTTGTGTAACAGACTGAGGTGGTTTGGAGTGGTCAATAGGTTGAAAAAAGCGAAAACTTGTGGGTACCTGCCAGGGATCAGTGGTCCCTGGCGGACCTGGGATAAAGGTTTAGGTGGCCTGGGAACAGATGGATTTGGCAAATGTTTTCTCAATGATTTCCGCATAAAAAGGTACCCAAAAATGTGACTACCGATAATTCGAAAAAGTTGTATATTTTGCTATTTCACGTTTAAACTACATGGTTTATCAAAAACGGTTACAAGCGGCTGACATTTGCATTTCTCTCGGATCAAAAAATCTATGTTTTCTATGTTGGTAAAATCTATGTTGGTGTTTATCGCTGTGACAAAAAATAGAGATTCAAACGGGAGTACGTTAATTATCCCGCCGGGATGGCCCAGATGAAAGGGCAGAGTGGAGCAAAAAGGGACAAAAGAGGGGGACGGTATTCAAGGTGAACCCATAATTAGCCATCGCCTGCCAGTCGGTAATTGCCAGTTGGTTGGTGCGCAGAGAGAGCTCGCAATTAGCGGAGGGCGCAGAGATCGCAGCGGACGGATTCGAATTCGAACAGCCGGCTGTATATTAATTACGGATTATGACACAACGCAGGCCCGTGGAAAGACGAAGAACAAACGGGCGACAGGAGGTCGCAGGCTAAGATTTGAAGGTTTCTTAAAGCCATGGTACCTTGAAAGATAGGTTTCTGGCCTATAAAGTACACTTTAAAATTGCAACATTTCAGGAACACCACGAGAATTTATCGGGCTGTAAAGGACAGGAGATACGTCACCGGGGCAAAAAGATAGGGAATATCAGTGTTCCAAGGCAGGAACACATGAGCGCTAGTAAGTGGATTAGAAGAGAAAAAGCACAGTTTTATCAGTTTTTGCCAACAAAAACTAGAAACAATTGTTTTAAGGGTTTTCATTTCTTAAAGTTATTTAATTAGTGCAAATACACATTTTGTAGTAAGCTTTTTAATCCAATTGTTCAACTGTTGAATTAATCTTGGAAATCCTCTTTCTGAACCAAATTTTTTAAACGTTTGAAGTTTGCACTGTTGAAATGTAAACTTTTAGTTCAACTCTGCCACTTCTATTGCCAGTTGTCCTCATCTCTCGTTCAAACGTTGTTGCCCACTAGGCAACTGTGTAAACAATGGGCATACGCGTAAACAGACAGATTAGCCCATGTCTTTGGCACATAAACGTGTCTGTCGGTGGCATTGGCGATCTGATTGATTTCGTACGGAGAGATAGTAAAAGGATCATCTAGTAATCTAGTGGGAATACAACTGTGTTTACAAATGTTTGTGCTGTCAAATAACCATAAAAAAGGGGTTTATTTGAGAAAACCAAATTTAAAGGTTTTTGAAAAAGATGTTTTTTTTGCCAAAACAAAAGCCAAAACCTGGAAAAGGCAGGGGCTTAGAATTTTTTTTAAAAACAAAAGTACCAAAAACAAGGCAGGGTAGTTGATTTCGTGGAAATGGGTCGGTTTGGGGCACCCCTGGCCCAAAAAGACCAAATGTAGAACAAAATTTCAAAAAAGCTTGAGCAAATTGGGTAAATTTACAATTCTTAACTAAGGCCTTAACTAACTGGTTTATCTAATTACAAATAACAGGTTCATTAATTTTGCACGGAAAAATGTGAAGCCTATTAAACTTAAAGCATTCATTTTATTTAAGAAAAAGTTTAAAATCACATGAAAAAGTGGAAAAAAACTCAGATTGGAAAAATGATTGAAATCAGGGCCTGATGCACCATTGTTATGTCACAGTTTCCATTTGAAATTTGCGTTTCCGCTTTTTCAAACTCCAATCTTTTTGACTTTGAATCCCAAAGATAAAACCAATACGATTGTTTGATAAGACCATTGTTTTGTCCATTAGTAGTCACATATTCAAACGTTCCTTTAAACTTTGCAGGTGTTTTTCCCTCCTTGCGTGTTCTGCGCCACTATGAGTGTAATCTCTGAATCATAAAGGGGAGCGCAAAGGGTGATGATTTGACACAGGTAATAACGACTATTTGCTTACTCCGCTCACGAAATTGAATGAGCCAGTCAAGAGGATGTAATTGCTTATTTGAATCGCTGCTTCGAGCCTTTGATGTAGCGGGTAATGGTCTAGCTCGGCCCGCTCGGCTCAAATGACCACCACCCACGCAAAACAATCGCCGTCGTTTGGAATGGCAAATTAGCCCCCGGCACATGCTGGCACCCGCACCGTAGCCCTCGGCAACCACCGCGATTTCCATACGAATCCGTTCTCACATCTTTCTGATAGCGCGGATGGCTGCAAAGGCGCCGACCGAGAAAAAGCCGCTTGTGCCCCAGTGCCGCGTGGGGAAGCGACGTTTTTGAATGTGAGCCCGACACTCGCAAAAGGAAAAAAGTGTGCCTTTTGGGAACGTGATCTTAACAATAGATCTTAGGATACTTTCTCCAAATTGTTCTTAAAGGGAGCGGAAGTCCTTGGAATGCGGTAACGCCGTTCAAATTAGAAATTAAATTGGTCAGTGGTGCCTAGCGCAAAGGTCGCGGCGGCGACAGTCAGGAGCCATTTCGGAAGTCAAAGACATTCGCCACGGTAATTATGCGGTGCGCAAGGAATGCGCCGATCGAGGTAGTATCTCAGACAGTAAACCGCTCTCTGGCATTGACCCTCACTTCGCGATGGCAGTTCTCCAGTCGCTTTTAGATACAACTTAAGATACTGACTGCAGGGGGATTTTTTTTAAATAGGGAAAAGAAACTTTGAAAATCTTAGTTATGCAAACATCAAACATATGGTATGTTGCTTTAACAATTTAAATCTAAAATGGGAAGACCGGACCGCCAAGCTTAACAAACAAAAAAAATCGAGGGTTCGGATCCACCGCAAAAATTTGTGTTTTAACTATTTTTTATAAACAATGTAATATTATTTTAGTAACTTTCAAATAATTTTAACTTTTGCGTGCGAAAAATTGACTTTTGGTTGATCGGAACCCTTGGTGTTTGACTGGTAGGGTACTCGTCCTTAAATCGCCCCGGGAAAAAGAACTGAAGGTTTCAACCTGGATAAACGGCAACATGATGAATGTTTTGTGGCCCTTATGTACCAAAAACAAACAAGTGACCTACAATTGAATGTATAGAAATCTCTAGAATCAATGAGCCTCCGAACCTGACATGTCTAGACATCTAAGATGACTAGAATTATTTAGAAAGAAGCCATATGCATGAGGCAGTGAGTCACATACTTGCTTTATATTGCATATTAATCACACTTACGAAGGGATCACACTTACTGAAAATGGGTTTTGATAGGGATGAGCTATCTAAGGTAAAATTAAACGGCTATAGTATTTGTAGCATAATAATCTGGTTTTTAGAAAATTAGCAAGTTTCTATGTTGACATCCAGTTTATATTTCCAAA
Organism: Oscheius sp. G VE-2021; assembly: GCA_022343465.1. Classification (NCBI taxonomy): domain Eukaryota; kingdom Metazoa; phylum Nematoda; class Chromadorea; order Rhabditida; family Rhabditidae; genus Oscheius; species Oscheius sp. G VE-2021. The sequence continues at coordinate 2,928,892 of JAJQXH010000055.1, forward strand.
GTAAAGTTCTTTTTCTTAAACCCTAGAACTTCACTTTAAAACTCCAGTTTTAACTCAGATGGTCGGCACTGAAAGTAAAACATTTCAAGATAGGCGTTAAAATTGTTTGCATACTTGATTTGGGCATAAGACGTACTTGTTTTCACATGTTTGGTACAGCTGCATTCGTGTCGTTTGATAAGGCGCCCGCCGCTGTTGCCTTTCGCCGCCCGGTTAGCTCAGTCGGTAGAGCACCAGACTCTTAATCTGGCTGTCGCGGGTTCGAGCCCCGCATCGGGCTTACTCTTTTGCTTGGCTCGTTTGGAACACTTTGAATATTTCTTTTGAATTAGGAACTTTCCAAGTTTTTCTTTCTTTCTTCGAGAATGTAATTTTAATGCTAGTTTTTGATTGTAAAAAAGGTCCTAACCACGCAAAACTATTTAAGAACTATTTGAACTATCCTACAAAATTTTGACTTTTGCCACGCATTTCGGGAAACGGCCGCCCATGGGCCACCGCTGGAAGAAAAACCGCCACAAAAAGTAAATCATCAAAATCCAGTATTTCTTTTAAACAGTTACCTATTTTAAACCCATCGGCTATGTAAAATTACCACATTTTAAAGAAACCTGATCATTCCCCAGTTTTTGTTCAAATTGATAAGCAAGTGTGACAGACGACACGTCTACAGCGCGAAAATGACATATCTTTATTGCCTTTGTTTTAGTTCCTCCTACCTTGTTTTCACAACTCTTTTCTTTCTGATTGCCTTTCATTAGATGACGCTGAACATAAAAACACTATTATTCAAAATGTATGTTTAGCAAAACAATTGAATTTTCTTCGCGTTGACGTGTTTTCATTTTCCACCCCCCGCCCTCGCGGACTACCCCAGACGTCAAGTTGTGCTGATAGATTTCCTCTGGTTTAGGGGAAGGCCTTTGTGATTCTGAAAACATCTCAACTCAAAAACAACGAGTACATCTTCGTTCTTAAGAAAAGCCCCTCATAAGCCGTTAATCCTCCAATGGAAGTCCATAACCTAATCGGCAAGACTTTCAAATTCCCTCAAGGATTAACTCTCTTAGTTCCATTTTAGTGATTTCTGTCGAAAAGTTCAAATCTCAACTAAAACAAGTAAAAACATTGCCCTTTGCCAACATTATATACTCAACATAGCTATTTTGGTGAATATTGGTCACCCCAGGGAAATAGAAAATATAGCTCGTGAACTAACACCAACTTTGGTTTGTTTTTACCCGTTCCCTGTTATAATGTAGACTTTTGTCAGTTTCACTTGAAATTTGCCTTGGTGCGCTATTGGCGTGTGTTCTTAAGGCAGTCTCTGTTGTCAGATATTGCCGCCCGGTTAGCTCAGTCGGTAGAGCACCAGACTCTTAATATGGCTGTCGCGTGTTCGAGCCCCGCATCGGGCTTACTTTTTTGCTTCGTTGAATAAACATCGATATGGCTTTTTAATCATCTTTCGTTTAAATTTAAGGTAGTTCTTTTTTAAAAATATTCGAGTAAGACCCAACATAAAGAGAAAAACGCAACCAAGTAGAGGGACGCTTACTTGAACAACGGAGTTACTTTAAAAGTTCAGAATTTAAAAAAAAGTGGTTTTTTGAATATCGCGTTTGCGTGAAAACACATTTTCACGTATTCAAACATTTCCGGCTTTCGCACATGTTACACCCTGGAAAATCCACATTCACAAACTGTTACACATCGATGATTTATCACCTTCATAGATTGTCACTCATACTCGCACGTGATCAAATCTTTTGATTTGTTATCTTTTCAGTGAGTCGAAAAACCAGCATAAAAAGTTCACAGTCACTTCATTTCTTGGTAAAACAAAATCAGAAGTATAAGTAATAAACTACAGTAAAGGCATGCAAACTAAGCAGAAAAGGACAATACAGTGGGTGATTGGCACGCAGCCTTCAAGACCATAAAACTGTTTCCCATCTCAGATGTCGGCGCCCGGTTAGCTCAGTCGGTAGAGCACCAGACTCTTAATCTGGCTGTCGCGGGTTCGAGCCCCGCATCGGTCTTACTCTTTTGCTATGTTCGATTACGAATCATATGCTTTTTAGAAGCTTCTTATTAAAGTAACACATTTTTTTCTTCTCAAATAAGGTCTAACAGAAAAAACGATAGCAACACAACAAGCTGATTAAAGTCTTCTTTTCGGCAATGACATTCTTATTGGTAATTAATGTTTTCAGTTTGTAAACTATGTGAAACTCCATTTTCTCGCATCCAAAGAGAACCCTATCTTTCTTTATGTTAAACATTGTGAATGTGGGAAATCAACATTCACAAACTGTTACACATCGATGATTTATCACCTTCATAGATTGTCACTCATACTCGCACGTGATCAAATCTTGTGATTTGTTATCTTTTCAGTTGGTAAAACATCAACAAGATAACTAAGAAATAGTAGTAAAAGTAGGCACTGAAGACATTACAGTGAGTGACATCGCCTGGCTTGCAGAACCTCCAATTGATATGACCGTTTCCCATCTCAGACGTCGGCGCCCGGTTAGCTCAGTCGGTAGAGCACCAGACTCTTTCTGGCTGTCGCGGGTTCGAGCCCCGCATCGGGCTTACTTCTTTGCTTAAAGTTATGATATTTAAAAAAAAAATTTTCATCAATATTAACGCATTTGTGTTTATCATTTTTTTGATAATTGGTATCCGGAAAATATTGGAAAATGGGATATATTTTTCCCACACATAGTTTTATTCCACACAAATCGGGTTTTAAAGATTTTACGCTTTTTTATTTTATCTTCGCTTTACTTGGTCTAATTACGAAATTTCCCCTTGCACGAATATTTGAACTGATTGTTTCCCACGCTTCGTACCTTCTTGCGTTTCTCAAACAGGAGCGTGGGAGCGGTACCATCCGACACCAGCGAAAAAACCTTCTGGGTTCCCAGGCCTGTCTATTAGCGCCGCAAAAAAGTACCTGCCCTATGCTAATTCAGGTGAACTCTAAGTTAAAAATAGAAAATCGTGAGAACGCCTTTTTGAATCCTTTTCTTGAAAAATGGGGTAAAAGTATCAAACGAAATGGCACCTAAGAAGACTTCAGAAACTTTGTTCAGATCAGGAATTCGAAGTTCAGACAACAAAAGGCCGAACATCCGTGTGACTCAGAGGAAAAAGTTCCGCCGAACGAGACGTCATGTGCTACCCGAAATTAGAGCTCCTCCTTTGCGAATGCGGAACACCCCCCTCCCTTGTCCATCACTTCCCCTGCAACGCCTTGCTGTCAGGTTCCCCTCAACTGTCACTTTTTAGGGACGTCAACTCTTCTCTTTGAGGCAGCCAGGTAGACCTCGGTCGACCACCGGGCGGGCCATTGTTTGATGTTGCGCAATGCATATTCGTTACCTACGGCCGCTTGGGGTCACCGCGGCCCTTCTGCTGCAGGGAGCCGGATGGGAGACAGTGCGCCTATCGGGGAGAGCGCAGAGATACGACATGTGACCCCGGCCCGAATGGTCGGTTGCGCCAGTCGAGTGGCCCCAGCGAGCAGCCAAACAACTGCAAGAAAGAACCTGGGGAGATTCTGAAGCCTCTTTGATTCAAAGAGCGAAGAGTGAGGACCCGTCGGTCAGGGAATTCTTCTATGCCGTTAAATTAGATCAAAGGGCCCTATTTGAGCACAAAGTTGATTAGATCGTGCCCAATGGCGCGCGAAACGACGCATTCAGCTAACTTTTTCCACTCCTCCTCGCAACAAAGGCACTTGTCTCGTTCACAGAGTCTAGTTACATGTTGTCACGTCTGCGTAAACATTTTTATTGCCAGGAAGTCTGGGTTTCATCTCCTCGGGAGCCCTCCTTCAGGGGTTAATCGAATTAAACCCGGGACCTCTCAATTGTGCTGTTGTCCTTGAAACGGGGGCGCTTTTCCCTCGGGAACACTCCGTATGCCCGGTTTTTATCCATATCCTCATCTATCGCTCTCGTCCTCTAATTTACGAAACATGTACCCGTGTTCCCCTCCAACAAGTGGAAGTTCAAAATGTGAAGAAGGCGCAAAGAAAAACAGAAAACCTCACCGCTAACTATTGTTTTGAGGCATGGCGGAAAGCTTCAATTACAAAACATGAATGTGCAGAGCTGAGTATTATTCAAGCAGGTTTCTCCCCACAAAACACACTTTTCCTTTTCCCAGTTTAGTTTGATCTAAAAATTTGAAATTTCCCCAAAAAAAGACCCATTTTTTGACCAAGCACTTGATGGTGATCAGTACATATTGGCAACTTCCCTATTGTCCACAGATGACCCAAGGGCATATATTTCCTCAGAAATGTGGCACTCAGACAGTTTGCGCGCTTGTTTTCCTTGCCATCGAGCACAAATCGTACCCGAGGGGACCGACCCTGCCAATCCACACATCGCTCTCTTTCTCCACTAAAACAACCTGACCAGTCCTTCCTTTTCTTCCATGTCCATCATTTGTTTTGTCTGTAAGATCAAGTTTCAAATACAATGTGAATATTCAACCATTGTGCAAATTCTTCCCACGCTGCATTTTTCCTGCCCCCGTGCTTTGTCTTCCAAGCGGAGTTCCAGCATTAGCTTTGTCTTGGAAATGTTTTCTATTAAAGCTACTTAGCCACATCACTCTTCGCCTCCGAAAATAACGTATTCAGTGCCTTAGGCTAAAAGCCGCCTTTGCGCTCCTTGATACCAAAATTACCCAAGCTGTGCCCTTTCGAAGATCTGCCTTCCTAAGGCAATTGTCTTTGTTTACTGCGGTTCTTTCATTTAGTGTGACAAGGAGGCGAAAGTACGAAGATGTGTGAGTGGTCTCTGGGGCCATCGAAATTCCTCAGTGAACACATGCCGCAAAGTAGTCAGCTGGCCGAGGCCTTTTCGCCAAGGAAAAGAACAACACACGGAACAAACCGACGTACTCTTATTTGCTGACAAGTGCCTAGTTCAATCTGATATTCCTCTTCTTATCAGAACGTTTTTTTCTGAAACTTTAAGCATTTTTACGTGAAAAACTTTATTTTCACTTATTTCTACTTAATGTTACCAAAGGGACATTACAGTATTTCAAGTTTAAGTTCATCCTACGTTTTTATTTCCTTTACGTCTTGATTAGATACCATTTTCCTCTCCCTTGTCTAAAATTGGACCAATAAATCACCTTGGATGGACCCATCACACGTATAAAGCGTTCGGTGACTCCCACGCCTGGCGAATTGTCTGATGCCCCCGGCGTAACGAGTCCCGAGAGGCAATAGCCCCACGAAAGTTATTGCGCTCTCGCCCTCCTCGTGTCAGATTTATTTCCTTTGGACCAAGGTGATCCACGCCGAGTTCTGAAGTCCAGGCGGAAACTACCGAAAAATCCGAATCCTAAATATTCATGACATTCTGACGGCGAAAATTGCTCTCTTCCTGTCCGTTCGCCGCGAACAACTCAATCCTGACAAGCCACCGCATTCTTGCGCTTTTGGTCCGACCCTCGTCATACTTTCTATATCTTTCCAGATTGTCGTTTTTCTCCATAAATGAAGTATTTCAGATGGGCAATACTGAATCTTCTGTAGAATCGTCGTTGTCTCGGTCGGGGTCCGCGGGGACGGCAGGAGCACACCGGAATCACTCTCCTTCGCCCTCTGGCCACCGGAGAACGGGCAGCTGTCGGTTCGTAGACGAGTAACATAGACAAATCGGTGTCTTTTGACGTGCCATGGTCTCGTTGGAACAGGAAATAACAACTTGCCAATTCTTTACTGAAGCCACTTTTCTTAATAATGAGATGATTCAGGAAAACGGGCGATAGGCATCTCGCTGACACACTCCGAAGGTCCAAATCATGCAGGCCGAAAGAGAGGTTACCTGTCCAAAAAGCCTCAAAACAGTGATAACGTTTAGACAACAACGTAGAGCAGTTTGCATGACCACAGGGCTTACCCTTCATCAGAAGGCTCTTCTAACTCGAAAATGGAACCGAATGGACAGAGGTTGGAAGAAAACAAGTATCTGTTTCCGATTGTCGTCATCGAGAAAATTCGAAACTTGTTTTTGAAACGAAATCCTGAGATGACAACAACCGTGGACACTGGCAATCTCAAGAAAACAAATATTTCAGCAACTGTCTATGAGTTGGGGAGGCTGATGTTCGAGAGCGTGTTTCGGGAGTGTCCACAGTATTTGGTCTACATTGATCTGAAAGATGAACCAAACTGGGCAAATCACATCAACTTTAAGATTCATGTGCAGGTAGGGTTCTGCCAGAATGCAATACGTGGGCCCTAATGGACAAAGCACTTTACCTTAAGAGAACGTTAACTATACCCAGTTTTGTTTGCAGTTTGTTTCATATTCTCTTGCAATATTTTAAAAAATCATTTTCAACTATTGAACAACTAGAAATCTGTTCTAAATGAAGTTTTTAATTAAAATAATTCTTTTGCAGAGATTTGTAACAGCCTTGGTGGAATGCATGCGTAGATTGAAGGAGCCCTCTTCTGCTTGTGACATCCTAAGGTATTTTGAATTGTAACACCAAAAAATCTGAAATTTCAGAGACTTCGGTGCATTGTATGCAAATCAGTCAAAAAGAGTCTCAGCCCAGTTTTTCGAAAGACTCGCGAATGCTTTGAACAGAGCCGCCGCTATGCTTCAAGAGGCTGATCATCAACATGTGGAGGTAAAGTAATTTCAAACCTGAAACAGTGAATCTTTTTCAGAAGACAGAAAGCAGACTAGATTCTTCTGAGCCTACAGAATGGGACATTTCTTCACCATCTAACTCTACAACTACTGTATGTTTTTGTGGATTTTCAGAAACAAAAAATGATTTAGTCCACCCTTTCTGTCACCACAACCCTTCCCACTGTGAGGTCCGCCAGCACAATGCAGGAAGTCCGAAAAGTGAGGCCATTGGTCAGTCGCCACAGCGAAACACAAATTGAACTGGGACGTTTGCGTCCCCCGTCGCACGACGGAACCAGCTGTTGCTCTTCTGAAGATCAGGTGACATCAATCACAACAGTGGTTCATCCAAAAAATTTCAGGCAGTTTGCCCAATTACTGCTGAATCTTGGGTGGTTTTGTCTGCTTTCCTAGCGAACCAGGTGATTTTTCCTCTATTTTGTTTAGACAACTACCACATTTTTAGATTAAACTGGGATACGAATTGGAGCGAATGCTGAAAAGCGAGATGAGTAAACTCGGACTAGACGGAATTACTTTGGTAGCCCCCTCTTCAGTTCTAGACGTCGACATTGGAAAACGACCGGTGCATGCTTGATCAATTTTTTGGTTAGAGCAACAAAGTGAATAAATTCTATTTACACAACTTTTTCTCTTCAAAATAAGTTTCTTCTCCAAAAATCTATGAAAAACAGCTTTATCACTCAAAAACTGACAAACGGAATGTTTACTGCAGTACCCACAATTCAAATGCCGTATTATACACAAGTAAGCGCTGTTTAGTCGGTTTCTTCTGGTTTCTCGAGCAAGACGTCGGTTTCTCCAAGAAGATTTTCGTCTTGGTCTTCGTCATTGTTATTGTCTCCTAAAATGTGTCTTTAAAATATGGAAAACTTTAAAATTACCTATTTGTTGACATACTTGGAGACCTGATTCGAGCTCAACTAGGCGGGTTACCTGAATATAACATTCTGTAAGGTCGAAATTTTTTTTTACCTCATCAGGGCTTTTTGCAGGAGTTCCAATTTCCGAAACCCAATGAACTCCATCAGAACGGAGAACAACCTGAAATAGTTTTTAAACTTTTAAAAGCTGGCGCAGTAAATTTTTAAACTGTTTAAAATGATTTAAGGGTGTGTAAAGTTATCATAATAGTCGATTAGAGTTAGACAAAGAGAAGTGCAGCGATCGGGATCGAACCTTGGTCGTGTGGTAGGTAATTTACAAAGACATGCACAAAGACATTTTCCAATTGAAGTAAGTCAATGAATTTGCTACCTACCTGCTTCACACCCGGAAGGCTTAGACTGGTTTGAGTTGATCTGCTAAGACTCCTCTCCGAAATAGCTGACTTCTTTTCTTCATCATCAGCAAACTTCTTCTCATCATCTTCGGTTTCAATTATAGCAGGAATACCAAGTTGACTTCCAGTTGACTCCTTACCAGCTTCATAAGTTTTCCTCATCTGATTCAAAAATGAAAAGAAGTAAAAGTAACCCTCACCTTTAGTTGAAGGAGGTTTATAACCATGGAGACTAAGGACAATCCGATGAGAATGGTCCAGAACATTGTCAATAGAAGACGCGGCGATGAAGGAACAAGATCGCCAAGGCCAATGGTACTTAGGGAAATGAAGAAAAAGTAGAAGGATTCCAGGAGAGTCCAGTTAGAATCCCACATTGAAAGAACGAAAGAACATAAGAAAACCTAAAATATAAAATATAAACTGAAAATGGGGCATACTTACCCAACCCACAATCAGAGATAACCCGACGACAATTGGCAAATCGAAAAGTTTTAGATCTCTTCGCTCCAGTTCTTCTATTTCTCGCATTTCTCGAACTGACTGTTTTGTGAAGCATCTGAAAATAAGAAAGTACATTTTAAAAATTTGTTAAAAAGTTTACAATTCTTGATCATAATGAGAGCAAACAATCAAACAAGCCGGAACTTTTTACTCGAAGGAATGCTCTTCACGGGTGATTTATCGCTTTACGACGATTTTTCCATGTCACTCGGGCAGAATGAATGGTAACACGTGACAACTACCGGGTTCGGGACCCTCTTGATCAAAGGGACACTGACGGCCGATCAAAACAACTTTCAACACGTTGTGTTACAGCTGTTGGAAACAATGTTTCAGATTAATTGCCCTGGTGCACTGACTAGAGCTCATAGTCGACACTGGCCGTGGAAAGAATTTTTGACACCCGAAGTTAGCGATAAGCATCACTCTATTACTTTACATGGATTTATAAAGAAAGATACACGATTGACTGAGCCGGATCCGAACCCTCGTCGATTGTCGGGAAAGTGGCCCGCTGGCTGAGAATTTTGCGATCGGCACACGTGTCAGTCACACTTGATTCTGGACCCCTTATAGTTGGGCAATTATCAATTTAAATTTATTTGTAATTAATTGTTTTATTGTTTATAAATTGCGCTTGATAGCCGGAGACCATCATTTGGTGAGACCTTTTAATGGTGTAGTGGTTAACAAGTAATTTTCATAAACTGACAGTTTTGGGTTCGGTTTTCCTCGTAAGCTAAAGTTTTTATTTTTTATATTTTTGGCGGTTTCTGTAAAGGCAAACGCAATGTGGCATACTGTCGCTGGTTTTATTGAGGATGAAAAGGAAGCTGATGGTCCCTTTAAACGTGCATTCTTCTTTTAGATTTCGTGAATTCATCCGTTGCTTTAACACATATTCGTTCTAAACCGATAAAACGCGATTTACTTTGCTTGAAAGTCAGGTTAAAATGAAACATTTTAGGCAAAGTTTAATATTTGTAAAGTGTTTCCAGTCACAAGCCTGCAGTTTTTTTTTCTTTTTCCTGGCACGGGCTACTTGCCATGTTTTTCAGCACACACCGTAAAACTCGTCGAGTTAGTCTTTTGGTTTGGAACCAGGGATACTTCATACTAAACGTCAACATCTGTCCAACATCTTGGAGAACGAGAAGCACAAGTGGAATTCCAATAAGGGCAAAAATCATAGTGAAAATGCGTCCAGGCACTGTCATTGGGTAAATGTGGCCATACCCTAGAGGAACTTCTTTAAACATAGGACAAAACAAAATTACCAATTGTTGTGCAAACCGTCCCTGCAAACAAGAGGGCTGTCCAAAAGTCCCAGTCCATTCTCTGATTGCTCCACCGGATTCCCATCTGTCTTTCGTAGCTGCTCAGTTCTCTGGAAAATACGTGGATGTGGCTTGACAAGGGCAAAACAGAGTTCCTACTGGCACCCTTGGGATTTCCATAATCTATGCTCTCCAAAACGGGTGGGCGCTAAACAGCAATGAAGCAAAAAGCGATGCATTACTCAAAAATTCCTGTCAAAACAAGTGTACGAAAATAGAGACTGCAGAAGCGCGCACTTTTGTATTGAGCTAGTTTGGGGACTTACTCGGTTAGAAAAAGTTTCAAACGGTCAGTGGTAGTTCCTTTGATGTAGACTAGGTATTCCGAATTGTTGAACATCTGCTTCATCAAGGATTCCACTCGATTTGTACGGTTTTCGGCCATCCGCTGAAATGACGAACTATATGATATGTAGTTTTATTTCAAATGTCAGTAATCTGCAACTCAAACTCCATGCAAAAATTATTTCAACAATTAAATCCTGTAGAAACATAAATATGTGTTTAGCAAACACTTATTTTGATGTTGTCGGAAAAGGTGGATCAAGGCGGCCTACTGTTCCAAAATATGCAAAAGTTTAATTGTTGTGTATGTTGGAATTAAATTCATGTTAAACTGTTTTTAAATAAATTAAAGCCAAAAGTCATTTTTCGGAAAGAACTGGGGTAGTCCAACCTCTTAGCCAATTGGCCATTAAAAATTTTTTATATCGGAAATTTGATATGGTGTTCATAAAATCCTTAACAAAACATCTTTTGCGAGTGTGGAAAAGTTGTTCAAAACAAAAAACAATGGGCAAAACAAAGGGTACCTAAAGTTTCAAACTAGTTCCATGTAGCATTCAATTTTCTCAAAACCTGTGGCCGGCCTTTCTTTAATTTTATCTTCTCGCTAGCCCGCGTCGTAAAAGGGCCGTATAAACCATAATTTAAAATTTTAAAATTGTAAGATCAGCAGATTTTGTGATTTTGTTGACTTTGTCTGTTTCATGATGAAACCTACCGCCGCCCAGTTCTCCTTAAGTCCATTTTGATAAGGTCCTTCTACTATAAGAAATACACTAGCACCAAAAGCCGTGTAAGCCAGAAACACCAAAATTAGAATGACATGCTAAATGTGAATATAGTATAAATAGGCATATTAAAAACTCACCTTCAATCCATATTCGTGATAGGCCCTATTTAGAATGACAAAACATAAGGGTGGCTTCTTTTGTAGCTTCTCTACCTGTCGTCTACCCGCTTCTTGAGCCCTTTCTGCTATCTGAAATAAAAGAAAATGTACTTTTTAAAGTTGGGCTTACGCTATGCACAAGATGTGAGCGCATTGCGGGTGTTCGGAACGCAATCAAAAGCGCATCCCTAATCCACTCAAGCAAATCTACCTCATAATGGAGCGCCGTCAATTTGTCCCCCAAGGGCAATTGAACTTTGTTTTAGAAGTTCTACTCGTTTTCTCTCTCTCTCTCTCTCTCTCTCTCTCTCTCTCTTTCTCTCTCTTTCTCTCTCTCTCTCTCCTCTCTCTCTCTCTCTTTCTTTCTCTCTCTCTCTCTCTCTCTCTCTCTTTCTCTCTTTCTCTCTCTCTCTCTCTCTCTTTCTCTCTCTAACTCACATCCTTAAACCCAGCTGCTCCTTTCATAATCTGGGTATGTGCAGTGTTGAGAAGTCTATTTCCACCAAATCGTCTATTCCTTGCAGCCAAAGAGCTAATCTCAGCCCTCTCCTCAACCAATGCTGGCAGCATCAGCTGTGCCAAACCCGAAAGACTTTGTCTGGTGTTCATTTCTTCCTGAAAATCAAATTTAACGATTCATGATCCCGGGAGGAAGGGAACTAAATTCGTTTCTAAACCAACTGCAAAGAACAGCAGAATTGTTTCCGAGCGGTGCCACGTTTAAATGCGATTTGCAATTTGCGGCTATAACACGGCGTTTCCCGCCGTCTGAAAGTGCTCAGAAACACCAAGTGCAGAATAAGTTTCACCTTCTTGAAACAGTTACATTGATGACCTAGGCAGGGCAGGTTGGGCATGGCAATGGGATTCATAACGCATTCTATCTCACACCTCGGTTGGCACATAGGTAACCAACGTAATTATAGAGATGCCGTTTGACAGAAGGGGGCAACAAAGGGGTGGCTGCGAAGGACCATATGCTATGACATGTATCCGCGATATTGGACGCGATTACTTCCTATTAGCACCAGAAAACAAGTGCTTGACCCTCGGCCGGGATTTAGGGATATGAGCGGGCGGTGTCACAATATAGGGTGAGGAATGGAAGGGCGATCTTTCAGCTTGAAAGATTCTACTTTTTCAGTGACGTCAAGCACTTTGAAGAGATCAGAATCATTTGTGAGGTCCATGCACTTGGAAAGTGAAAAAGTGGGCTGCCAGAGTCTCTCGGGGATCGCAAGGATGAGAACTCGCGCAGTCAATGGATGACGTGCTAACAGTTGTATCCAGCGGAGTTGTCACGTAGGATGCGCATATAAACAACAACAGAATATATAACAATACTATACTTGTTCACATTTGGAAATTTCACATTTTAGTCATATGGAGGAGCATAATATAAGTTTACGGGCAGGTTTTTCGATTTTTGACTTTTTTCGTCTCATTAGTTTTTCAACCCATTACTTTGCTGATTGCCTCTGAAAACTGAAATACTGGCAAAGCGAACGGAACCCCCAAATATTGTCCAATTTTCTTTCTTTTTCATCATACCAATTTTAGTGGCAAAACATAAAAACAGATGAACAAGAACTTTTTTGAAATTCTATAAAGCACTAAACAATTCAAACACAATTAAGTTGATTTGCTGAAGCTTAGTGCCATTTAAGGTTTACTTAAAGAGACCATCAGCCTCCTTTTCAAAATGATGGCTAATCCTAGGCTAATCATTTGTTAAAAACCGTTGCTTGGAGCGGCGTTGGAAAATTATACCAAATAAAATGGGTTAATTAGTATATGGGTCATTCTCATTTTGAAAAGGAGGCTGATGGTTCCTTTAAGGCTGTGGTGGAATATAAGCAAAGCTAGAAAAGAAGTATTTGTTATATAACTTGACAAAAAAGAATTTATTCTAAGATTATTGAAATAAAACACAATTAAATCATCAGTTTTTGTTTAAAGGGGGTCGATCTGGGGTGTTTTGAATTACCAGTCCGGCCTCTAAGACACTTGTCCATGATGAACATCAGACATTTAGAATTGGAGTTGGTCTAAGCCTTTTTACGGTGCAACTGTTGATTACTACAATTCGATGGAAAAGTATAATTAGTTTAATATGAGATACATTTAAAATTAGGTTTTACAAAAACCCTGTTAGGCTCTTTCCGAATTTTTTCCTTCTGACCTAAACATTAGTTTTTCAAAGCGGGTTGGCCAAAGAATCCAAGGCCAAATAATGGACCCCAAGTTGTGCCGAGAAAGATAAATTGGTCCTTGGGAATAGCAAAATTGTTGCCGTTTCGTAATTTATAACAAACTGAGTTCATGTGATTCTTTGCCTTAGAACTTTTTAAAAATACTGAATAAATTTTCAATTTGGAAGTTTGATGCCGATTTTTCTTTGAGACTTACCTCTGCGACAGGTTCATCCACATCTTCCATAGAGAATCCAATCACTGTATCTTCGTCGTCTGTTTCTTTAGAAGAAATCTCATCGTGATTGGCCATCATTTCTAGAAAGAGCATTTCGGCTATGAAGATAAATGGAAGAGGAAGGATAGCCGCAAATATCGCTTATCTCTTCATCTCCATTTGAGATGCATTGGCTCAATATCCAAAATTTTGGAAATTGACGAAAACCGACCATGGCGTGAAATGTGGTCCATGAGGAGTCTGGTTTATATGAATGCTGCTGATTGGATCGCGCTACCAAATTAGCGTCTCTACTCCTACGAAGAGGCATTATTGGGAGGACCCAGGGAGAATCTAATTTTTTGGAAAGTTGCAAGATCCTGTTTGCAACATCATAGAAAACATCCGAAGGATAATCAGCAGAAACATCGGAAGACTCTGAAAGTTCATTTTTCTTCCTTTATCTATTTTTACGTGTTTTACATTGTGATCATAATAAAAAAAATCGTTGTTCAGTGGAGGAAAGTTCACATGATGTTGGAGCCAACTATTCTCTTCTCATCTTGAACCAAGATTGACCACAACTCTATTTATTGGAAATTGTTTTGTAAAAATCATTTTAATTTTTTTTATTTACCTTTGTTTGTAAAATTTAAAATACATTTTCCTCATCACTCTTAGCATCATTTTGTCAACAGAATTGTCACCAATCCACAATCGGAATAATGTTTTCAGATAGCAGAGGCTTGGTTGTTTCTGATTCATTTGATATGATTAAACAAACATTTATGTTTGATGAAACAAAGGCTGATTGACACGAAGTTTATGTTTTTAGGATGAAACTTTTTTTATAGTATTTCAGATAATAATTTTAAAAAAAATTATAGATGAATAGGGGAAGAGCAGCTACATACTTATCCTATTCTTCCTGAAAATAAATCGTTTCTTTCAAAATCATTATTTAGATTTACATCTTCAATGTAGTGGTTTCTTTCATAAACAACAAACAGTCATGGGAAACCAATTCAGCTTTTGTGATCGGTACCCCCCCTTTTCATATGTTTGTTCTTCAAAATTAAAACAAGGTTATTTCCTACTAGACTAATCGCAGCGGCAGATGTGCTACGGGTGCGGGCACACAACCACTGTCTGCGCTCTCCATAGGTGATGGCACTCTCTCGTTCTAACTACCACTTGTTGCGGTGAGAGAGTGCATTCCAGCAGAGAGCGCAGGCAGCAGCTGAGCGCCCGTACCCATAGCGCATCAGCCGCTGCGATTAGGGTAGTGGGAAATAACCTTGTTTTAATTTTTGAAGGACAAATCTTTGAAAAGGGGGCCTACCGATAACAAAAGCTGCTTTGTTTCCGTTGACTGTCTTTGAGAATTCAGAAAATCTAGAAAAATCAGCTTCTGTCAAAATCTCCATCTGTACCTAAAACCTTGTCCATACAACTGTAAAACCAGCACATGTTTTGCAGATGTCGATGGTTGTTGTGTCACGTTTTCACCTTGTGCTCTCCATGCTGTCATACAAAAAATCCATTTGTTTTTGCAGTTTTCTCAAAGATGACGGTTGTCGAAGGAATTTCGCCAATTCTCATCCAGTCAGTTATCAGTTCTTCTGAACGATCTCTTTCAGGATCTGTTTATGCGAACCATGTGCTTCTTTGCCTGTTTATGGGGTCATTTCGGAGAATATTTCGTGGAAACTGGCAGATGACTGCCTTTATCAAATGAGCAAAGTACGACGTTTTCTGAATACAGTACCTTTAAAAAACACCGTAAACAACAACGGGAAGTACCGGTCGGAAGGGCGTCGAAGAGATCGGAAGTCTGACAAAACGGCAGACATAGGAAATAACAGTTCGCGTTATTGACTAATGATCTAAGTTTTGGTTGCTGATGATTGATGTGGTGAAATACGTGATGCAAGGCTGTTCTGTGCGTAGATGAAGACTCTGGTTCATTGAACTTTGGTGAACTTTGAATTCTCGGAAGAATGTTTGCACATGCAAGAATTCAGTAAGCCAAAAAAGCAAAGAAACCGCATTTTAATAAGGCAAATGATATATTTTACTTCATTCTTTACCTAAACGTCAAAACAAGTACGTTAAAATTAAAGGCGGGCCAAAACAGAGAGAGAAAAACTGAAAAGCGGTTCGGCCCTGGCGACCTTTTAAACTTAGATCTGAGGGAAAGTAGGGCCAACACGGGCCAAGGCGGGTTGACCGGGCCTTCTCGGCCAGTTTTTAGGCACCTTTGGCCAAAAACAGTGATTTTAAATTTTAAATTTTATGATTTTCTTTGATTCCTTCAGATTTATGTTAAACTTTTTTACTTTTTGACCATTCCGTTCAGTCACAACGCCGAAAACCGTAGAACCCTGAAAAGTTTAAACCGATACTACTCAGATACCATAAGAGGCTTTACTTTGTACTCAGACAAGCACGGTAATCTCTACAAGAATGTCCACATGCCAAGTCACATTTAGAACACAAAAATGTTTACTTAGATGAAAAATGTGTCTTGAAAAGCTGAAAAGTGCAGGTGTAGTATAGGTTGCTGAAATCTTAAGAATGCAACTTTAATAGTAAGCGTTGTTTCATCATAAGGAAAATATTGAATGACTGCTAACGCAATTAAAACGTTGCCTTATGGAAAGTCAAAACGTGGACAAAACGATGACAGTCAAGAAAATTTAAATTTTGTGTCTTTCAGGATTGTTAGTGTTATTTCATAAAAAGGTAATGATAGATTTGGTACTAACCCATTTAAAATCTTGTATAAATTAAAGTCAAAAAGTGAACTTCAAATGGCAAAGTACAAGGAGCAAAAAATTTTGAATTTGGTCTTTCTGCTATCCAAAAGACAAGAGATGGTTGAAGTCCGGAATCTCATCACTTCTTCTTTCAAACTACATTTGATAAAATAGGAATTTGCCTCTGCTATAATAAAATTTCAGAATCATTTTGATATGATACAATTAAACTACGACATAAGTTGACTGAAACAATATTGGATCATTAGAAAAAAGAAAAATAGCACGTTAGGTAAATTTTTGCATAAATGGGTGGGTTTTATGCCAAAAAGAAAAGGTAAGGAAAATTTTGGCCAAGCAACAACCTTAAGATTTGCATAAAGTATTTCAAAAGTCTTAACTTAGCTTTAGAGCAGATTATGCAAGAAATCTCAAAAAACCACAAATTTGAACGTTTCCTGTTGTCGAACTGAGTATTCTCAAAAGTCACAAAATTACCATAATTTGACTTTATTAACGTTTTTGAACTACTTGTTTCACTCTATATCACTATTGTATGTAACTAGACAGGCTGGCGGCTATCTGGTTTCCGGAGATCACTTATGTCGCTTTTTCAGACATCATGTAATTCAAACTACATTCGATAAGGAGACAAAAAGCTTGTTTACATCGAACGAGAGACGGTAGTTCTGGTATTTCTCTGAGATCAACAGATTGAATAGGACATTTGTATTATTGAAAGGTTTATTGCGATGACACTTGCAAGAGAATAATAAAAGCAAAGCAAATAAATACTATGCGAATGGCTAAAAGTGAAAGTGACTATTATAGGCTAATTATTAAGTATCACAGGTCGAGATCAAGGTAAAGTGAGACCAATTAGGCACCTGACACTAGATAAAAGGAGTATTATCCCGTTTGTGTGAAGGCAAAGGCAATTGAATAGTCCTAGAACGAGCTTGAATAGTGGCCTAAGTCGGAATGGTGAATCAGGTGAAGGCCAAGACTCCGGCGACGGCCGTCAGACGGCTGAGCAGACTGGGCTGCGAGAAAGCTGTTCTGGACATCTTCGGAAGAGTAGGACGGGCGCGGATGGCGGCCATCTTCAGAGGACGGGTAAGATCTGAAAGAGAATCGTTTAGTAAGGTAAGGCTTCAGGTTTAAGAGTTTTGAGATAGAAAGAAGCTCACCGATAGGATTGACGATCGTCTCCGTGTGAGAAGTTTGAAGCTCTGGCATTTCGAACGGCATAAAAACTCCGAATAGCGGAGGACGTTCATAGAGCTTCGAATGATAGAAGTCGGCCTCGTTGGGGGGCAGGGGGAACTCAGGAATCATTGTCGTGTGGGTTACGGTAAGGCTTTACAGTAGCCTGTGGTGGATTGGTGCTACAGATAACGCTTCCCGCGGTCTCTTCGCGCTCCTTATGTAACCGGCGTGGTGGGGGCGGGACTGATATGCGTATGCGCCAAGAGCGAACGAAAAGGCGAGAAAATTTCTGCACCACGCAAACGAAATTCCAATCATACCTGGCAACACACACAGACACCGGAAACCTAAAAACAATATAAGAGGTTTTAAAAAACCCGGAAGGCAGCTGTTTTTCCTTGTTGTATGATCGGCAACAATCGGATTAAGGCTCTCCCCTGAATTGAGAGCACGAGGCCAGGCGCCAGGCTTCCGGTCTGGAGATAATAAAGCACAGAACGTCACAGTTCGATGACGTGAATGTCACCAAATTACGCAACGGCTGCCGTTTTGCAGGTTATCGCCTTCCTGTATGCACTACAATACACGCCGGTCCGCGTGGCCTTCGCACCTCGGTGGGTGCAGAATCTGAACTTGCCGGCTTGTTTCGAAACCCTGCGCGATTCTGAGTCAGCGGCGCGCAATTAATGGGGGTGATTCCCTTACACAAAGCCATCGTAAGATTCATTGTGTCCGACGTCACAGTGAACAGATCGGTTCGATCGCCCTTCAAAGGTTGTCCTGAGTCAGCACTTATTTTTGGCTCAGCTGAATAAACATTACCACTGATTCACCCACAGATTTCCGCTTCGATCGCGCTTCCTGTTGTTTACATCTGAACAACCGGTTGATAGGGATCAGCAAAAAGCTGAGATTTTTCTCCCCGCTCGCTTTAACAATCGTGGGTGGCCATTACAGTTTGCCCATGGCCGACAGTCAGAATTCCTGGGGTTCGGTAAACTTTCCCCGGTGAATCATTTGTTTATCCTGTGGCACTTTCACACAAATTCCGAGCATACCTGTGTTGCTAAATGGGGGATTGTGTTTGATTTCAAGCCGCGATAAGGGCATTAGGGACAAAAACAGTGTTTCTTAGACAGAACGCCGCATGGAAAAAAGACAAACATTTAGAGGTTTTTGATTTTTCACGAGACTTATGATACTAAGAAGTTAAGCAGTGGTTCCTTTTCGACAGCAAAAACCAGTCAACTTCCGTCGTTTGACAAAAACAAGAATTCAGGGAACTGATGACTTGCGTACATCTGAAAGTACAGTAAGACATCATTTGTTTATGAGAATTTGAGAGATTCCTTAAATTGAGTAGGCGGCGCGAGCCCTTGTTTGTCAGCTGTCACTCGGTCACCCACACAAGATTTGTCTTACACAGCGTGCCATGGCCATGAATCGCATCCTTCTACTGTGGGGGTGATTGCTAAGATTACCCAATAATGACCAAACGGAGCCGAACATCATCCCTGATGACGCCGTTATCATGGCTCCAATTTCCTGTTAGCTACACCCCTTTTTCGAATTTCGGGGCGCGGTGGTTTGTGATTCAAGGGCTCTAATCCGCTTAGCAGTAACATCATGCTCTGAACTTACGTTCGCTTGACACGATCGCTATCTTTGAACGTGAGGCCTCGACTTTTCGCGCTTTTCAAAGATCAATGCACCAGTTTTCATCATATGAGTGTGTTCACCGACACCTTCTCCGGATTCCGAAAGCTTATCGATTCTCGGAGTGCGTCACAGTATAATTAATGGGTGCAAAGGTTCTGGAAAAGCAGTAAAGTCGGCATGGTTGAGGAGTGATAACCGTTCCATATCGGGTCCTGACGATCCGAGACTGGGTGCGGGTCAGTCTGAAACATGCCTGTTATGATCACCCGTCTAAGGACGTGAGAAAGATTGTAGTTGTAGGCTACGAAGTACAAAATAAGAACAACTGTCTTGCCTAAAGCTAGCAAGCATCTGGCAAAAAGAGCAGGTTTCTGTCGGTAGCCAGGAGCCAAGAACAGTTTTCATTATCTTTTCAACGTGAGGAAAGACGGATATTTGATGAAATGAGACCAAAAGCTAGGAATGTTAACCGGACTTGTAGAAGGAAAAGCTGATGAAAGAATGTTTAACGCGTCAGTGATTCTCCTACTCACATTTCGTTGCCGTAGCTCATCTCGCCACTATAATCTCATGTGCGTAATCTACCCCAATGGCACCACCTAATCTAGGTTCTCCTTCAACGAAACCTTGTGTACAAAAACTTTTGCACCGGTATCGCTGATTCAAACTCACCAGGAACTGATGTTTCCCAAAATGGATGGCCTTTTCCGTGAATTGCTCTTTCGAGGAAACGCTTATCTTTATTGTTTTGCCCCCAATGAACGAACCACAGTGCACGTAGAGGAGGAAAGGCCACGCGTATCTCAGAAAAATAATGATTACGGTATGTCAGTGATCAAGAAAGTAACAAACCAACACAATGGGGACTACCTTCGGGGGTGTTTGTCTAGCCGAGCAAATCTCCTTGTTCTGCTGCTTAACAGTTTATGCAGATAAGGTAGAACAATGCGTCTTATCTTCAACAAAAGTCGGTCTCTCTTAGCATTTCGCAATTGGAAAAGCGAAGACGAAGGAGGGGTACAACAGAGAACGCGCGAACACCGTCGACCCGGCCGCTTTTATCATTACCTTGAGGTGTTTCTAAATGATCCTACTACGAGCACCCAGCAAATATCTCTCACCAGGTTCTCTCACGTGGCTGTACGATGACCCGTGAACGTTAGTCTTGGCGAGAGATCGACCGCCTACATTTTGCTCCTAGTTGACTTTGTGACGTCGACCTAAGACACGAGATCTGCGGCTACAGTATCCCCATAATACAGTTTTTCGCCACATGCGTGTGTGACCACCGGGTACAGGCAAGCCAACGTGTGGTGCACGTGTCCTGCCCGCCATTTCGTGGACCGTGTTATCAGAACCACCGCCGACTGCGGGGGACGCGAGCGATAACCGCAACCCGACGGGGGCTTCCCCACCCGATCACAGAGCAACGAGCGGCGGGGCGAAGTAAGCAACTTGTCTGAGACAGGGATCACAAGATTTGGGTGCGACCACACCTGGGAGAGTGACAGAAGCAGACAGGTTTACTCCCTTGGGGGTATCTCATATGCTAATTGACAAAGATCGCGTGGGAGGGAAGAGAGCGAAGTCCGACGATGATAATACGGGAAAAAGATTACAACTGGAGATAATGCTCATAAACATGGCGAGATTCGGCGAAACGGAAAAATACGAAACGTTGAAAGGGATTCAAGTCTGGAACAATTGTTTGGCCGAAACTGGAGGGACTGCCTGAAAAGGGAGAGACAATAACGCGTATGCAAAAGTTGTTCTGGGCAAACTTTCACAACCACTCCCTCTGCCTCTCTATTTTTTCTCTGTCTTTCTCTGTCTTTGTCCCTCTCCCTGCCTCTCTCTCTCTAATTTACTTTACAAACATGTATTTAATTTATTTAATGTAAATTATATTTTAACACCCTCCAGGTTTTCACATTCTTTCTTAACACATTCCTTCTCTCTCTCTCTCTCTCTCTCTCCCTTTCTCTTTCTCCTCTCTCTCCCTCCCTCTCTCTGTCTCTCTCCTTATCCCTCTCTATCTAAGTCTCTCCCCCTCTCTCTCTCTCTCTCTCTCTCTCTCTGGGTTTGTTATGCTTCACATTACCTTATTATTTGTCTTGGTAAACCACGTTTAATAAAACGTTTGCACGACCAAAACCACAATTCTTTCTATGCATTCTTTAACTTTTCAAAAACGGAGCACAAACATATTTATCATTCCTAGTTCCTTCACAACATATTTTCTCATTTTCTGCGCTTGTAGTGCAATTAGGGCAACTCACCTATGATCCTTCACTCTTGCACCGGACATGCGTCAAATAGGCGTAGCCTTTGACCAGCAAATGATCACCATCATCTGTTTCACGTGATTACTCAGCGTTCGATGTCCTTCCGTTCTCAACTGAGCATTAAATTATCAGCAAACATTGGGTGGTTGCAAATTCTCCTTCTGCACGGCATAATGTTGCACTGATTTTTAACTCCTGCCCTTTGTAGCCGTGCAGGGAATCGAAGAATGACCAACCCGTTGGTTGTTTCTACAGTAAAAACATTTCACGCCCTTATTTCGTTGCTAAGTGGAAGCGGTTCCTTCATGCTTCGGGAAGGTCATAAAATTGACAAATGGGAGTGTTAGCGAAAAGAAAAGAGTTGATATTTCCCTGAACGCCACCCAACGCTGACGTCAACGGATACCACGCAAAACTGGATCTCTGAGAAGAGGGTTTCGCGTTGATGAACTCTGCTTTGACACTAAGAACGAACAGTCTTTCGACATCTGCGCAAAGCGAAGGGGTGCAACGGGAAGTCTGCACAACAAAACACCAATGCACGTTTCTCTCAGATACACTAGAGTTTTGGAAAACGGTAAACACAGTTTAAAACTATTCAGTCAGGTGTTCGCCGCAGCCGTTCTGCGGCGGCCTTTGGGCTGGCCGACGAGTTTGCGAAACACGTGCTACCACTACGTCATTTCTCCCCGCAAACGGGCGCAGGTGCAGTGAGTGCGGATGCACCCGTTATCTGTGTCGGACAAAGACTAATCCGCCAGCCTTGAAATGCTGCACCGCTTCAGATTACAACCATACCGGGGATATGTTTATTGCACAACAAATAGCATCACATGGTTAAGATATGTCGATCTAAGCTTATTGGAATGACCTGACATTTACAGATCGTCAAGCATTATTCTAATTCTGTGGGGTTGGGTTGGCGCACACCAACTCCTTGTAAGAAAAGCGCACCAGGACGGCGTCTCCCTCAACTGTGATCCGATCCGCGTCGGCTGGGAGGGCTCCGTCGCGGTAGACAAATTTCACGTAGGGGAGGCCATCGACATCAACCTACAAAATAGAAGTCATCAGAAATGGGGACCACCCACAGCGACGCTTCTGGCAAAGGCATGGAAGACTATATCGTGGGTGATTCCTTTGCTGAAGGGGAACTGTCCGATGTTCCTCTCCTCGGTGAGCCACTTTCCGTCCTTGGTACTATTGCGGACAACAGCAGACTGAAATGGAACTATGATGATGATTTTGGGATTAAACATTATCTTAGTCATTTTCAACTTGAGTCACACTAGACTACGCCTTGTTTATGATCCGTTAAACGAAACTTAAAGTGCGCAATTATTTCCTTCCAGAAAGTGCAAAGTTAACCATGTGATACCCACGATCTGCAGTCGCAACGTTGTTTATACCCCCATTACGAAATTCAGACTGAACTTTGTCCTCGAAATGTGATTACTGGGGTAAAACATAAGTTTTCTTACCAAACTTTACCTTTTCGCTTCCATGAGGCAAGTCGACACGGAAGTGGAAGACACATTCTCCCTTGGCGTAGATGTTCAGTGAGAACCTCTTTCCGGAGAGAAGGGGAGTGAGGGTGAATCGAGCGGTCTGTGAGGGAAGGAATCCGAGGTTAGGCAGATCGAAGACGAACGGAACTGACTGAAAAACCAGATTACTTATTTGATCCTGATCTGTTTAAGTTTTTATAATTTGGACGGAGAATGTGCTTACGGGTCTATCAATGTTGACAATTTTTTCCTCTTTCTGTTGTGGCTTGACGACAATTGGCGTTCCATCCGGGTTTTGTCCCAACTGAAAGAAGACAATCAAGACTGCCGACAAACAGAAACGGTTTATTGACTTTGACAAGGGCCATACACAGGGTATTGGGAATATTACGCAAAACCATCTATTATGTGGACACCCCAGACTTCCAAGCGGCAAGATTACTGTAGACATGAAGCTGAGAAGCGTTCAGATTTACATAAACGCAAATGCACAAGCGCGTTTCAGGCAAATGACATTCTTCAGTTATTCTTCAGTAACTTGAGATTCATCCTGAATCATAAAATCATAGAATCGGGGTTCTGAATGTAGTTTATGGGCAAACACTTACTGCTGGCTGAAATTCGACATAGTCAACACGGGCGTTTCCAGTAATGCAAATAGTCTTTATGTATTGGAGAGGAATGCGATGAGCATAGTCACACACATGGCGACCGTTCACGGCGATCTGTAAAAACCGGTTAACAACAAAATGTTTTTATGAAATACCTTAAAGTAGTTCTCCAAGGCAAGGATACGGATTTGAAATGGCTTCCCTTCTTCGAAGGGGTTGGGGAAACGCTCCTCCGCCCCCCACTTGTTACTGATGTAGGAGTTGATGACCAATTGATTATCCGGGGTACCCGAAAACCTGTAGAGAAAGAGAAAAAGTGAAAATCTGGAAGAATGCTCACCATCCTCCAGGTTTCTCGAAACGGGGATTGAAATGAAGAGCTTTGTTATCCATATGGTCCCCACTGATCAATAATCCACAGCACAAATCGACCGCAAACCTGGATATTCATAATTGGGAAAATGGTAAAAAGATGTTGCCTGTTGGTTTCAGCCGCGAAGGATTGCTGAACCATTCCACTGAGAATCACGGATCTCCCGGCGAACATACCACCGGTGATTGTAGAGACAAATGGAAGCTCCTAAACTTAAGTAATTCCAAAATGGACAGAAAGAACATACGGGGCTTCTGAAAATATTCAAATCCTCGTCTTGCATCTGATCGCCCATTCTGTCGCCTATAATTGAAATTTTTGAGAATGTTTGTGCATTAAAATCAAGAGATGTAGATAACGATCTTATACATTCACGCACCTGCTCGCGATAACCCTTATACAGTCACCTACCGCGCCCTCACGCGATAACCCCTCCACTTTTGTCGGCCAAAGTCTAACAAATGAGCAAAACAAATATTTTGCGAGCTCATAAAACGGTTTAAATTGGAGATATCTTTCTGATTTTTTGTACAGCTGTACAAAGTGTTTTGTTTGTGATGTCCACTAAGAATCAAACCTATATGTCAAAAACGGGAAAAATTTGGGGCATGAAGAGGCTGAAAAATTGAAATTCAAAAAAGTTTTTCTTCATTTTCTTCGCCATTCCTCAATTTCAGGCACAAAGTAGGTTTACTTAGACCATATGTACTTACAAAAAAAATGGCCCGACTCGTTTGTTCCATTTCTGAAAAGTAGTAGTAACATAAAAAAATTTTTGTGTTTGAGAAAATTGAGGTTTTCGAGTTTCTATACAATTGGTACATTCAAGATAATGTTATGTTTGAGAGCTCCGCGCGGGCGAATGTTTTTCTGTCATGTTATTGAACGTCGAAAAAAATTTAAACGTCGAGTTTCCCCACTTTATCGGATTTCGTGCCTTTCCATTCACTCTGCAAATGCCACTTTGCTTAAAAAAACTTCCTCTTATTAATCAACTACTGAACACAAATTCAAAGTCGAAACCACGTTGAAAACGTTGAAAAAAAAATTTTCTCCCCTGTTGCGAAATCGATGGCAAAATATTTTCGAAAAAAAAATAGGTAATAGTCATAGCGCCAATTTTTAGCTTCATCGGTTAACTTTCCGATTTTTGGAAAACAAAAAAACAACAAAAAAGTCACTTAATAATTTTGTATCTCATTTGTATTTTTATTTTATTTTATTTCATATGTATTTTGTAATTTATCTCAGCATGTTTTGATTTTCAGAGCTTCTCTATGATAAGTTTTTTGATACCCACGCAAGCTCAAGCTTTCTCATAAAACAGAAATTGCGAATTCCATTATTTTTCGGAAACACATTGTCATTTAATGTAATAGAAGGTCAAGTGAATGAAAAGTAAATAAAAACTATCCTAAATAGCTAAACTGGACATAAAAACAAGCGGGCGATTTGATAAGCGGCGCCTCTAGTCACTGCACTGTGTTTAGCAGCGCCCGAGCGGCACTCGGCACAGCGGTTGCGCTTGTTTGTGCGTTCAAATTTATCCGCTGCTGCTATATTTTTTTTTGTCTTATTTTCACTGTCTTGGTGTATTATTGTATTTTTCACTTTTCTTTTTTGCTATTTAGATGTAATTAAGTGTAAAATATCGGATTTTTAAACTTTAATCAGATTTTTAGTTTATTTTCTGAATATCTGAGTTTCTTAAGAACAATATTTCTTTATTATCGGTAATTTTGTTTTAAACCATGTTAAAAATGCCGAATAAGAATCAGATTAAGCAAAAATATTAATAAAATGGTATCAGGCTGATACTATCAGCTGTTGTCCATCGACAGCTTCTTTATTATCGTTCTGTTGTCGTTTTCTCTCGATAACGATAGTTATTCTTTTTTTTATTTTTTACTACAACGTTTGCTTTCAGGCTGAGATGGCGAAGAAGCTGGCTAAGCCCATCAAGCTGAGGGATCTGCCTGCGAGCTACGGCCGCTGGGTCCACCCTGCTTATCGTCCATTGGTCGTCGGGTAATTTTTAATTTTGTCGTTTTTTTCTTCTTATTATTCTTTTAATTTTAATTTTTTTCAGACAGAAGAAAAGGCTACGTTTCAAGCGTTCGATCGCTGCAAGCATCAAGCGCAAGTTGTTGATGAAGCGAATTATTCCTAGGGTTCCTCCGTATTTCTGCAAGGTACTTTTTACTTTCTTTTAAATTTGATCTATCATTTTAAGGCGTGCACCCTCAGCACCCATTCCTTCAAGAGTATTCGCCACCATGTCTGTTCTGGTAGAAATGAGTCCCGCCATGTCATCAGCTTCGAAAACGGTTTGTTTTCCTACTTCAGTTCGATTTATAGTTACTTTCTTTCAGAGGTGCGAATCGCCCACCTGGGCATTAAGTCAAAGGCTAAGGACTGTTTGGCTGTCATGGAGCGTTTGCCGAACCCCCAGCACGTCGACGTAAGCTTAATGTTGTTTTCTAAATCAATTTTTACTTGTTTCAGTTGGGTTGTGTTGTGCACGCCGCGCACGAGCTCCCCGTAGGACCGCCTGTGCAGTCTCCTCATTCGCTCAGGTATATTGTCTTTCCTCACACATTGTAACTTTCTTTATAGCGATCTGTGCACGAAGGTCGTCCACTCGTCTCATCAGCAGTTCGTCTACGAGGAGAAGGTTCGTGAACAGAAGGCCGATGCCGAGTACACGGCTTGGCGTGAGGCTGAGTTGAAACGGTTCCAGAAGGTTAGTTGTTGTTTCCCATCTTGTTTTATTTTCAAATTTTAGATTACTGATGAGGACATGCAGGGGACCATCTACAGATGCGACCACTGCTACGACTTCTTCAAGACGTACCGCAACTACGATCTCCACCTTGTCTCTGGACCCTGCAGACAGAAGATTGACGCGGGAAAGGCCCTGCCCTCCTACCAAATGGTCTACGTAAGAGAATGCGTTTAGGATATACTTATTCTCGTTGTAGGTTGAATATCCTGTCAACATTCCCAAGACCCGCCAGGCCGTTCCCGTGGAGCCGGAGAAGAGTGTCAGGCAGGAGCACGTCTCGGCCGTGCGATGCAAGAGGTGCAAGAAGACGGGCTGGGAGTCCAAGGACGACTTGTTCCATCACTGCCTCAAGTGTACCGTTAGGAAAGGACCGTATTCCTGGCAGGGAAACTACAACGCCTTGATGGACAAGCTCTGGCCGACGGGCAAGTAGGGCTTTCCTTACCTAAATTTCCCTGTTGGTTTTTTCATATATGTGAAATTTAAGTCTTAATTCAGTTCCCTTCACGTACTGGTGCATTTGAATTTCTCCGTCGCTTTCTTATTTTCACTGTATTGGTGTATTATTATATTTTTCACATTTCTTTTTTGCTATATTGATGGAGAATTTAATAACTAAGTGGGAACTATTGGATTTTTGAACTTAAAGCAGAGTAAGAAATATTTTTAAGAAAAGTATTGATAATTTTGTCTCAGGTGTTCTCTATCGTCTAAGGACTCCTTGCCGGTTGTGGACCGAGTGATTCTCCTGAACGTCGATGTAAGCTTATTGTTCTTTTCGAGATTAATTCTGCTTGTTTCAGTTGGCTTTGGTTGGACGCGCCCCGCGTGAGCATCCGGTGGGACCGCACTCTCCTCTGTCGCTCAGGTATATTGTCTTCACTCATACATTGTAACTTTCATTATAGTGAGCTGTCCACGAATGTCGTCTGCGCGTTGTTTGAGCAGAAGCAGCGCCTCGAGCAGGAGATGTTTTGCGAGCAGGGGGCCGATGCCGGGTACACTTGGCGAGAAGAGGAGTTGAAGGGCGTCCAGAAGGTTAACACTTGTTTCTCACCTTGTTTTATTTTCAAATTTTAGATCACCACTGAGGATATGCACGGGCTCACCTACAGATGTGGATTGTGCCTCGATGTCTTGCAACCCTACACCAAATTCGCTTCCTATCTGCTGGTCGGACAGTGCAGGAACAAAATTGACGCTGGGGTGCAGCCCTCCTACGAACTGATCTATGTAAGAGAATGCGGTTAGGATATACTTATTCTCGTTATAGATCGATGAGTTGCCGGTCTGCCTTCACGAGACGCGTCAGGCCGGTCCGGTTGAGCCAGGAAAGAAGGTCAGGCAGGAGGACTTCTACTCCTCGATGCCCAAGCTGGAGCCCATGGACGATTGACTTCACGAGACGCGCCAGGCCGGTCCGGTTGAGCCTGAAAAGACGGTCAGGCAGGAGGACTTCGATTGCTTGATGCCCAATCTGGAGCGTATGCACGAGTAGGGTTTTAGCTACCTAAAATAGTCTTTTGGTTGTTGCTAGGTGGTATCTAAGTCTCAGTTCTATTCCCCCACGTACTGGTCCTAAAGTCGGGTATCCCTTGCCGTAGCATTTATATCTCAATTGGTTTCTTTATCCCCAGCCCTGTTGTGGTGTACGTGTTGTTTCGTTTTGGTTGAATAAAACAGTTCTTTATATCTCAGCATTCTCGTTTTCTAGTATTTCATATATAAAAATGCTGAAATCAACACTGCATGCCATGACGAAATCGTCAAAGATCAATTTTTGCTTAAAACAATGGATTCTCTAAAACGCTTGGAAGGTGTATTTACCTACTGCTTGGAACCAGGAACAGATCTGAAAAACAACGACTCCCCAATGATCTTTTCCTTAATGCAGCTTTGAAGGACGTCTTCATAGGTCTGAGATGAGTTTGAGAGTTGACATCGATGGCTACAAGTTGACACATCACCTGAAACACGTCGACGTCTGCAGGCTGCAAGAAGTTTAGGAATGGTGTATAGAATGCGAACAAGGCTGAATTCAAAAAAAATCTCAAAGAAGATGATGGGGCTAAATGTAGGGAAGAAAAGGCTATATATGAGAAAATGCCGGTGGATTTTGTGATGCATTTGTGACTGGAGGAATTACAATTACTGGTCACGTGGTTTTGGATGAAACTTTGGCTCCTTCATCCGCAACAGAAGTTTTTCCACCAAAGACGAGTGCCACTAAAGATGCGTGCAATAAATGCATCTTTTCATCTATGCTCTACAGATGCTTTTTTCATAGCATAAGGCCGCTGAAGACCGCTTTTTCATAGCATAAAGCTGCTTAAGGCCGCTTTTTTCATAGCATAAGGCCGCTGAAGACCGCTTTTTCATAGCATAAAGCTGCTTAAGGCCGCTTTTTTCATAGCATAAGGCCGCTGAAGACCGTTTTTTTCATAGCAGAAGGCCGCTGACGGCCGCTTTTTTCATAGCATAAGGCCGCTGAAGACCGCTTTTGACAGAATAAGGCCGCTGAAACCGGCAGAAAACCGCAGTTTTTTAAAGCATACGACCACTGTACTGCAAAAAACCGTTTTTTTTAATAGCATAAGGCTTTGCTTTTGTCGAAGTTTGCTTTTGTTAGCAGAATGCCGCAAGATTCTGCTTTTTGGCAGCGTTGAAGACCGTTTTTAAAAGCACAAAATGCTCCTCAATGTGTCGGGATCATCAATATATCACATTCAACCAACTGAAAATCATTAACATTCATCCATTCAAATGAAACGCCTATTGAAACGGCCAAAGGCAATCACCTATGAAATGTAAATATTATTAAAACACTGTTTCAATCTCTCAGCTGGTGATTATTGGATGATCTATAACGCAGGGACAAGAGTGAGTGTGGCTATTGCGGAGCTTGCTCGCCTGGTCGGAAGAGAAAATGGGCGTACAAGGTGGCAGCATTTAACGAGAACGGATGGCCAACGAAAGTAACGGAATGGTACCCAAGAGGAAAGTAGAGAAAAACAGACCGTACGGGGAAGATGATGTGTAGGCCGTGGTGGGCAATGGCTTGGCGAGGCAGATCTGGTCCACGGTGGCACTAGTGGAAGAGTGGCCGTGACTGATGATCACTTCCCTGTTATTGACATTTGGATAAAATGGCTATCTGTTGTCTAACTATTCTCGTTTTGTGTTTTTCTGATATGGCGCACACATTTAAAACAAATTTTCAATATCTCCGTTCAAGCTTACACTGAACACGGACTTTGGACTGGAATTAAACTTGTCAACCTTTTCATGCGAGCAGCTACTTCCTGTATCAATATATTCCCGAACGAAGCTGTTTTTCTACATTTCTCACGTTGATTAAACACAACCGGATCTGTGAAGGAAGCAAAGTACAGAAAATAGTGATAAGCAGAAAATCAAAAGATAGGTTGAACTGATTTCAAAATGTTTATCTTTTTGAGTGTTTATCGCTTCTGTTCGGTGCTCGGATAAATCTGTTAGCTTTGAACGATCAGCTGCTCATCGGTGTCTATTGTGAAGAAACCTTTTGATGTTGTTTTGACTGCTGGAAACATCAACATTCTTGTTTTACAGTTATAGTTTCTTAATACCTCTCACTCTCACTCTCTCTCTCTCCCTCTCTCCCTCTCCCTCTCTCTCTCTCTCTCTCTCTCTCTCTCTCGCTTTCTTTCTCTCTCTCTCACTCTCTCTCTCTTTCTTTCTCTATCTATCTCTCTGTGCTCCCCTGCATTTTGGCAATCAATAGCCCCGTTTTGGCAATTAAATACCACGTTTTGGCAAATTACAGCCGTGTTTTGGCAAGAGCCCCCCAGAAGTTTGCGTCATTCCCCCTCCCCCTTCAAAAGAATCGTTTGAAACAAGTAAACTTAGTAGCATCGCAATTTATCTTCAATGGAACGAAACGAAAGATGGCTCTTCAAGTGGCCAAAACCTAAGAAATGCTATTCCATCTTTCCATCTTCCAAGTTATGTAAAGCGTATGATTTCGAGCATGACTTGATGATTCCAGCGATCTTGTATTTAAAATCATCCATGCCGCAATAAGGACATAATCTGGTTCGTTCAAGCGCCTTGCCCTTCTAAAGCCATAAAAATACACAAAATGTGCAGCTGCCTTGTCATTTCGGGTTTAACATCCGTCTTGTTCAGAATTCTCACATCATTGATTGCCCTAAGATTAACGTGGGCATTTCCCACACAGCCATTCGCTCTTTTCAA
This sequence comes from Oscheius sp. G VE-2021, assembly GCA_022343465.1. NCBI lineage: Eukaryota > Metazoa > Nematoda > Chromadorea > Rhabditida > Rhabditidae > Oscheius > Oscheius sp. G VE-2021. The sequence goes on from JAJQXH010000055.1 coordinate 2,959,727, forward strand.
TCCTTAATGACATTTCTTCAATTCCTGTGCCCTTGCTCTTTTCATAACATTTCTGCCTCCCTCCCTTTCACCCAACGAGACGTATCCTAGTACTTTGCCCATATCAGGCTCTTGCACAACCTCCTTTTGCCAGGGACTTCTTAATAAAAGCGTGAATTGGCTTCTGAACAAAACAGACGGTCTCTGATAATACAAAGCTCGATGCTGCCATTTGTTTTCACGCGACGAAAGCTGAAAAGTCGTGTAATTGAATGTTTCTACATCCAACGACAAGAATCCAAAATGTTTTCTCGTTTTGAGCGCTTCTCTGATTTTGACAGATTTTCCTCATTAGACTCGATTTCAGAGGCTTAAAATGGATTCTTCGCGTTGGGCTCGACCCCGCTCAAAGTCTGCGTTCGACCTTTCAACAGCCACTTATGACAACAACACATCAGGTGCTATTGGAGGTAAGAGCCCATTCGACCTAAAAGCTGTTACAATGCCGGGGACAATTTGTCCCCGAGAATAAATGTTATAGTCAGATAAAGTTGCTTCAGAAAAGTCGAAAGGAACAAATCTGTTGAAAACAGATCCTAAACGAGTTCGAAGTGGTTCTTCTGCTTTTGGAGGACTTCCTACGGTATGACATTTACCAGGAAAACATTTTGTTTACAATTCAGGGCCAGACAAACAAGGGAAATCGACGGCTGAGCTTGGTGGAGAAAGCTATGAACAACACCTTGAAGGACGATTTGAAGGTAAAATGCAAAAATAGTAGTCGAAAATTGAGTCTCGAAAACTCTTTCCCATTTAACTGCAAAGATTTGCACGTCTCAAGCAGCAATTTAACATGAAAACTTTCAAAATATTATGTTTTAAAGTTTTTTTTAAAGTATAGGATAATTCGTGTTTAGGAATTTGCAACCTTTAAGTATTTTGAAAAACATATATGAAGACGCTGATAAATTGCTCACGCTTCATTAATTTTCACTGTTTTTTCTACAAAGTACGTTTGATCTGCAAATTGTGTGTCTACCTAACAAGTTTTTTTTTTCAAAACCAGGAAGTACGGAAATAAAACAAAACAAATGGAACTAATTAGAACTATCAAAACATGCTTTGATTGTGTATTGAGAATTTGTTATAGCAATAAGGAGATTTGACCCTGTTTGTCCTATTACCCCTTATATGAAACACAAAAATCGGCTTTAATATGACAAAGGGCCGAGTCGGCCCACTATCGCCCCTGCTCGTTCCGGCTGTGGGTGTCACACAAATTTTGAACGTTCGGATCCCCAACTTAGAATTGTTTCACGCACTATAAAAAGTTAAACAGTTAAACAATAACACATTTTAATACAAAGTATTATGGCATTATATATTGCATTTAAAAGTAACTTAAAATTTTCCTCGAGATGGAACCGAACTCTCGGTGTTTGTTCGATAAGCGGGTCGCCGGTTGGGAATCTTTTTTCCAGCCTGCCAGCACTGGTTTTAGTTTTTCGAAAACAAATTCGCGGCTACACAGAGAACTTCCACCGCACTTTATTTTTTTGCTAATTGAATTTGAATTCTTCAACTTATTTTGCCCTCGCAAAAAGGCAACGACTTAACGAATGATGTGGTTCAAATGGCGAAAGTTTCGAAAAGAAAACAACTTCCCCCTTGCACTTTGTACTCTGTCATCGTTTTCCCACCGCAAATGTGTCTATATTTAAAAGAACCGTCTGAAACCTCTTTGCGGCTTGCATTAGAGTATGGTGATTATAACTTAGCGGCGGGACTACCCTTGCCGCGGCCGCCGATCGCGTACGGGTGTGAACCTTGCGGCGCTACCAACTATGCGAAACCGAGTTTTTAGCGTGTTTTTGGGCCTAACATTCAAAATTCGATTAATTTTATTAAAAAATAGTGACAGCTAAAATTACTAGGGGAAGTTTGATATGAGATCCAAAAGTCATTGTCAACCAATCTTTTTACAGTAGTTTTAATCAAAATTCCTTTCTCTTCTGAAACCTATCTAGCCCCCTCACATTTCCTTTAAAGATTCATCACGATTTTCCTCGTTTATATCACAACACCCCCACATGTAATGAGCTCTTGCAATCGACTAATTCCCAGAATCTTCCTGTGCAACGATTGCCCTTCGGCTTAGCCAGCTGCATAATAATTATCATTCATGATCATCAATAACAAAACAAGATTCTGTTTTTCAGCGTCTGTGGGCTCGAAGGTCTTCTCTGAACCTCTTCAAATCGAATCCAAAGACTCCTGCATCCGATGAAGAGGAATTGAAATCATCTCTTGAGAGCCTAGATTGCCTCATGCAGTGAGTTCCAGAATAAGAATTCTCTAGCTGAAAGTTTAGGGAAGTTGGTGGCTTCTTCGTGGTTGACCGCACTGCCGTCCAGAAGGAGCAGGAACGACTAAAGCGTTCTTTCAGTCTTTTCCGGAACAACTGATTCATTCTCACTTTATGCGAAATGAACATGGCATTCAATGCAACTATCATCTATGTACAGCTGTCGTCATCCTCCTCGTTTTCATCGGCTTCGTCTTCAAGTCCTAAAAAATCGACACGTCTTCTTCTGTTTCCGGCTTTTCGTGGTGCAGGAAAACAGAAGTTTGAGTCCTTGACATCTGAAATATCCAATTTTTCAAAACATGTTTTATATTTACCTTCCATAAATAAACGGATTGATTACACTGTTGAGAACGACGAGGAAAAGAAGGGGGTAGGTGTCGTCCTGGTAGTCCAGAAATGAATCGAACGAAATCAGTGGCCACCTGAAAAATGTCACCCTATTTTCTGAATTACGTTTTCAAAGGGGTTGATAGCTATTATTCTGCTACGAAAGGGTGTGCCTAGACTGCCTAAATAGCCATGCTTACGCGGTTGTTTACTACAAACTTGGTCATGTCTATACACAAATAATTGGATCTTCAAACGTTCCTGATCTCTTTAAGAAGCGACTTTTGCATTCGAAACTTTTCCGATATGTGTGTATGTACGTGACAGTGTGCGTGTGTATCTGTGTGGGTGCAGGTGTGTTTGAGTGTGTGTGTGTTTGCGTGTGCAAAAGAAAAAGAAAGAGAGAGAGAGAGAGAGAGAGAGAGTAAGAGAGAGAAAGAGAGAAAGAGCGAGAGAGTGTGCGTATGTGTTAACGTGAGTGTGAGCGTATGTGTAGCTCTATGGGCGTATTAGTGTTTGAACATGTAGGAAAGTGAGAGTGACTGTGTGTATGCGTGTGCCTCTGCGTGTGTGTATGTGCACATGTGTGTTTTTTTCCGTCGATGTGTGTTTGAGAGAAACTGTATGCATACGTGTGTTAATGTGGGTGTGAAAAATAACTGTGAGTAGGTGTGAGCGTGTGTGTGTGTGAGTACTTGAGAGAGTGCGTGTGCTTCTGTGTGTGTTTATGTGGGTGTGAAAGTGAGATAGAGTGAGTTCATGTGTGTGCCCCTGTGTGTATGTGAAGGCGCATGTGTGTATTTGTGAATGTGAGTATGTGTGTAAATCTGACAAAGGACCGGGTACTCGTCTCTTGAAACTGTGATGTTATGTCACCCCAACTATCGCCCACCGAAAACATAGGGACCTCTATAACCTTTTCTTCAAAGTAGAACTTCACTCACCAGGAGATCAAATTGTATGGGAGCCAAGTGATGACGTAGGTCAAAATGAGAAGCAAAGTGATTCGCAAAGAACGAACTTTGGCTCTACGGAACTTATCTTGTCCTCTCATCATGCGTAACGAGACTGCAAAAGTGCGATTCATAAACGACCCATAATGAGTCTACCAAAGCTCTCCTTTTCCCGCCGGGCGGCCGTTCTTCCACAAGTGGAAAGCTTGCTAATCTCACTCATGTACATGGCAGAAGAGCCTTCCTCACTGTTAAGGGTCTTATATATGTCCTAAGTTATGGTTTTACTTGAGTTAAAGATGTTAAATTACCTTCAGAATAAGTACATAGCAGAAGATTAGGATGATTAAGGGGATGTAGAACATGAGGATGACTGACTGAAGGGAGTAAAATTTCATCCACCAGAAGTCGTTGTCTGTCATTTCCTTTTTGATCGTCTTTTCTGCCCAGATAGAGAGACATTGGGTCAAATCGGGTAGTTTTACCTAGAAATCAATGATCAATCGATATATTGATTTTTTACCGCGCTCCAGACGAACATCTGAGGAGACATGGTGATTGCGGCGATCACCCAAGCCAGGACCAGAAATCGGGGGATTCGACTGTGGCCAACTGCAGAGATCCACAAAGGGTAGCGGAGGGCACATAGGCGATAAACAGCTATGCATACCATGATGTTGGAGCTAAAAAGAAGAGATGATGATAAATTAGTGCTCTTTCCCAGGGTACATTTTTAATTATTTTGCGTTTCCATCTAATGAAGTTCCCAAGATCAACTTTGTAATATTTTAAGTTTAAATTATTAAAAAACTAATAAATTCACAATTTGACCAGTTCTAAAGGAACCTAGTTATTGGTTTGGATGTTTTGTTTGTTTAAACTTGGGGACGAGAATTGTGTTTGCCAAATAGAACAATCTAGATGATTGAATATACTAAAAATATCCGATCAACATCACTCGGTGACAAAGATTTATGGTGTTCCAAAGGTTCACAAAAGCTCACAAAAGCGAAAAAAATAGTTTTTTTTTCTTTTCTCCTTTTTTTCTGCGTATTTTGAAACCCCGACAGTGCGTAAAATTATGTCTGATTTCGTTTTTGTTGAAAACCTAGACAGACATTTAAAATGTGCAATTAAGGGGGTTGTATACCAAAACACAAAATTGAAAATGACAATTAAGTAAAGATACATGCATTGTAAACTAGACAGCAAACATCTTTAAAAACTAAATTGGCTTTTTTGTTTTAAACGTGGTTTTTCTCAGGTTGAAGAAAGAAACTTTGAAAGAAAATTTTAGGAGTTGCATACAAAATCATATATTCGAAACTTTAAAAAACACATATCAAATGTTTGGATCCGAGGACAAATTTTCATTGTTTTTAATAAAGACTTTATTCAGCGTAATATAATATATCATTAAAGGAACCATCACCCTTTTTGGTTTTGTCTCAAATTAAAGAGCTTGAAAAGTTATTTTTAGAAAATAGATAACATTTTGAGGATTTTTTGGATATCTGCATCTGAAATGTGTCCCCTTTATTGTCCATTTGAAGCGACGTTGCTAATCGGTATTTTAACAAACTACGTGCACGCTGTTTATGCGTCCATGGTAGCGCCGCAAACTTCACACCCGTATGAAATCGGCGGCAGCGGAAAAGGTAGTTCCCTTGAGTTTTCAAAATGAAACGGGACGGCCCGGTTGCTATTGAGCCATTTCTGCTGCCTGATCAATTTTTGGAAGTTCCCTCAATTCCGTTTCTTCTCCCCACTTTTGTTAAGGAACCACCGCACTTCATGTTTTCGCATCTTGTTTTCCACGTGGCTCTATCTATATTCGTAACTTGACCACCAGTGGTCCATGCATGACGTTTTCAATTAACCATCGCTCGTTTAACCGAATTCCGTTGTTTTGCAAGAGCAGAAGAGAGCATTTGAATGTTAATTCCTACCTGATGGCCCAAACGAAAGTGTCCACAAAGCGCATAAACTTGCACATCACATTTCCGGCAATCCATTCGTGAGAGATAAGCCAACCCATCATTCCAGGAACGTAGACTCCAAGAACCTGGAATTTCTTGTAAGGTGGGGGTTCCGTGTGGAATAATTTAAGGAATACATGCGGGTGCCCAGAATATTTTGATCCCAAGGAAGTTTTGGTTCCCAGAAACACAAAGAACTTTGTACAATTGTATTTATAGTTTTACTTATGTGAAAAAGGCTAATTTTGCTTGAAGGTTTTGCTTAAAGCGTACACGCTGACTGGTTTTTTTGCTTAAAGGTGGAAAGGAATTTGTTAGCATCGATGAAATTATCTATTATTTTATATGTCTAAACTTCAGCACAATTCCCTAAAATTAACAACACATTATTCGATTCTAGTTCCAAAAAGCCGTGTTTGCGTCTTCTGGAACAGAAATAGCAGCAATTAGCATGCCTAACTAAAACGTCTGTTCTTTGTCTGAGAGCTTAAATACAAAAAAGGTAAAACCGATGTTTCTTCCTTTAAAAGCTAGAATCATCGATTTATTTATTTGCGAAGGATGGGTCCGGGCACTTCAACTTCAAAAAAAAGTTTGTATTTCAAAAAAAAATCTTTTTAAACCAAGAAAGCAAAATATTCGCTCCGGGGCGGAACCGAACAATCGAACTTTTTCTAACAGTGCAACTGCATGCCCTTGGTTTTTGTCCGTTTAAAATAAATTTTACATTCGCGGTAACATAAAGGACTTTCACCGCACTTTCCCTTTTTGTAAATTCAATTTGAATATTTCAACTTGTTTTGACCTCAACAAAAAGGCACCCTTTTCAGTTCCAGTAGTATGTTAACGTATGACGTTGTCTACAGGCCAAATTCAAGGATCGAAATTTGAAAGTTTTCGAGAGAAAAAAGTTTTGCTCAAAAAGGTGAAGTTCGCTTTAATCAAAATTTAAAATAAAAAGATTTTTTACAAGACTGGGTGCATGATAACTTTTGATTTCTTAAAAGGAAATCATTATTTTTGAGTTTTTTAGTCTTACAAATTAGAAACATTATAAAACATTATTGAATATAAGTTTGAATTTTCACAAATTTGAGTATTTCGAACTTACAAGAATGTCGGATATGTTTAAGTTGATATGAAGTAGTAGCAGAAAGCTTTTGACATGTCGATATCTCTTCAGCATATAGATTAGTGTGGATATGTTCACTGGCAATCCGATGATCATCAGAAGACCGAAGAGGGTGACTTGTACATAGTCAGAAGTGAGCCGTCCTGGAGACGAATTCTCTGTCTGGTTAGCGTCCATTCTGAAATGAAAGGGATAACATTTCAAATGCAGATGAGGAAAACGCGGAAGGTAAACGACCAAAAGAGCAGAGTTCGCCTCGCCCCAGAGAACCGAAAGAGTCACGAGAGCCCGACAAGCGTCTCGTGGAAGTAGTGCTAGTTAGTAGGGCGGAGCTCGTAAATACAAGGACGCAATAGAAGGTTTGCGGGTTGTGATGAATGCGCCGAGGGCGGAGACCGAGCCAAAAGATATTGTTAGAAAGTGAGAAAAGAACATTAACCAGAAAACGGGAAAGGTAGTGATTACAAACCGGAAATTATGGAATACTAATTGCCGGATAAGCAGACAACCAGGGACGAGTAAAGCTTTCCAAGGTCGATGTACTCAAAGGAGATTACTGAAAATGCTAAGAAGGATAGGAGGAGGGACAGAGAAGGTAATTCCTAGATTGAACAATTTCACCAAAGGTTAAAATCCTGAACTGATCTTCTGAAGTGAAGTTCATTAATTTGTTCTTGTTAAATCCAGCAAACATGACAAAAACAAGACCATTTATAGATTGGGCGGATACCTAATTGAGAGATTCATGTAATGGGAAAGCAAATAATGGGCCCTTTTTCACAAGCCCCTGGGGAAGGAGTTTTCAGTTTTGAGCGGGCAAAGCTCCGATTATCTGTTAAAAAGAAGATGTGACTTTGATAAGTCGAATAAACACCTACACGTCGTGCGTCAGATTTGTTAAACTTTTCACAAACTTTCCTTTTCACAATCAGACGAATTCGATTTGGAAGTGCAGAGTTCGACTGCTCCTGAGTTTTGCCAATTTCGAAGCACTTTTTTCGTTAATGAACTGGGAAATTGAGAATGAAGGCGGTGTGAAAAGACCGGGTCTTCAGGAAATTTGGGAGGGTTTTTTTCATGACCACAGAGAATGAGGCCCGCCAGCCGTGATTTCTTGACTTTGATAGAGGGCAGTCTTCTTTTTCCGCATGCATTAATTTCTGTTCCGTGAAAGTAACATTCAACTTTAAGACCTTGAAATAACATTCCGGGGATCAGAAGAACAGCCATATATTATCAGACAATGCCACAGCCTAAAGGGATTCTCGGCCGGCACCTGGGAGATTATCGAATTTGACAGGGAGGCGCACTTGGATCTTGGAGACATCTCCAGACGAGTAGTTTCACCCAAGCAAGGAGATTCCAAGTAAGTAGAGATCTATGTTCTTCTTCACAAAGAACATATTTCTTACTTTTCAATTTAAATATCTAATAAGGGGGGACGAAAAGAGAATGAGAAAAACATGACCTGTGGGAAAAGATTTCTGAGTAGGAGATGGTTTTTCACTTTTCAATAGATTCTTTGCGTTGCTTCTCCATAAATTTTTGTTTTTGAAAAAAGAGCCTTTAAAAACAAAAAAATGAGTTTAGTCTGAGTGAGAACTCTTTTTCACCTCTCCTTTTTGTAAAGAAAAAAGTTATTTTGGAAAGCGCCAAAACATTCAACTTTAATTATGAATTCAAAACTGTTATTTAATTTAATACAAGCTTTCCTTGTTTTTAGTCTGGAAAATGGCACACGCCCGATTCCTGAACATTAAAATCTACAAATATCCAGGGTTCTTATATGGGAATAGTTGAAAAAATTGAAGTTCGTGGGATTTTATACAGCCTCCAATGCCTCTATGGGGAAGTGACGTAAGTGTCGTGGGAATGACTATTGAAAACAAATATTAAGGTTTGAAAGTGAAAAAAAAATGATTTTTTTTAAATATAAAATTGGGAGGTGGAAAAGCGAACTTCAGAAATCAAGGAGCAGGGCACTCCTTCTAATTTTCATTGGAGTCTGGGAGCAAATGACGCGTATTCTCTGCCTCGAAATAATTGCGTTCTAATAAAGTTGGCCCCGTTTTTGCACAAGGATTCTCATTCTGTAGATCCGGTTCTCTGCTAATTAGAGAGGACGCCACAATTGAAGAAGGCACAGAAAAAGGTTTTGTGTCGAGGCCTCTCATTTGCAGAGAAACGTGTCGTTGGGAAAATAGGGGGAACAACTACGCCAATTACGTCACGCCTTACAATAAAATAGGGGGAACGAGGAGTTACAATATCATGTTTTCCTAAATTTCCCGGTAATTAGGGAGCGGTGTCGTTCTTCAAACTCCCGGCGAACGTACTGTTGTTGACGGAAGCTGCATCAAAAGCAATGTTTTATAAAGGAGATATAGAAGCCAACAAATAAGAAAGCTAATAAACTGGTTTTCTAAAAGATTGTACATCTTTTTCTCGCTGCCCAAGAAAGAGAGAGAGAGAGAGAGAGAGAGAGAGAGAGAGAGAGAGAGAAACAAAGAATGATAGAGGAAGAGAAAAAGAGTGAGATAGAGAGAGAGAGAGAGAGAGAGAGAGAGAGAGAGAGAGAGAGACAGAGAGACAGAGACAGTGTATTAGAGAATGAGGTTGAGATTGAGAAAAATTGAGAAAGAGTTTGAGAGAAAGGGAAGTAGTCAAGAAAAATCGATTTTAACAACGATAAACTTGGAGTTATGTGCCAAAATAGAGAAACCACTGGGGAGCTCTGAAAATTAAAGATGCAATCTTCACTTTAAAGTTTCTCTTTTTGTTTGCCATTTTTAGAGGATAGGACATTTTTTGCAAAACCAAACTGCAAAACATCATCATCCACTGTTTCGATGAATTCTGCACATTGGCCTTTTGCTGAATTTTGCAATTATCACTGTTTTCATCCACATGTTTCATAATTATAATTTTGTTTTCCGTAATGCTGAAAATAGGCTTGCTGAAATTAGAAGCACTTTTTCACCACGCGCGCAGACATTCCAACGTGCATCCTAATCACGGCGAAATCGTAAACTAACGCTTGAATAACCCCCGATACTTCCTGAATCCTTGAGATGCTTGGGAAAACAATGAAAACAACAGCAAACAAGATTTACCTAAAAATGTAGTGAAACGTTGTAACAAACAATTCGTCAAGGAAGATTTCATTAAACTTTCTGAGTTCATTGCATGTCGAGGACTAATTTTATTCCTTTCGGAAAATGAGAAACAAAAACATCCCAGTTAAACTTAGGAATAAAACGTGCTGGAACTTGATTTGATCTTCTGAGTGTGTCCGCCTGAGTTTGAAGCCTACACTTTGAATTCCATTTGTTTTGGCATCGCAAAGTGATACTTTCGAGCTGTGCGCCAGGGCTACAATCTGACACAACTTTATTTACAGAAATGAAAAAGACGCTTGTTTTGAAAATCAAACTACATTCTGGAAACGGATACTTTGGTTTCCGTTTGCGTCTGCTTTGAGTCAGAGGAAAGGGGAGAGGAACTGAGCGGTGTGGTCGCAATTACTAAGCACTACTTATTTCTTTCCTGCTTACTATGCGATGAGGGCTGACGTTAGTAGATATTAGTGTGGGAGTGGACAGCGATTTTTTATAAGCTTTGCAAAGAGCAGAGGATTCGGAAAAGATTTCTGAGAGCAGGAGGATGAAGAACGCAAATTATGCGTTTTTGAAAAGAGGCATTTTGGAAAGTTGATTGCATAACTTATCAAAATAGTGTTCACTTCCTCAATAAAGGTAACATGCCTTTTTTTCTGCAAAAAAGCCAATAAAAATTAAATTTTGATTTGTTTTTCTATTTATCGACTTCTTCAGAAAAATACGAAAATACTACTTTTTACTTTTATCTAAGCAAGAAGTTGTGAGGTTTCGATAAAAAGCACTTTTTGAAATTCAAAACCGCCTTTTATTGTAAACTTTCACTTTCTTGCTGATTGTGTTTAGGGATGTTAATATTTTTGAGTTTTAGGCAACAATGCAGTGGTGGGAGTCAGAAAACGCGAACTTGCACTTTTCAATTGAATTTTGCACTAATTAAAGCACATTTAAAAACGAAGCAACCGTTATAGCGCAAAGTACGCCTAGAATTCAAATTTTTAATTCAATGGTAAACGCGTATACAGAATTTACAAACAGGGAAAAAAGATTTTTATCAGATTTTTATAAAACCTCATAAAACATTTTTCTAGATTCCAGGTATCGATTCGCATTTCCTGAACGATATTCGCCAAGGTTTAACTGCCTAATTAGTTCAAGATCTTAAGGGCTTCGAAAGGACCGTTAGGGCTGCACAAACAAAACCAAAGAAATGTTTTGGTTCTTTAGGTCCAAAACAACCAAATAGTGAATTTTCCTTGAGCAATATTGAAACTATTGTGTTTGACGGAACTTTGGTTAAGTTCGGTGCATCGTTGTTTTGACGCTCTTGAGATCTTCACTGATGTGCATCCGTTTCAGCAGAAAGGACAACACGTAGAAAAGCGAGCAAACGAAGTGAAATTAAAACTTCCTTAAAAGGGTAAAAGGACGTGAGAAAAAAGACATTTCTGTTCGGAAGTTTAAAAAAAGGAAATAAATATTTCATATATAACTTTGTTATTTGCACTTCACTTGTTCAAAGTGAAAGAATGTTTCATAAACTTCCTTCCCGTGTCCTTTTCAGTAGTTTGAATAATATTTTTTTAAAGAAGAAAAGGGTAAAGGACTAAAACAAATGCGCGAGAAAATTGAGTTTATTAAAGAACTTGTCTTTTGCACTTCGGTGGTTCAAAACAAGGGGAAGTTCTTCACTTCAATCCTGCACTTTTAAAAATAGAATATGAATTCCAGTCTTGGAAAACAGATGGTAGGGGTAGAAAGCGTGTCTAGAGCTTTTCCCAAGGATCAGGGACTAATTGAGTGTGGATTACTGCGTGGTGACCATGCCCTACCTAATCCTTTTGGAGTAGGTTCATTTCATTTTCGCGAAAACATCTCTTCTTTTTCCTTTGGGATCATTGGGATGCAAGGGTAGTTTTTAGAAATGAGGTCATTTTGCGGACGTCGGCAGATGTTGCGTGGACCTGTACTCTGCCTGAGCAACGGGGTCTGGATAAGACGAATGGGGCTATGAACAGGCATAATGTGACAACATCACGATACCGACGGAATTCATGAGCTCGCGAGCACGTTTCGTCTCCGTTTGCACAGCAGAAGTCAGGAACCACTGGGAGGGAACCGACGAATGTAAAATAAATGAATAATAAGTTTAAAGAAATTTTTCAACTTTTTTCCCACAACAACCCACGCATACAGGAAATTCTGCATCACACAAGGATATAAATAAGGAAAGCGCAAACTAACAATCAACAAAGCAGCTAATGTTTACGTCGTTTGCGTGGGAGCGGAAACAATTGCTTGCAAATGTTAGCGAGAATGTTAATAAAACATGAAATAAATAAAAAACATTGAGAAATATTAAAACAATTGATTTGATCAATTTCTTCGATTACCAGGAACACAATTACAAGCAAATGTTATTGAAAAACATGACAAAACTTTAAAAAAGCTCAATACATTTTTTAAAGTTCAGTCACGTGCTGAGAAAAAGAAATATTTGGTATTTGATACGTCGGAAATTCGAATATGGGCTCTATACAGAGTTAATATAGTGATATCTGATTTTTGTTTTTTTATACCGAAAACAAGAAAACGTGCATTTGAAAAAATTGAAATTAAAAAAATCTTTAAGAAATCTGAAAACTTAAAAAAACGTTGTCGAATTCTCAACTCAGTTTGTTGACAAAATTTAAATTGTTACAAGAATTATGTCGTTTAATTTTAAAAAATTGGCCTTACTTTTTAAAGTTAAAAGTAAACTTTGATTTTGATAATGTACTCTATATTAATACCATCGTGTTTCAAACGTAGCATGTTCAAGATTTATAAAAAAACAAATCGAATAGTTTGAAGCATGTTTTCAAGATGAGAATTATAAGCATTTTTGGTCAATGATTTGCCGGAAATTTGCAATATGGCTGTTTTACGAATCATGCTCATTTATATGAACATGATGTTTGTTTTTCATTACACTTAATGAACAGGTAGAGGCGCATTCGACGCACTAAAACATAAACGAAAACTGGATAATTATAGACCCTTTAAAAAGGACCGTAAGGAACGTTTATGACTTTTTCTCTTATTAAAACCATTGAAAAACTATTAAATAAAATATATAACAATTTGAGGTTTAACTGCGTCGTTTTGGAGAAAACTGCATTTGAAATTCCACTGTTGGCCAATGAAAAGACGCAGAAAACTGTGGTTGTCTGGCATGATAGCGCCGCGAGGTTCACACCCGTACGAGGTCGGCGGCCGCGGCAAGGATAGTCCCGCCGCAAGCAATAATTATCCCCAATGACTTTCCTAAGTTGTTTTATTAGAAAATGATTATAACAATTCATGGAATGGATAGAAAATTTAGTTTCATTGAAAAAAACCTTTTCAATCCCATCGGTTGCGACAATTTGTCTAGCTTTGAATTCTAAGAAAATTGCCATCCGAAATGTTTTCCCGACCTTCGTCTCAGCTTGAGGCGGCGTTCCTAAAACAGGAAAGCCAGTATAATTAGTGGCAATGAAAAACAATTCCATTCCACACAAAGCCTTCAAACCAAAGTTCAAGGAAAACCGTGTGACTAATTAGATGGATCCCAATTGCTCTCTAGACTAATTATAAACGTCTACCTCAAAAGGATAATCACATTGCATGAGTTGCATAAATAATAACGTCTGAATGGATGAACAGTCATCACGAAACTAAATGTTTTCTAACAAAATTGTTATCTATTTTAAAATTTCAAAAGCTTCCGAAACAACAATTTAACTGGCGGTGAAGAAAATACACATTTCCGAGCACTTGACGAATTTTTTCAAAAACAAAATCTGTTCCGAAGAATGGGTGGTAAATACAGTTAATTTCAAAACTAAAGGTAACATCTACAAAAAACACGGGAAATGGGTTGTTTATTTTGTTTTGAAAGTAGAGTGAGAAGGCAAAAGACTGGGGAAAGAAATAAACAGTCAGGACGCAATTACGGGGGTTGGATTGCGGAAGACCTTCGAAAATAACGGTTTTGTATTGTAATATTGCAAATGCAGCGTTTGTACTGAAGGTGTCATGTGTGTGACGTTTTGTTTAGACAAGTCTCAATAAAATATATATATTCAATGGTTTCAAATGAAAACAAGTGTAATTTCGTTGAAACTTTTAACACAAAAATCACTTAACATAATAAAACTCTCTCTCTCTCTCTCTTTCTGTCTCTCTCCAATCTCTCTGTCTCTCTCTCTGCCTCTCTGCCTTTCTGTCTCTCTGCATCTCTCTCTGTCATTTAATGCCGGAAGTTCTTCCATTTTTGCGTGTATAAGAGACTGGGCGAAAATAGGTTTTTGATTTGTTAGAGGGGTAATAATTAATTGCGGTTTTGGGTTTCCAATGAACAGACGATGCAGAAGTGGAATTCCTTGAAAACAAACGGACGGCGGCACTAACCAAAGCTTCCGCAATGGAATTATCTCCAAGTTTGCTACTTTGTAGTTTAAACTGGAGGAACCAACTGTTCGAAAGTTAAAAATAAAAAAAACGATTCATTGTGAGGCGCCGAACTGTTTTCTGAAACGCCGTAGAATTACTCAGACAGGAAATTGTTGAAAATTAATTCTGGACGAATTCCACAAATCAAAAAATTGGCAACAGAAAAAATGAAGGGAAATTTTTAAAACTTTAAAAATCCTACTTTAATGCGGCGCCCTTAGCACGACAAACTCAGTAAAAGTTTAGCATCAAAGAACATCGAATAAAAGTGGAACTTTATATATTTTTGCCCTATTCAATTGCGGATTAGTAGAGTACTTCCATAATAAACAGAATATATATTTGTTATTGAAGCAAAACCTCGGTTGGGTAGGGGCTGTGAAAACTTGAAAGGTAAAACATCGTATCGCTCTTGATAATAAATATAAAAAAAGCATAAACTTTGACGTTGATTGATTAAACTTCAATTTTTAATTGGATTAAGGTAACGTTAATCAAAGTTTTAACATAATATGTTATTCTCAATTAGTCCTGCTACAGAAAATATGTTTTTTGAGATACTTCAAAGGTACAAAACAAGAAACTTTTTTTATTTGAAGATGAAGTTTTTTTCTTCAAAAATTATTTCTTAAATTATGGTTGCTTTTAAATTGTTTTAAACAAATTTACATGCAAAACAAAACTGATTCTTATCTATCTGACTGAAATACAAAAGGTTTTACTCGATGTCTATATGGCCAGTCTATCAGGACTTTAAATATATTAATCACCTATTTAAAAAGTTGATCTTTACAAACACCTTAAAGGGCATGAACAATCGGAGGTAATTAATCAATTGAAAGATAACGATATAGGACTTTTATCTCAAATAACAGAAATTTTCTGTCTACCAATAATTCCACTAAAATTAAATGTCTGTGGGAACGGAGGGGTTGAATGCCCGATCTTCGTTGCTTATATTAAAAAGAAGGTCGCGGATTGAAATGAAAAAGATGAAAACACGCTCGTTGACCCTCTCCTCGAAGGCGGACTTTTTGATGTGATTTGGCAAAATTGAGTTTAAGACCACGTTTTTCTCAAAATATTCTGTATTTTGACGCTTCCTTCCGGTTAGTAAGTTGAATGAATACTGCACTTTCAAATATTCCGCATTGCTAATTTTGTCAACCTATTGTTTCATAAAAGAGGGAAATTAGGGTTCCTTGAGACGTTTGTTTGTAAGGTTAATTTTTGGGGCCCTCACA
The DNA here is from genome assembly GCA_022343465.1 of Oscheius sp. G VE-2021. Taxonomy (NCBI): domain Eukaryota; kingdom Metazoa; phylum Nematoda; class Chromadorea; order Rhabditida; family Rhabditidae; genus Oscheius; species Oscheius sp. G VE-2021. The sequence goes on from JAJQXH010000055.1 coordinate 2,975,301, forward strand.
AATTAAAATTTAAAAATTATCTTCTCACCTTTTGGTTTGGATTTCTCGGATATTTCAGGAATATTTTATCATAACATTTAAATAAAACTGAATAAAAAACAAAATTTTAAACCGTAAATAAGCAATATTACTATTTTTCGGTAGAACCTATTATTCTTTAAGAACGACTGTTTTAGACAATTTGGTTGAAATTTAAGTTTGTTGTTGAACTTTGAAAGTTTGTCAAAACTTCAGAAATGACTGAGATTCGGTTGTTTTCTTTTTTTAAGTTTGAACCATTAGCCTTTTTTCACGTGTGTATTTAATTTTTTTTAAAATTATCTCCTATTTTCATATATAGTAATTATTTTGAGTAGGTTCTGAAACAATATAATTTAAAAGAGATCCCGAAAAAGTTTTCCACATATTCAAAACAACGTTTTTTCAGCCTGTTTAATCACCGATTTGCTTGTGATGAGGGGCGAGTAATATCCGTTTGAAAAGATCCGAATAGTATAGTGGTTAGTAAAACGGTTTCACATGCTGACAGTCAATGGTTCGGTTCTTCTCCTAAACCAAGATTTTTGCAGAATACTTAGGGTGTTTGTAATTGTGCTCGTAAAATCGTGTGATTTTTTGACGAAAATTTTGCAAAGTAGGCACCTTTTTTTGAAATGCACCTTTTTCAATTTAACGAAAATCTGATTTGTAAAAATTGTTCACAACTTTTATTTTTTTGGGCGGATGTGATGCAAAACGTTAAGATATTCTTTTGAAATACAGGGAAAACAACAACTGAAATTTGCAACCAGAGCGTACATTGGATCTGCAAAGAGCATGTCTGATTCGGATATTTTGCCTCCTAACTCTGGTGTTCGTATTTTGCACATGCTCTTATTAAATTTCCTTTTCTCAATGGGTCACATTTGTGCAAAAAATCATCCAAGCTTGAACTATTTGCCCAGCCATGTTAAAACTGTGAATTGCGGTTGAAATCATTCTTTAATGTCATACCCGTATCGAGAAAAACAACAACGTAGATGTAATAAAGATCTGCTTCCGTAGGCGGAAAGACGATGACATCGGCGATCTTGAGCAAGTGTGGAAGGGCTATCGCAGTCGGAAAAGAGCTGATAGCAGTGGGAGGAGATACAAGACCAGAGAGGCCGAATTGCTTCCGTTGCATCTGAAAAAAGCGAGGTAAACAAGGTAACAATTTTAATTTTTTTTAAATATATGTTTTGGAAAAATAGCAAATTTACTTATTTTTCGGTGTAGTTTTGAACTTTTAACTATTAATTTTAACTTAAAAGTTTTGTGAAATTGAATATTGATTCTAACTCAAAAATTGTATTAAAGTAGTTTAAAAAATTGAATTTATAGATGCTTCTGAATTGCATTTGTCACTAATCATTTGACTAAGTTAAGTTTCCATATTCTGAAAATACTTCCTAATGTCTATTTTTTAACAGTTAAAACGGTACTAACCAAAAAGAGAATTAAGAACAGGTTCAGTTTTTTTACAATTCATAAATTGAATTGTAATTTTTTATAATACAATTTTTTGCATTTTCCCGATTTCAATTGTACGAAAATCAGCTTGAATTTACTGCTTGATAGGGTTTTTGTTTTAAATGTTATAATAAAATGTTTTTTTTTGGAGAATGTCCTTATTGATTAAAAGGCATGCTGATCTTTACTGAGACAAGGTCTTCAAACTGAAAACCATAAGAACTTAGTACAAACCAGTGTTATGGAAGGATGACGGCAATCGGTGTTTCTAATTCATTTTTGGCCTAATACCGATTTTCTTGAAACTTATTTTGTCATCGGTTTTATCACATTTCACCAAACGTAGGGTGATCAACAATTAAAAAAAGCCTAACCTGTCCCCATAGCAACTGCAGAGTTGAACGTCTCCTATAGCTGGAGGGTCAGAAGCCCTAGCTGGGTTGAAAAGATGTGCTCTAGACAAAGTTCGGCAGTGATTCTAAACTTCTCTATACAAAGCAAATAAACAAAATTTACGTTTTGGTGAAACCGATGAGTCCTAAGTGCACTTTGATTGAATCCATTCCGTAGGACCCTATCCAGACAGCCTCGAATATGTTTATAACCAATGAATACACCTAAACGTGACTTTAGTTTATCTAAAAAAAGTCAATAATACCTGCTTCTATGTCAGGTTCCAGTAGTGATATGCAAACTGAGCTACAGCTGACTGTGGGCATCCCGCGCTCGTTACCTGGGTCTCGACATCGATCGGTGAACACCTGTTGGGTCAACTAAATTTCTGGGAGGGCTCACTTTTGGGTAAATGTAAGTAGCCTGGAGGTACTTCCAACTGGTCTGGTAGGAAAGAGACATACAGGAGTAGCATTCGATCTGCCGTGGTATGGAACCTGAAACAAATAATAATTAATCGTTTAACTTTGAATTTCTTTTACTACTATTTTTTTTAAATTAGTTTGAAATTTTCATGCGTTAAACCCTTTTTTGCATTCGGTTACTTACCGATTTCTGATTCGTAGTGCTTGGAAACTACGCCTTGAATGAAGACGATAATTGGCGTTAAGTAGATCATTCCTGCGCAATTTCCACCATTACGAGTCCACTAAGTCAACACTTAGAAGCCAACGAGGTAAGATAAATGCCAAGTAGAAGAGATAGAGATCGATTAAAAGTAAAGGGGTCATCGCAAAGAGTGAAGCGAGGATATAATTACTTCGTAAAAAGTGACCAGCAGGTGCTTGCTGTTTTTCAGTGCTAACAGCCTGCGAACACGCCAGCTTGGAAGCTGCGGTTGTACCTCCTGTCGTCTGAGTCAGCGGTTATGAAACAATGCGGCAGGTGAGTCCAGAGTGGTGGGCGGAAGTTTAAATTAAAGGTGACAAATCGAATCCTAAGATTTCACCGTTTCTGATTCTTTGAATTTTACATTTTTTCAAACTTTATTAAAATTCTCTGGTATAACTTGTTATATTGTTTGCAGTTTTGTTTTATTGTTTTCTAGTTTGTATTGGCTAAATAAGACAAAAGTTTTTTTTATTTTTTTTAAATTATAAATTTTTCAGTTTGTCAGCAAATTTTAGAAATTCGAATTAAAATAAACAAAGCAATTTTAAAGTTTTCAACGTTTCTGGATTAGATTTGCTTTCCATTTTTTTAAACTTTGTTACATTGCAGCCATGCTAAACTGATTAAAGTTTTCTTTGTCTAATTTTTTTCTGCTAGAAAAATAAAACAACAAGAATTTTTTTAAATTTCCAAATTTTTGTGTCTTTGCTATTTTATAACTCAGTGAGCAAAGAAGTGTGCCTAAGTGGAATCAAAATTATCCTTGGAAACACAGATCTTGCAGCTTTTTTTAATTTGAAGAATGATGTCACTTCCAAGATGCCAGACTGAATTCAAGGAAAGAAAACTAAGGGGGATCTTTTCCAGAATTTTTTTTTCATATTTTTTTCATATGTTTTTGTTAAAATATTATTAAATTTTAATTTAATTGTAAATTTTCGTTTTTAAAAAAAAGTTTTAAAAAACTGTTTCAAAAGTCGTTTTTGTGATAATTGTCTATTAAATCTTGAATAACAATCGCAGAATGGGATGAAGAATGAAAAAATTGTATTTTCATAAGTGTGCTACAATTCATCAATTACAAATTAAAATATTTTTAGATGATGCAGCTCTCTGAATGTGGTGAAAACTTTCAATGTTAACGAAAAGGAAGGTGGAAAGCGGGGGAACTACGCTGGTTGGAATGAGCAAGCGTCCGAAGCTACAATTCTGTCGCTAGGTCAGAGATACAAATTCCTACCGTATCATATTTCATTTTATGCAATCACCAGGAAAAGAAAGGGCCAAACTACAATCCAAACCACAATTCCGTTTCCTAGAAACGGGGTGTATGAGTATTGTGCAGAGGGAATGCTGCCCTAGTCGGGCCGTGTCGGAAATGAGCGCGGGACGAGTTTCCGGAAAGTAAATCCACATCCGACCAAATGGCACAAGAGCCGTTCTTTTGCAATCCACAGGGAAAAGTTTCATTTTTCCTTCCGCCATTCTGGATGGGTCTTGGCGGACCTCGACGAACACAAAGGAAAAGTCGGGACTTGCGCAGCATGACGTGTTTGTTGGTAACGGGGTGTCCGGAAACACATGGGCGAAGGGCGATTATCGCATGTTAGAGGCAGTCCCGCGGGAGCGCAAGACGCCGACTTGCTCAGCAATCCGAGGCTCTACGGCTAGACGACTAGAGGAAGTGGGACATCTTGGAAATCAGACAGAAATGTAAATTTATATGAACATCTGGTTCTTTATCACTAATTCGGGCTCAAAGAATGAAGGACCGGTACGAAAGGGTAATTCTGCAGAATTTCTAACACACTTAAATTTATTGATTTCCTTATGGGAATTTAATTTCAAAATATTCACAAGGATTTAAACCTTTTGATGTTTGGTGCATGAAATTGGTTCTTGCTTTTTCAGTGTTGAATTCCGGAACTCAAGACCACGATTGGTAAAATCTTGAAACTTTTCAAATTTTAGTCAATAAAAGTTTGCGAAACAAACTTTGTCCTAAATCAGAGGTGGTTTTTGATGACCGGTCTTTGAATTGACCGGGTTCATCGCATCGTTTCTCGCCTTGATTCCTATAGGCAAAAAAGGCCATATGGGCTAAATTCTTCATAATTTGAAAAAGTTTATAACTTAAAAAAAGGTTTTTTTAAACTTTAAAAATAACTTTAAAAAAGAAAAGACCATTCAGTAAAATTCTAATTAATGTTGAAGGAAAAAATGTTATAAATAGAAAAACTGTTTAGGGCACAAACCGGTTTTACAAAAAAAACCAAAGAAACTGAAAATTTCGTAATTTTGATTTCTGAAATGATAAAATTCCAAAATGTGAAAGAATGTGGACTGTTTTAGTGTAATCTTTTATTAAAGTTTTGTATTGAAATTGTATAAAAAGTTTATAGCTAAAGAACATGTGTGGGGTCTGTAAAATTGAATTGTTGTGTCTGCGTAGAATCTGAAGGAAGATTCGTAACCGTCTTGAAACAGTGTTTACTTTGTTTGTTCCAGTCTCTCCCTGACTTTGATTGGCCAATTATTTTCTTGGAAATGCATTGTGACGAAAGAAGGATCGCTCCGTCATTAGGTGTGTGTGCATATGGTTGCCGCTCCTTCCGCTCAAAATGCACGATTTGCTGTTCGTGACGGGCCATTTCCGTCCAAATGATAAGTCGGTGAGTGAAAAATGGGGGCGCGCAAGGGGCGGCAGGCAGTAGATTAGCGGCACTGCGCAATGTGCGCGATACGAAGCAAAGATTACGTGTTTTTCGTAATTAATGCCCGCTGCTCCGGAGATTCCAGAACTCGCATGTCAAAGACAATGGGGCAGTGGTCGCCGACGACACCAATTAGCCAGTTGATTACGGTAGGAAGTGTAAAGAGGGGTAAGCGCAAAGGGCCGATGCATCATCCGGTGACAGGATACAAGCGCCGTCGAGCACCTGTCGTCTTTCGCGCACGCCGACGCTCTACAGAATGACGGGTGGCCACTCGAGCAATGCGGGAAACGGTCCCCCATCCGCTTTGAGTAATACTCAAGGTCGCATAATTAATGCGAGAATTTGAGATCTGGGAAGAAAGAGATGAGTGGATAAAGCTACATCCTGCCTCTGTGGTGGAAGAGAAACCACAGGAATTCTAACTACAAACAAAAGTGGAATTACGCGTCCAGGGTTTGAAAAAGACGTTTTTTTCAGATTTTAACAAGATTACGGTCCAATTTATCTTTTTCGTTTTTGTTATCTACGATAGAATTTTATGCCAGCATGCTGCCGAAAATGTAATTAGTTGTACTTAAAATTAAAATAAATTTTTTAAAAATTAGTTTTTTTGGTAAACTTTCATTGGAACGCACGCATTTTGTCATTCGTCATTGTCCTTAGCCTGATGTTAAGAAGTAACATGAACAAAAGAGATAACTTCAATACTTTAAAAATTACTAAAAAAACTGTTTTAATAAGCAAGTTTGTTATGTTTGCATTGTTATGTTCGAACACACTTTTTCAACAGTTCCTATAATAAAACTTTGCAAAAAATATAGTTATAAAACGGTAGTTTCTAGAAAAAAAATCTTTTTTGAAAATAAAGAAATGAAACATAAAGCAAAAAGGCTAACCCCAAATAAAAAAGGTTATAATGCGTTAAAGCCCATATTTCTGTAACTTAAAAAAAGATTTATTGCTATTTAAAGTAAACATTTAAGTTTAGTAAAAAGTTATCTCTTTGGTATTTTAAATGGTTATAAAGTGAGCGATATTTCCTTTTTGCTGTGTTAAAATTTTTGTACAACTGATTTTGGTAAAAATAAGGTTCGAAAGTGCAGGAAATGCAACTTTTGAACTTAAAGACAGAAAAAACAGCTTTCAAAACCCGAAACAAAACATTTTAATGTTTTAAGACTAACTTAAGTTAAAACAACTTTAGTTGTGTAAAATTTGTATGTGTAGAATTCATACAAAATGGTTGTTTATGTGTTGCCTTACGGGTTTTAAACGGTTAAATAATTTGTATTTAGTAAAAATGGTTTCAGGATGGTTGATCAAATTTAAAGAGAGATGTTTTAGTATGAGATAGAGTTAAATTGGTACTTGTTTGATGTCTGAAACAAAAAGGCGAGTCATGTTTGTGATTAGTATAGAAATAGGACTAAACGAGATCTGAAACTGTCCTTGGACAAATGAGAAAAATTGTAGTTTGACTTGTTCAAATCAACGTTATACGCCGCTTAAAGTATACAAAATAAGTCTTTCTTCTCAACTTTGGCCGATATTGTTTTCCATTAAGAGCAATGTGGTAAAAATAATAGTTAACTATTGTTTGCGCAGAGAAACGAGGTTACCATGCAGTGTGAACAGGGGCAATGGAGGAAATTAGTGTAATCGAGCTCGTCACAGCGCCGGAATCTCGTGCTCAAACATACACCATTTTAACCAACTAAAGATCACACGAAATGAGAGACGCAGACGGGAATCGAGTTAGCGTCCGAGTGGCATCGTTTGTTTAGCCATCATTGAAGTGGGATTGTTCTGAGTCATCCGGGAGATCCCGTCACCCCCGCGGGAATGTCCAAAACGAATCTGTTTATCGGGAAACACACATACCGCTCGAGCGTAACGGAATGAAACGCAATGATAGACTTAGAGGTCTAGGAAATGGAGTCTAGGTTGAGGCTTTTTCTCGTTCAATCGTGGAGTGGCAGGTCAACTATGAGAGAAAAACGTATTAATAAACCATTTGTTGGTGGCCAACCCAGCTGAGACGGGAATCTGCTTAATGTAGTCTTAAAAGCTCTTTCCAATTTCTGATTAAAGTTCTTGTCCTTAACGCCTTAACCCAATAGGGCACCAAAATATTCGAAAACTGGATGTTTCATGGAAAGGTCGTGTGTGTCGGTGTGTGTGTGTGCGTACGTGTGTGCGTGTATGTGTGTACGTGTATATGTACTTGTATGTGCTATTGGTTTTTAGTGCTTGTCCTTAACGCGTTTGTTTATGTGTGTGGATGGGCGTGTGTGTGTGTGTGTGTTCGTGAGTCTGAGTGCGAGTGTGAGCGTGAGTGTGAGTGTTAGCGTGAGTGTGAGTGTGAATGAAAGTGGGAATTTGAATGGGAATGTGTGTTTGAGATGGCATGGCACTGTTTTAATGATATAGAAAAGAATAAAAAACTTGAAAAGTTATATTTTTTTTGATTTTCTGAAAATTTTAGCCGGTAAACAAACAATTCACAGTTTCACCAACTTTTGGGTTAACTTGACGTTTGACAAAATTCTTGTTATCGCCATTTGAATAATTGATAGACTATTTTGACTTTATGGAAAAGTTTAAATATGGAAAAGTGGTTTCACTAAAACTAAGAACACGCTCAGATGACAATCTTTAATATGCCGATAATTTAGAATGTTTCCGTGTGCGTGAGCTTTGATAGGGTATAACCCCGCACAAATAAAAAGTGTAACTCGCTCAAGTAGAAACTACTTATGCTGGTGGCAATCTAGCACCTAGGCTGCCAATCGGCCGGCACAATGCCTTGTTTTGCACTCTCAGCTCGGATGACTTCTGTTTTCGCCACCCCACTCTTTTGACCCAACGCCCGACGGTGGAAATTGCGCCTGCTCCCCGAAAACAGAATGACGACGAACGAGAGAAAGAGTAAGCGACACGTCTTGGTTGTGGGAAAAGGCCTAGACCAGGCCATTCAAAGGGGGTGCGGAATATGCAGATGGGTTCCCGGGAGTGCATCTGGAGGCACGGTGGACACATAATCATATTTGACGACCAATGGGACGGGAAATTCACGGCGCATGAAAGGAATTCCTTATTGGCAGCGCTGTGATTAGTAACCGCATAATTTCGGATTCGTGGAGGGCACCCAGGGCAGAATCATGACTGGGAAAACAAGAAAGAAAGGTACCCGGCGGCAAGGACATTCGGCAAAACATAAAAGACAATGAAGAAATCAATTCTTGGGTTTTGTATACAGAGGTTGAAATAGAAACCTTCGCTTTCAGGCTGCTTTGAGAACTGATTAAAGAAGCCAGGGAAGACAAAAAGTTGTTTTTCGCAAACGGAAGAATTCATTTCACGTCATGAAAGTTAACTTCGTCTTGAAACCTCAGAAAAAAGGAGAAAAACTGAAACCATCACATATATTTAAACCAACGACACCAAACATTTATCTTATTGACACTCCCAGTATTCTCCAAAAAATTTATTGTGTACATTTATTGTTCAAAGTGTACAATAAAGGTAATTTGGAACCCTTTGAAATGTTGTTGTTGTAAATTTGTAAGTATCTTGTTTCAGAATAAACTGTAAAAATTCAATATTTTTACTGAATAAGAAAAATAAAATGGATTATGTTATATCAAGTTACCTATAAAGGAACAGGAAAAGTTCATAGCACTTGTCTAAATAACACGAGGATAATTGTCACAATTAAAGGGTAATTATGACTAGGGTTCATCATCTTTTCGATTTCGGTTCACATTTTTCCCCACAAAACAAAAAAAAACAAAAAATTTGTTTTTATTCTGCTGTGTTTTTGGGGGGAAAATTAATAAAAAATAATAATAGAACATTAAGCAGAAAACAGCTTTGATTTGACTTCTGTGGGATACAAGAAACAACGATAAAACAATTTCAATTAGTAGTTTGAAAAAGAAAACTTACTGTAAGTGCGGACCTTCTTGTAGACGGTCTCGCTCCACTCGGTGCGCACAAACTCCGTGAGTCCGTCGTCGTCGCGACGCGGATCCCTTGTCTCTGGATGCTCGCGAGGCCGCGCGGGAGGAAAAACATCTCGACCGTAAGCGTCACGCACTGCTTCCTCTGTGGCGACGACCTGCGAGACACACAGCAAACGCAGCAGCAGCCACATGGCTCATGCCATCTAGAAAGTGGGAAGAGGAAAAAGAAGGCGAAGGAGGAGCGAGGACGTCACGGCAGTGCGAAATTAGCGTCTGCCGATGACAAGCGCAAACATGAGAGAGGTCGGTGAAATGTCGGTGACGTGATGAAAACAGTCGGTTGCCCCGAGGCGGCCAGAATACAATTCCCCCGCACAGGCCACCGGAAATGGGGAAAAGGTGGCCGCCGGCGACAATCTAATCGACGAGGCCATTTCGAACATGCATATGTTGGAAACACGTAGAAGGTAAATAAGTGAGGAGACGGATGAGAAAAACTAACAATTTCCGATTGAACAAACTGCGTTTCCGGGGACTTTTGGCCGGCGGCAGCCTTCGCTGGCACAATTAACGGGAAAAGGTGGGCCTAATTGTGGCCGCGCTTGATGGAGCCGTCACTTCCACCATCCCAGCATTTCTTGATCAGGAAGGAATGAAAGAGAAAGAGAGGAAAGGGAATGCGGGGGTGACAGACGGCAGCGCCGACGGCTCCGGAAGTGGAAATTAGCATTTGAAGGTTGGGACCCGTGATCAAGGGGAAATGCGCCAGTTTCGCGGTTGAAGAGAGAAGGGAACATTCGAAGTTTTCAATGACCATGCATGCATTCAATTAAAATTCACTTTTATATTAAGATTGAAATTTTGATTGTAAAATGCAAGCAATATAAACCTTTGTTTATTTGTAAAATTTTCAAAATGATAGCATGAGAACAGTTTGAATACTACTAAAATGTTTTAAAAAACACAAACTTTTTAGTTTCAAGATGTTAAAGTGAAAATGTTTAATTGTTTTTTGAAAAAGAAAGAAAAATCTGCTTAATTGGCATATAAAAGGATGAGAATTCAAAATTTTTAAGCTTTTAATTTTCTGTAGCTCTTCAAAGAAACTGAAAATACTCTTTTTAAAATATTAAATTTTGAGCAGGGACGACGCGATATCAGACGAACATCGAGGGTTCGGATTCGCTGTAAGACATTTTTTACTGCTTTTAGGAACACTTGCTATGAAACATAAGATGAAATTAAGGTATTTAAATATTGTTTAAACTATTTGAATCTTTTAAAGGCACAAAAATTACTTGGGGTGGATCCGAACTCGTAATGTTTGCCTCGGCAGAAAATTCTTAGGATGAACCAGCCAATTTATGTCATCACTTTGTATTTGATATAAGATCACTTGCGGAAAGACTTATTTGAAACAAATTGTTAAGGTAAACTTTAAAAAAAATTGTTCATAGTGGTTTGTGGAAAAAGTAGTGGCATGTAGTTGCGAGAGAACCAACAGAAGTGTTATGAAAGCTGCTAAATTAGCTTGCGGTTGAATGCGCTCTGCTGGAAATACACAACTAATTATGAGGATTGGGCGAAAAATCGCACAAACGCAAAATAAGTGGAAACGTAAGCCCAGTACGCCAACAGAAGCGGTATTGGCGTCAGCTGGGCACGCAAGAGGCGCGTTATCGCCGGAAGTGGGTCGGATGGAGCAGAATACACGGGTGCTGTACAACAACAAACATTGCTTATTTGAAATTGAGGGGCAGGAAAGTGGATTTGGTCTCTTATTGCACTTAACTTCACATATTAAAACATAGATTTACATAATAAAACTAAAAAATTAGTCTTGGCGCTAGAAATCAAAGTTTAAGTTATAGGAAACCCCGTCTTCTAGCGACTGAATCGGTTATTCTGGTCACTATCACTTTGGTTTTTTTGAATTAATTAATGCATTGCGTGAACGAATGCGTCACTTTGGGTATAAACGACCAGATTACTGCGGCAATGTACCTCGCAGGTTCATGGAGCAAATGAGCTTTAGACAAAAGGAAAGAGCAAATGATGGTTTAAACAAAAAAGTGTTGTTTTTATTGTCTTTTGGCAATTAATTTAGGTTTGACTTTCTTTTTTAAAGATATTTTTATGTTATAAAAATATACTTCTATCTTTTTAAAATTAAAATTGTTATTGTTATAAACTTGCAAATTAAATTTATATTAATATTGATTATTTAGACGTTTGTTTCCTACAAATGATATTTATATACCAATGTAAATGCCAAAATTTTAAAAGATTACAAAGAATTACTTCAGCAAAGATTATGGGAACAATTTGGAGAAACAAAAATTTTTTATTTTGAAATTATTTTTAATAACAATTCCTGCTTAAAATTTTGCAAAAAGAGCTTTAGAGGATAAAAACAGTAGTTTTCCAATACTTTTGTTACAAAGAAATTGCTTTGTTGATACACATGCACTTGAATCTATTTAGGCAATAATCTTTAATTTAACTCGTCATTTCTATTTATGATAGTCACTGGTTTTTAAAGTTTTGTTTACTAGAAATGAATGGTTTATCCAAAATACAAACTACAAAGATAACATACATTTTATGAAAAGGACAAAGCTTTCAAAGGAATTCTTAAGCAAGAATCATTGGAGGAATGAACAAAGGGAAAGAACAAATGTTGAAATATTAACGTCCTTTGAAATATTAGGAAATTTTCGTTAAAAAACTTTCGCAAAGTAATTTTAGATGAAATATCACAGGCTTTTTAAAAAAATAAAAAGTGTATAAGTTGTTCTATGAACATAAATTATTGCATTGATACAAAAAGTATAAATTACTAATAATTTGCGGATTTTATGTTTGATAGTGTTGTATGTTTAGAATGGTGTATCCGATAAATGGATCTCACATTTTAAAAAATTCTACAAAATAACCGAAAATCACAAAGACTTTCTTCAAGTAAAACGAAAAAATTTCAACTTTAAACAAAAAATTTCAAGAAAAATTCATCATTTAATCTTGGTCTCCTTAACATAAGGAAAACATTGCAAGGTTTCTAAACTCTAATGTCATTTGGAAATTAGTTTTACCGCAGAATATTAGGAATCAGAAACCTGGTTGGGTTCTTATAAACAAAGTGTTTGGTCACTTAGTATTCTCTAACTGAGTTATGTCAGTTGTAAACATTTACATAATTTCTTGCAAAGAACATAATTTCTACATAATTTACATAATTTCTTGCAAAGAACTGTTTGAAATCTATGTTATTTCAAAACCATGAAATTGAGCAGTATGCTGTGACTGGGTGGCAATTAAAGACGAAATTGTACGTCTGGACGTAAAATCAGGACGCGTGGTTGCAAAACGGCGCCTTTTGGAGGTGCTAATTAAGACCAGCAATCAGTTGAACGTCGCCCGAACGTCGCAAACACGAAGGTGAGGAATTTAATCAGAAGGGGCACAAACAGAGACAAGCGAGCTGATGACTCTCATGTTTGTACTGAGATCCGCCCTTCTTCTGGTAAATAAGGGGGGAGTTAAACGAGAGGAGCTGAGTTAAGTAATCACTCGGAACAAAGGAACAGAGGCGTCAGAGGGCGCTGGAGCCGCGCGCCAATAATCTGCTCGTAGTCGCTATGATCGTCGTGGGAATAACATGCAGATGCGACGCAAGACGCACTACAGGCGCCGTGGGGAGAAGTCCCGCCGCTCCGGGCGAAGACAATGCTAGTTCATTGCTAATTCACGACCTGCTTCTTACAACGCGCAAAACACTGACGCCTGCTGTCGTCGAAGAAGAAAGAAATAAGTGTTCTGCTGGGGAAACGACCTGGCGTATATCATTTGAACAAACAGGGATAATAATGAGGGGGGCTCGGAATCTAACACCTTTTTGAATGTTAATGATTTACGGTTGTTTCAAAAGCACAATAAAACAGGGTAGAAAGATTAAATTCACAGATGTGATTAAAAACTTTTATAAACTGTTGCAGAAAAAATCCGAGTGTCCTTTTTGAAAATATAAACGATTAGGTGAATGTCACGATTCTGCGAAGAACAAAAATTAAAAACTGGTGAATATAACATCGCTTCGAAGTGAACTTAGCTATTAACCTGCATTCTACAAGAAATTCCTAATTTCCTACAAAGTATGAAATTAAGAACCATTTTTCAAAATTTCAATGAAATGCTGAGAATTTAGATGTTGCATCGTTTGGAGTGGGCTCAATTATGCGAAAAATATGGAGGGTTCGGATCCACCCCGTGGTATATTTTTTCTTTTTTTTAAATGTAGATTTTGCAAAGAAATAATCATTCAATATTTCAATAATGTTTAAATTTCAATATTATGTATTTTGAGTGTTTGAAGTGAGATAAATTTGTTTTCACATCCCTCATAAAAAAGGCGTAGGTTCCACAGTTCAGACCGCTCTAATGATTTTAGGGAAGCGGGCCTGACTGGCCCTGAGCCCCTTTGCAATAAAAAAAATTCAAAAAAGTATAAGTAGTACTGGGTGTGTATTGGTTTTTTTAGTAAATTAACCTTGTTATAAAAAACCCTTCAAAGAACAATGTTTGTGTTCAAAACAGCATTACTATGTGATTTAATAGAAACCTGAATTTCAGTATGTGACTAAACTAGCATTTTTATAAAATGTTGTGATGTGGAACCGCAGCTTTTGTAAATGTCTGCCTAAGACCCATTTGGGATGTCCATTTAACCAGGAAATTGGATGGGTGTTCTTGAATCGTTCATTAGAGCTCCATGCATCACAGAGCTGGTTGAATTAAAAAAGGAACGCCATTAAACAGTGAAATTGTCTTTAAGAGCTAGGTAGAGTTTATGCATAAGTAAATCTGTGTTTTAGTGCATTGCGCACCATTTTCTTTGTTTCGAAACACTAACCTTAAATCAATGGACACAGTTTTTTTATACATAAAAATAGTTTTCTGAATAACTTGAAAATGTTTTTGTACTGGATGATCAGAATGTGTAAAGATCAGAAAATAGTATTCGGCGATCGTTGCAGGCGCGTCCGCAACGTTATCCGCTAAGAATGAAACATGATCCGTTTGTTTTACAATTCACAGCTTTTCGCTTGAAAGCAACACCAGCTCGTGGATTCCGCTTGGGTAATCGGAGAAGGACGATGTGAGACACCCAGACAAGGCAAAGGGCTAGTGACCACCAGCTGAATGCGCGATAAAGACTCCTAATCGAGACTCCCCGCGGGATTTCCGCCAAAAGCCGGGCAATAATCGCCGCCCGAATGCCAGAACGCGGCTTTGTGTTTAGCAAAAAATTTCAACTTACCGTGCATTGTGAGGTTGACGCTCAGTTGGTTTGCAGCCAAGATGATGTTCGTCAACGGCACGTAGAGCCCGGACATCTGAAAGTGAAGGATGATCGAAGGTCCGTTTTTAAAGAGTTCTTTAAAGAAGCCAGGCAAAAAAATATGTGGACACTTCCGATTGATGGGGTATAAGTTATGTTAAGAGGTCATTAAAGGTGCAGAAATGTCAAATAAACAGCTCCAAATTTGTTTTTCAGGGAAGAACTGACCGATGGCGCCATTAGTTTCTTCATTCCGGACAAACAATCTTCCGGGCCAGTGGTCTTATCCACCGGTCTAAATAATTATGCACCAGAGGACTCAAAAAGTGCCCAGATTGCGGAAATGAAAGATCTTCGCGTGGGATTTCCACGAGTATTTGCATTCTAACACAAATCCCTGCACAAAGATTGAAGTATGTCCAAAAAGCAGAGTTTCACAAGAAAAAAAATGATATCATTGGGAGTTCTTAAGGATTAGCCACCGTGAGAGGGTCTGGAGGACATGTGGGAAACTGTGATCGCCGGGAGATGAAGACACGTAGTGTTCCAAAGAACATTGAAGTATGGAATCAGTAGACAGAAAACAGCAATTAACTTAATTTCGGGAAAGAAACTTGAGTTTTGAAGAAAACACGCGATTCTTGAAAGGTTAAGGCACCGAGATTCGATTTTGACGCATTGGGGTTTAAGTGGATTTATGGCTTGGTTTAAACAATTGCCACAGTTAAAACAAAAAAAAAACAACTGTTATGGTTGCCTACTAATTGCGTATCAATTTATTTGTTAATTAACTTAACCCAGGTAAAAAATTATAAAAATAATAGCACATCAAAGAACAGCTACTTATCGCATTTCGCAAAATTTAAACAATGTGGCTTTTTTTCTAAAGAAGTAATCGCTTTTTTCCAGTATTTCTATAATGAAAGAAAAACTCATTTAAAATATTTCATAAAGTTTAACCTTTCAGGATATCCCGTAGGTACAACTTTCCTAACTAACATAGGCAATCTGACTTTTAGACGGCTAGCGGACTGGACAAACGGAAAAACTGGTAATTTATCATCATTCGTTTTTGAGTAAGAATGCTATCAAAAGGATCACAATTTTCTCATGAAAATTCCATTCAATTAGATGTGTATTCAAAAACTTTTTCAAACCAAAAGTTACCTGAACTTCTTGAACTTTGCCTTAGATGAATGAAATTGGCTAGCTGTTCTCTAAAACGTTTTTTGGAAATCTCAATTTAAAGGTGGGATTACTTATTTTTAGACAAGAAGTTATCAAAACATGAAGAAATAAATTGAAGTGTCTGAAACTGTGATTTGAAAAAGATAAACATGTAATATAACTTTTGAACAATGAGTTAGCAGTTGACTTGTTTTTCCAAAAAGGCAGTTTCAATTAAAATAATATTTGATGACTTTGAAACAGTTTTGTTCTATTGGTCTAATTAGAATTATTTGTTAGGCTAACTAACTTAAAATCAATTTAGCAATCTCTTGTTTAAAGTCCTTCACACCAAAACTAAAAGAAAGGTTGATTTAAAAAAATTTAAAAAAAACATTGAGCTACAGCACGTAAAATCATTTATACAACTTACAATTTTTGAAATTCTTGGCCTTTACAGTAAAACTAGTACAATTGTTGGATAAAAATAGAGATGAACACATCTATGCCTCTCTTTTTCTGGAAATTCTAAGATTTTGAGCTAGAAGACGGGATACTTGTGTTACTTCTTTTTCAAAAATGTGGGATTGGAGAAGAGCTAGGAATGTGAGGCTGTTTATGCAAATATAAAGAGTAGGAGAAAAATAATAAATTAGACACCACAACGTTTGGTTCACCAATCTGCGGTTTTCTTTCATGCGTGTTAGGGCAACTTGTGGGAGGTGTTAGATAGAGTGCGCCTATTGTGGATATCTGGCCACACATCGAGCAAATGTCAGCACTTGGCGGCGACGCCGGTGACGAGTAATTGGGGCGCAATCCCTGCGGGCCATAAGGTGCAAGGTGTTGAGTCAGCCCCCCCCCCCCCCATATGATGTGTTTCCAGAAAACAAGATGTTTGGGTCGAGACTAGCTCAAGAAGGCAAATCTGCGATACACGTGTGAGATCTCTGCCAACAAATTACGCAGGAGCCGGCTTTTTCCGCGTTCTCTGTCGCGCCAGACATTTATTTTCGAGGAAAGCGTATTATGAGTCGTAGAAGTGCCGCCCAAATGTGCGTGGACGACGACGTGTGGGGCAGTGGTGCGTTTATTTGGGGCTGCAGGTGAAATGGAGCGTGGGTACCGCCGGCTATTAGGCGGTCGAGGAAATCCGCACGAAGCACTGTCATTACGTAGGTGGGCCGTAGGATGTAGATTTCGGGTCTCCTGACAAAGCAATGTAGCCTGCGACATAGTAATCTGTGCCAGTTGTGGCGTTGACTAATGGCCGCAAACTACTCGTCCCCAGGGTATTTTTCCCTAAAAAGTACCGGTTTTGGGAGTTTCTAGGCAGAAAGAAAGGCACTATAAAACGGGTAGCCATACATTCAATTTTTAAAAAATTATTAAAACTCAAATTTTTTTCATTTACTCTATTCTCGTTCGAAACATATAAACCCACACCAAATCAAAACATGCCGAGATTTCGGAACTGGTAATTTTGAATTGCCAATTTTTGTTAGTTTCGATGAAAAAATTTGATTCTGCGTCAAAACTTAAGTTTGAGCCTGAAGTAAACTAATAAAAAATGCGATTTTCAGAAGGCTAGATGATTTCTTAATGAAATTCAGAATGAAAAGTTTAGCATACAACAACGAGCAAATTAGAAAATATTGTTTTTTTTTTGTAAAAAAAAACTAATTCGAAAAAGGCGTGTGCTAAAATGTCTAACGTAAAACATGCTAAAAATTTAATTTTTTTATACTTGAAACTGAATTTTGATTTGAGAAAACTTCCACACATGTTAAAATTATTATCAAAGTTTCATAATTTTTGACATTTTGCAACTTAGATCAATTTTTATTTAATATCTTGTAGTTTCAACCCAAACAATTAATTTAAAACTTCCATTTTTTCATCAAGAAAGTTGTTTAAATGCGATTTTTTTCTTTTGTTTTTACAGAAAACTTATTTTTGATAATGGAATTTTTATAGTTTCCATCCGTATTGTTGCAGTTGTAACTCCTTATATAATTGACGGACTTCACTTTTTATTGTTAAAACAACAAAAAAACTATATTCAACCATTTATTACGACAAGAAACCCGTGACACATTTATGACGATCGAAGCTCAATAGGTTTGTGTTTGTTGTTGCCACAAATTCAGCATCAGCTGCAAATCGAACGGGTTAAAAGGGGCAAAAAGTGGTGAAGGTAGAAGTGGGGACATAGTTGCCAAAGGTGAAAAGGGGACCAGGGGACGGAAAGCGGGTAGAAAGCCAGGGAAGACTGGGGTGAGGGGCAATGGGGATAAGACGTCGAGCGAGGGCAAGGTGAGGACTGCGGAAGGAACCTGAAAATGGATTTTAGCTAAATAGTGGAGTGATGTGCTTACAGATCTATCTTGGAAGCTTTTGACGCTCGCAGGAACCGTAGAAAAAGAAGTCTCTACATCGATTGGGGAACTGGAAGAGGAGACTTTGGAAGAAGAATTTCCAGAATCTGAAAATGACATCATCAATCGTTTCGTTGTTTTTCTTACCACTTGTACTTTTGTTGCTCTTAATGTGTCTGTCTAGCGCCCTCCTGGTATCTATCAAATCACACTGTTCACACCGACAATTGGCATACTCACAATGCTTTTTGTGATCCTAAATCTCCATTTTTAGGCTTTATGACTGCTAAACAAACCTTCTTCCACATGAGAACTCCATGGTTCTTGCATTTTTGGCAGAAGTAGCACATGTTTATCTCCTTCTCTGGGTTCGCATTCGTCCATGGGACTACGTCAGCCTCGGTAGGAACTGTCGTCCGCTGGAACTTTTTGTCCTGTTCCCGTCTGATTCGAATCTGGGTTGACATAATGGATCTCCTCTGGCGGACCAATTTGCACTAAATTTGCAGTTCATTGTAAGATCAAGGTTTCCCAACCTTCCAGCAGTCGCAGTTCTTGAACTGGCACAGATGACCACGGGTTTCGACCACAATCCCGTGCTGGCGACACATTCCACAGTGTCTTTTTACATCTACAATAGAAATAAATGGAAATTTTAATCATTTTTAGATACCTTTAGGAATCTTCTTCCCAAACCCGAAAAATCGTTGACAATCCTTCTTTGAGGCATCCATTTCGTTTGAATTCGCTACCATCTAAATTTTAATTGTTTCTTTGCACAAACCAATTGCTAAGTGAAAGAAAGAACTATGAGGAACATTGGTTCCGGAAAAATGAGGGGGAAATGACCGTAAAGGTAAGGCAACATGGTTCCAGCACCACCTTATATCGGGCGCGCAGTAGCCAAAGGCGATCTGCTTCCAAATCCGGCCGATCGGCTCCAGGCCGCGCGTCACAAGTAGGTATCCGTTGAGACCAACATGGTAAGCCTACTTCATGACCAGAAAAAGGCGGTTTCTTTAATAACGCCTAATGGGTTTTAGAAATTACCTTAGATCACTTAAGATGCTCTTACTTATTTTATACGGTAGTAAGGGACATCGTTCTCCAAAGTAAAAACCAACTCGGCTTATAAAAGGAAAGTTCTGCCGTCTAATTTTTGCTCTAACTAAATCGTAGAACATTCTTAGAAGCAAGTGCCTTTTAAAACTTTAAAGTCCTTAAAGAACCCTTAAATTTCCCTTAAATTTGAAGTTAAAACGGAAGATACTTTGCGTTTAAAATAACAATTTTTTTTTGTGAAACGCCCAATCAACTTGTTTGCCCGTCGTAGGTCATCAAACGTAGCAGAAATCAAGAAAATCTTGGATTTCACATGGAATTCCGCATGTATTTTGTGCTTATCTCGCGCGCGCTGACGCCCATCCCTGCCGCAAATAGATCCAGGGGCGACGGCGAAAAACAGCGCGCACGTGTGAGCAACGTGACGTCTTCTGAGGCGATTACTCCGCCAATACCTTAAGTAAGTGTTTTAAGTGATGTGTAAATCATTGCAAAATAATGAGTCATGGAGGTACGGGCCAGTTGCCGATCTATAGTTACTCGGTTTAAGTCAGGGAGGTGAAAATCAGAAACAATTGTTTACTTTAACAGAAACAAGCTAATTTTCAAATTCTCAACTCTTAATTAAATATATGAAAATGTAGTGTGCAAAGAAATAATAAGTCTATGTGTATGTCCAAAAACACGTAAATTTAAATAAAAAGAGACTTAAATTAGGAAAGGTTACGGATTTAAAGTACAATAATATTTTGCACATGAGGTTGGCTGAATAATACTTAGGAAGAGAGAGGTAGTCGTAGTAGTGTGAGAACAACGGAAATGAGAGAATTGCAAGGACTGGCAGAAAAGAGATATAGGCTTTTTATGGTATATGGAAGAGAGAGAGAGCGCGCGCGAGGAGGCAGAGGAAGAGAGGAAGAGAGAGAGAGAGAGAGAGAGAAGTTATATCAAGTTCTTTATCCGAAAACCATTTCAAATATCGAAGTGCATTCCACAATTTCGCCATTTATGTCTCACAGATTACGTTTTCTCCATTACCTAATAGATACCAAAATCACTGAACCGCTTACTCATCCAGGCCCACGTGAGAGCGGATAAAGAGCAATCATCCGTTTTCATTTCCCCTAAAACTAATACGAGAGTCATTATTTATCGCCAATTTCAGAGGATCCTAGCGATGAAACACTATAATCCTCCGAAATAAAAATCGGATCAAGTTATGATCCTCTGACAGGCACGCGGGTGGTAAAATGTACTAGGCGTAAAGAGGCTGCGAAACCTCGAAGTTGGGACAAGGTGTCTTTGCGTTTTTGCAAGGACAAACGTTCTGAAATCGGAGAAGTGCCGCACGGCAACTGCCCGCAGGCAACTTTGCGCATATTGTTCAAAATACAAAGGACACCTTACATACTGATGATATTTTCAACTTTAAAAACAACGAAATTTTTAAACGGGGAAAATAAGAAAAGTTTGCCACCAGCAAAGTTCCAAGTGAGGAAGCAATGAAACTGAACCGCTTCGACTTGTGTTGCAAGATGACATTCATGATAACATGTAAGCGGTAGTTTTTACCATGACTGACCGCGATGCGCCGCGTTTTTTACCTCGCAGCGAGGCGTCGCCGCAAGGACATCGTAAAGTTGAAAGCATTGAATGAATTTCTCGGTTTTCAAACGGCCAACGGGTAAACTCTAGAAAACGAGATATAATTGTAAGAGAACAAAAAACAACTGTTAAAAATTAACCATGTATTCAATTTCACAAAGATACACACGTGGGATAGATTTTTCATCGATTTTTCAAAACCAGTGTTTCAAAAACTTTTTAAACTTGTGAAAAAGCGGTGACTCAACAATAATTTTCATCTTTTTTGATTTTTATAAATAATCCTGACTAAAACGGAATAGTTTCACGTACAAAACACAAAAAAAGAAGAACAGTTGTTTTTAAATTATATATTGCACACATCTTATGACAACAAACTTTGGAACAATTTTTGAGACGATAATGGAACGCAAGTTTAAAATGAAATCATTAAAGTATTCGGCTCATTTGGTTTCTGAAGTTCAAGGAGTTTTTGATAAAATCAAAAAGGATTTTGGACGGGTTGGACACACCGAAGTGTTTTTTTATTAATCATTGATGTTGAAAGAATGCATTTTTTTAAAAATAATTTAGTGTTAAATATAATTGATTCACAGAGTAAAAAAACTGCGATGATGCAAAGATCAAAAGATGTTCGTTTTGAAAAATTGGAAGACATAGAGTTTTTTACTCTAAACCGGAAAGATGACTTGAATTGCTACATAAATTTAAAAATATATAACAAATTTATCTATTTTACAAATAATATTTTAAGAAAATTGTAAATTAACGCAAACACGACTCGCAAATCAGATCGTTTATCGCAACTTTCTTTCACACTTTCATTGAGTGAATTTTACACAACAAAACTCAAATTTAGTATAATGAAGTAATGATCGAAGCCAAAAATCAGAAACAGCTATTTTTTGTTACAATAAAAGTGAAAATCCGACGCCGACTGTGTGAATTGCTTGCACAGCTGACAGCAGGGATCCGCGTGAAAAACGCCTTTGTTCCGTTTTGTCAACTAAAAACCTAAGGGACTCTTCTGCTTTATCAAAATGGTTGCAAATTCGGAGGACGTGCACTGTCGGATTTGTGAAGAGTTTTGAGCTGTCCAGATAACGGAAACGTCGATCATTTTTACGATGTCGTAATGTACTACCGTATTCTTTTGACAGACATGTCAATCAATTTTCTTGTTTGTTGTCATTGAACTGAAGGAAAGCACAGTAGACTATGATCTTAGTCGAAAAATTTGAACAATCTTCTTCCAAGTTCAATTTTTTGAAAACTATTTCTACTAAACTGATTACAGTTTTTTTAAATCCTGGAAAGTACTTTGAAATATCCAAGTTGACGATAACCGAAAAGAAACCTTGAACTAATTTTGTACTTTAAATGATACTCAGCCAACAATTAGAAGTCAAATGAGTAAACTACATTTACATGTCCCTTGTCTTCATAAAAGTACAAAAACGGTTGTATCTGGAGTCGTTAAATTTCCCAAGTGTTGAAATGGTCATAAGGAACGGTTGGAGGACCTAATCCTGTACAGAACAGTAGCAAATTATCGTTTTACAATGCGATAACTGCCTGTCGAAAAAAGAATCCGCCAATCGTCTGATAACAGTGGAAATACAGCCGCCACTGAACGCCGTCCGCCATGCGTTCGATTCCCCGAAGTGCAAGGGGCACTATGACTAAGGGGAGATATGCCATAATGTGTTTTTATTGCTATAGGCAGAACATATTAAAAGTGACAACTAAAAAGTGATTTTATAAAACAGACGGTTCTTAAATTTGTTCTTATTTCGTCAAATAATAAAACTGTACCATAAATTTAGAAAACATCTGATTTGAAGAATCAGACGGTCAAACAAAAATTGTGGTTTAGTTTATTTTTTATTTTTCTTTGTTTCTTATTGCAAATTTTTTTAAATCTTAACTTTGGAAGATTATTCTTTTTTTTTAAAATAAATTAAAAAAAAACAAATTTGATTGAGATTTAAAAATTTCAAACTAAAACAGTTTCAATCGGCAACTTTTTTATTTCCTTAAAGCCACTGTCGAGACAAAAACTTTTTTGAAAAAAAGATAAGAATCGTTACTTTTTCTTCCCTTCTTTGTATTAAATAGCTGTCTGCAACAAGCTACTTATCAGGAACCGTAAAATTTTTCTATTTTATCAGGTTGTTTGTGAATAGAAATCGAGCTCCGTGAAGTTATTGCCCACAAGAACGTGCGAAAAGTCCAGATATTTCATTGCACTTTTTCTTTACAGCTTCTGTTATTTTCTAGTGTCATTTGATTCTTTGCAGATAAAACCAAGTTTCGTTGAAAATCTAAGAGAGAGCGAATGTTGTTTAAAATAGACTTTGAAAACTTTAATAACCATTATTTTAAAAATTAAAAAAAAACTGTAAAAACTATATAAAACAATTATATTAAAAACAATGTTAAACATTTTTCTGAAGAAGAAAGTAACTGAAATCTAAATGTTGTGAAATTACGTTGAATTTTCTTTTCAAAACAAAATTTGTTTAATACCATAATGCACACTTTAAAAAACCATATTTAAGAATAGCATTTCCTTAAGAAGATTTTAACTGCATATTTTAATTGTTATAATTGGCAGTTTTCTTTTTTAATAATGTAATTTTTTTTCATTTGTTAGCGATTTTAGATGATTTTAAGCAATTTATAAATTTTTTTTCACAAACTTGGTCCCTTCCGTTAGATCCACCCTCTATTGTCGTTTGCCTCTGGACCGCCAAAGCACTTAGAGGTGGTCGTGTGTTGCATTTTTAATGTAATGGTGGCTCCATTGCGCAGGAGCCACCAAAGAGGTCAAGGATCTACACGAAGAACGTACGCCAGGAATTTATTTATGAACTGGGCAAAGATCGGTTTTGAGTAGCATCGTCGAGCGATTCATTAATTTAAAGGAGAAATTCTGTTATTTATTGTCATTGTCTTTGTTTCACATTTTAGAATTGATGTAGAAAAACTTCAAGTCCCTCTTGAATTGTGTCTCGTGAAGTACATCATCTGCTAAGTTAATTGACATCGTCATCGATCTTCCAAACTCTCACAAAGATAATATCCACATCAGAGTGACACATGTCATCTTCAGAAGAAAGTCCAATGACGAGCCGTTCAACTAATTACGGGTCCAATAAAAGGAAGATGACGTTATACCAACCCTAAGTATATAAGACACGTAACCTAATTATGATGATACAATGGAAAATTTTGCTTTTAAACGGAGTTCCAAAACCGTACCATTTTATGTAGAGTTTATTCTAGTTTAGACGAAAATTCATTTATTCAAATGGAAACCAGATAACCGTTTTTAGCTGTAATCTCTCATTTTGTGGAAGGATTCCGCACCCGTAAACAATCAGCAGGGCACGGAAAAGGTTTTTTTCAGGTTGACCAGTTCAAATCAGGAATTTCAGGTACTCAGCGAGTTCCTAACTAAACTTACATCATAAATATTGTTTTTATTCTTTAGGCTGAAAAAGCACTCAATTCCTCGTTTAAGACCAATTTTAGCAAAAAAGTGACAAAGTCACATAGTATAAATACATTTTATTGAAATGATTAACCGTGGTCCAGGTTAAAAGAAATAAGTTCCTAATAAAACAGCAAAATTCCCTTCTCAAACCAAGTGTCGTCTCCCTGTTATCTCCTCCACTGCCATTTCCGGCGCTGGTGCGTAACAACGGCGACGGTTGATCCGATGATTCAGAGCCAACCGGTTTTCCTTTATCCGCCTCGTGGTCTCACACCTTGCAGTGTCAGTGATTCTGAAATGTTGTTCTTCCTATCATTCTTCGTAGGCTCAACAGCTGCCATCAGTTGCTTCGCAGGACAACATCATCTGAACCAAACGGCAAAGTTGGATAAATATGATTGTCCAGAACGAGCAGGATGTTTTGTTTTCATTTATGCTACTTCAAATGAAACGGAGATCAATAACTCTACAGATGTGTCGCAGGTAAGATTTGTATTCTCAAACAACTCAATTTCATTGAAACGCAAAAATCTAAATTGTTGGGATTCAGAAGGTATCAGTTTGTTTTATTCTTTATTATGAAAACCCGATTTCATTCAGTTACAAATTA
This sequence comes from Oscheius sp. G VE-2021, assembly GCA_022343465.1. Lineage (NCBI taxonomy): Eukaryota > Metazoa > Nematoda > Chromadorea > Rhabditida > Rhabditidae > Oscheius > Oscheius sp. G VE-2021. Next base: position 3,000,198 of record JAJQXH010000055.1, read on the forward strand.
TTTTTTTCTTATCATCATGCTAAGGGTCCTGATTTTTCTATTTTCTCTGAGAGTCTTTTTTCAGCTTTATTCACATTTATTAAAGGGACCGTCAACCTTTTTTTAAAAGAGGTCCTTTTTTATATGCTTATTAGTCCTTCACAACAAGCATATTATTTTCCAACATGCACCAGGAAATGGTTGTTCACAAAGGGGATAATTACCATTTTCAAGGACTAAAAATAAAGGTCCCTTTAAAACAAACGCAATCAACCAACATTTTTCCCAAAACCCCAATATTTTGAAGAAAAAAGCTTAAATACAAGGGGGCCGAACCGGGGATGTTTAGTCTGTTAAACTAACGCGCTAACCATTACACTATACCGACTCTTTCTAAAGGATGCTACTCGCCTTTATCACTAACGAACAGTCGAAGTTGGCAACCGTAAAAATTTTTTTTTTTTGGATTTTTGAAAGAAAATATTTTGGGGATTCTTATGAAAATATCTTTTTTGAGAACATTTGGGTTGAATTTTTCATATACAAGTTATTCAAGCCTGAAAAAATAATCACAATCTTAAAAACACAAGTTTTGGTGAAACTAATCCCGTTTTAATCAACTTTGTCAAATTTTACAACACTACCTTCATAGTTCTCAAACTTTTCCCTCTATTCCCCAACAACCGGAAGAAACCATAGAAAGAAGCCCTCCTACGCCCTCGCATTTATTTTTGGAGAACTTTTGGAAACTGGTTTTTTTCAGCTAGACCCAATGGTAGAACGGGGTTGTCTCGAAACCGCAGAATTGCCCCTGTTCACAAGTCACATACAGTGTCGCCAACTTCTCTCTTTATCAAAGAGATTGACGGCAGGAGAGTTGATCGACGGGCAACGCTGTGCGTGCACCTCAGTAAGTAGACAGACATGACGATCTTCTAATCTTCCAGGATTTTTGCAATTCAACGACTTCCTTCTTCTTCCCCTTGATGCTATTCATGCTAAGCGTTGTTTTCTGGTAGAGCTACTACGCAACTCAATAAAAATAATAAAATTATGTATGTTTCTGTTCAAGGAATGATCAATATTGGCACTTGTAGAAAGGCTTCCGTTCAGAGCTCGTTAACCCGTTCCTCTGGACTCTCGTCGCACACACGAACGCCGGCAGCACCCATTTCGTCGGCTTCCGTTGCCAAAGGGGCGTACTCTCTATTTCTGAACCATAACTAAGGGCATGTTGGACTAGGGCCTACCTTATTTTGTTGCTATTCTTTCGCTGCATGGGAATCTGCGAAAAATTGAAATTGCTGGGGGTTGTTGCCCGTTTCATCATAAGCCTGAATTGAATATTTATTATGGAATTAGAAAAGGACATACGCGTAAGCACGCGTTGGTAGCACAACAGTCCAAAAGGTCTGACGATAGCGGGAAGACATTAGGCAATAGAGAATGAAATTAACAGAAGAGTTGAGCAGGGAAAGCAGGTCCAATAGGTCGCCGATGTAGAAATACAAGTATCTGAAATGGAAAATTTTATTAGACTTGTATTGAAAAAAAATTGTTTTAAGTATAATTTCACTCATAAATTACATCTTGCCAGTTCTTAAAATCTTGTTCTTGAAAAATGCTAATTTGAGGCAAAAGTAATGTCGTCATTGGAATTGACGCCATAATTTTTGGCACCCATTACCATTTTTCAGGAACTAAAATTTCTAAGAGATATAATGATTTGAAATTATTAAGTCTGTTCTAGTTTTGAAATACTGATTTTTTTTAACACGTAAGTTTGTGGCTTGTTGAGTCTGGAAGACTTTCTTTTTTATAATTTTTTTTAAATTTTGTGAAAACACCTTCAGAAAACTTAAAATCGATTTTTGTGGGAGAGAAAATGAGAAAGATCCTTACATTCAAGCTATATCATCAAACTTATCGATCTACAGATTTAAAAAAAAAAACTGAAACTTTGTAGTTTTTATAGCTAATTATGTGCGCAAACAATAAACAGATTTAATTATTTCACTACCTAAACGTGAAGGTGGCCGACCAAGGATGTTCAAAAACTGGCCCTCCCGTTTACCAGACAAATATCGAGGATTCGGATCCAACCCGGTGCAAACTATTGGTTTTTCATAAATACTTGTAAAGTTGAAATTGTTTAATTTTTGTAAAGAAGTTGTAAAGTATTTATGTTTTTTTTAAAATTATCATTTAAATTCTTTCAAGTCTTTATTTTGCGCTAAAAAGTTACTTGGGGCGGATCAGAACCAAATGTTGTGACGCTATCAAAAAATCCAAAAACATCTAGGTACGTCACTATTTTAATTCTTAGAACAATTTTGCTTCCTCAAAACAGGCACTTGGTTCAAAATAGAAGATCATCCTAATTATCAATGTAATGTGTGTTATTAGTAACATTGTACTATAATAAACAATTTCTACAAAACATGATCTTGAAAACAGTCTTTTGATTTTTTTTTCTCGAAAATGGTTTAAATTTGAAATAACTATGCTTACCTGTGGACATCAGCAGTGTAGATGGCACAAAGAATAGAGATCACTCCTTGTGGAAGTTCTGTGATCAGGAAAACTATCAGAATTACCACCAACATGGCAGTAGTTCTGTCAGGTTTATGTGATTTTCTGAAAGAAGTCACAGTTTTCTTGAATTTTCAGAAAAAATCTACTTTTTAGCATCGCTTGCCGACGAACTGGCAGCTGTTAACTTTCTCCTGTGTCTTTCGGCGTCTCGAATCTTCATCACGAGGCCAATGGACAACCCGAGTAATAGAATGCACGGAATGATCTAAATTACCGTACTTATGCGTGTTTTGGTAAACAAACCTTAAAGGCCACCCCAATCATCCAAATGTTGTACTTGAAGAAGCGGCAATTATCGGCCGTCGCCGCACGACTAACCATGAATGTGTAGATTTTCTCGGTATGATTAGCCGGATATTTGGCAGCACATTGCTCCGGAGGTTCCCACTTCCTTAAATGATCGATTTTCGTTTTCAAAAAATCAATATCTTACGTGTTGGGATACTCAGAAATGTCGTGGACAAGTAAAGTTGGAATACACATTATGAACACAATGACATAAATGGATAAACACAATTTCCACGCGAAAGCAGGGCGTTGCCAAAAGCTGAAAATTTATTTTAAATTGTAGTTTTATTATATTTATAGTTTTAAATAGTTTTCAAAGTACCTGTTTAGACGAGCTACTCGAAGTGTCATCTTCCGAATAAAAGCCATCCCAACTGCCAGCCAGAGGGAAGTTGTGTGCAAAGTTATGGATAAAACTACATGCCAAAGCAGGAACTGCATCCACCCGTGGGTATATGTAGACGAACTAGAAAGATCCAGTTATTTTAGTTTTTGTTAAAACAAAATTTACCATGTATTCCGTCTTCTTAATACAAAATGAACAATATAGACAAAGTATGAACCCATAGTTCCAATGTCACAAACTGCGACTGCTGTTAGAACACAATTCACTGCCGAATTGCGCATGTTTGGTCTAAATCGACGTTTGCATGTCCTTAAATTTGTTAAGGTACCTTGATAAAACAAGAACGTGGACAAGATTTGTGAGGATTCCGAAAAGACAGAGACCGACGCAGACGACTCCATGGATTGGCGCGTAGGCACTGAAAAACGATAAAAAATTAGTGTACTGCAATTATTGTATTTTTGGAAATAAGCTTTTTAATTTTTTTTTTGGTTTTTTAAATGAATAAAAATACCCTATTTTCTTTGTTAAAGCGACAAAAAAACTAAAATGAACAAGCCAGGTTCAATCCCTGGTAGCCTGTTTTCTTAAACAATTTAAGTCACTGGTTCCCCGTTTTTTTTATGATTCGCTCACGCATTTTTGTTGACAGCGATCACAACAAATCAAGTTATACTTCATCAAAACGTCAACTTATTCACTCACTGATGGCAAAGAATTGCAAATTAGATATCACTTGATTAGGTTTATTGACAGAAACGTCAACGTCAAAAGCAATGAAAAGTAATTCAATTTACTCAGCTTTGCCCTGTACTTTCCGTTCCTAGTCGTTTGGCCTTCCGTGCAAATTTGGAGTGAATTTTATGCAAATTGAGGAATGCGCAAAACTCGGAACTGCCCCTGCATACAATATCACAATTTATGCTGCCGGAACTTTGAAACGACGCTGACGTCATAACTATTCATTATACACATACGTTATACCACCCGTCTGACAAGTGCATAAAATTTCTGACTTGTCACTGAAACCTCTGAAACTAAAAATACCTCCGGAAGTGCTCCAGACCATTCAGGAAAGCGACGGTTTTATTATTCGACAAGTCGAAGAGGGGGGCATCACTGGGGCATTCCATGACGTGTGCTTTCTACCTCATTCCCTACTCTGGAAACAGAAGTACATAGCATTTGAAGAGAAAGGATACGGATTAAATTGAGGAAATCCCGTCTCATACTGGGAAATTGGCTAGAGGGTTATTAACTGGACTGAGGAAGGGTGCAAATGGGGAGGAGGGAAAAACAAGAGAAGAAGAAGAAGAATTTGATTGAACAACATTCCTCCAGTATTTAGGGGGGATGGCTTGTGTGAACATCGGTTGCAAGTGCAGGGGCGGGGCGATGGAGAGCAAGAAAATGATAGAGTCTTCAGATGAATTAGAGATCAACACATGTGGAGGAGGACACTCCAAGGTACAAACTGATTACAAAAGCGGAAGAGCAGACATTTTCTGCGATTTGAAAAACTAAGCTACTTAGTCGTCTTTCCTTGATAGCCAATTTTCAAATTAAATTTGCTATAAAGTAAATATTAAAATTCGATTTAAATTTTTATGTTTTTTTAATAGATTTAGATTTAAAGATTTAAATCTAAATTTAAAGGTTAATTTTTTTCAGCAGCATTGCTGTAAAGTTACAAAACTGTGCAACACGTCAAAGTTTTTCGGAAACTGAAAAGTATCTAGGTCCTTAAGTGATACTTGTGTTTCTGTTTTCATAAACTAGCATTACGCTGTTTTCTCCGTAGTAGTGAAATATGGCTATCGGGTCAGATGAAATGTTACCCTGCCGCGCATCAGCGACACATGGTCATTTTTTGAGAGGCTGCAAACTCCGCAAAGCGACTTCTTGCTGAGGCATACTGATGTGTTCGCACGACAGCAACTCACCTCTAGAACATACTTATTTAGAAAACACAACGTGGCTAATAAAGAATTCAAGCGAGTTGTGAACAACGTTTTCTTAAGACCTTACTTAGAACTTTAAGACCACCCTAACGAAAGAATATTGTTTTCATTCTTTCCTCGCTGGTTTGTGCACACAGATCCTGCACTTATAAGAAAGATGCTGTATAGGGGGATATCCTAAAACATTCATCGACAATTATCCATGAAAACAAATTTACTTCGTGCCAATTTTTTTTTAGACAGTTAGTTGTGTAATTATCAAAATTGGATGTATCGCCCGTTTTTTGCAAATAAGAACAGCTGCCTATTGATACCCATAAACGATTCAAACGCCAACTTTGAAGTGACCTGTCTAAAAAGTGACCGTAAGAGCTTAGTTACCACCTTAAGTGGCTATTTGTTACCTCAAGGTTAAAAATAAAAACAAGCTTTTTAAATCTTATTTGTAGCTGTACAAAGTTTTAAAAAAATACGACCAAATGGCTAACTCTAAAGTTGCCGAAAATGAAACCGTAAGGGTTTAATTACTACCTTAAGGGGTTATTTAGAACCTCAACTAAAACGAAAAGAAAGCTTTTCTAACAAAAATGCGCTCTTTAACTCTTATTTACAAAATTTGTTTTGATTGTAAGGATTTGACTTTAAAACCAGTTATCGAAAACGTTAACTTAATGCCTTATTTACATTCTGAAGGTCAGATTAACGATAAAATCATTTTTAGGTGCGAATTGTGGTCTTAGGTAAAACTAACGATTTCTAGGGCCGCTTTTCCTTAGTCTATTCTGCATTTTAAACAGGTATATATGAATTTTATTTTAAGCATCTGAAATATTCGCATTGTGTAAAAGTAAAGAGAAAACTATTAGTTTCAACTTTTTATGACGAGTGTTGTTGTGTTTTCGGTTCGTGGCAATGAATTTGCAACCGGCGTTAGCTTGGCAAAAACACGGAAGACAAAACTTATAATTAGATTCGCCGCCCGATCGGTGATGCCTCTTAACAATAGAGCGAATTCTTTGGGTCTCCCACAAACAGTTGAAAAATAAGAGCGAGTTGGTTGGGCTAAAGTTGATCTGATAGAGAGCAGACGTACTTGCAACAACACAAGTTAAATGGGGCAAGGGTTCCTGAATCGCTCAGTGTTGCCTGACGCGAGACATGATCTATGAAGACTAATTATGCTCAGTTGATGCATCCGCTGCAACCCAATGGGCAAGGACTTCTTGGCATCACACTCCGGAAGATATCAGGAAAGGTGGGGGCGACTCAAGAAAGAACGACACCAAATTGGCGTTTTGGCAAAGGAAAACAACGACGCTATATGGCCTTGGCAGAGGTCTTCCAGTGCGGTGAATGTACGATTTCAATCCCGCAGGGAATTGCGGCCGGATTCAACGAAAACACGCGACTGCGTGGAAGATTTGAACTGAAGGTGACCAAATTGGATAAGTGATGGGACGTGGTTGGGACAGACGTTCTTCTGAGGCACTGGGAAGATGCAGCTAGTCTTTGGCTGGCTAACTTCCTCCGCTTTGCGCAATGGGCTGCTTCTTTTTGGGAATGCGTAACGAGGGTCCAGGATGTCAGTTGGCGTTCTGGGAATGGGGAATCCGTCTAGACGTAAGAACTGATTTACAACAAATTTTAGTTAGTTTCAGGCAAAGAAGTGATATCTACTAGGATACCCTCAGAAGTAGAACCCTAAAAATACATTTTCAATCTTAAAATTTTGACTCGATGATTTACAATAACGTCATTTAAAATTCACGTATATATTCTGAATAGATGACGGTTTGTCATGAAAGGGGATTTTTTAATAACTTTAATCCAATTATCCGCCAGACAGTTGTTATTGACTTTTCCCTTTTTTGATTCTTCAATAACTAGGATGAAGTAGGGGCCGGTGACGCTCATCCATTTGGCTTCTTACCGGAAAAAATCGAGGGTTCGGTTCCGCTACGAGTTAACTTTTTGGCTTTCTTTGCAAATACTTACAAATATGATGTAATGATGTGTTAAAAGAACCGTCAACCTATTTGTGGTTTGTATTTGCCTACGCTGCTCATTACTGTATGCGACGGGACTACCCTTACCGCGGCCGCTGATCTCGTACGGGTGTGAAAAAAGTGAAACTCACTTCGCTAACATGTCAGACAACCAGAGTTTTCTGCGTCTTTTCAAGCGGGAACATGGAAAATATGAAAATTACGACCAAGAAGTCAATAAACCTATGGATTGGACGTATGGATGTCTTATATTTAAAGTGTTTCTAGTGTGTAGTACGTGAAAGTAAAAACTAGAATACAGAATGTAAAGAACTATGGAAACTAATGTGGACATAATTAATTTACTGAACTAAGCTAGGGGAATTAGAGAGAAACGTAAAGATAGTCTTAAGAAAATAAAAAAGGCAAATAAGGCGAGAGAAATTGAAAAAAACCTAAGACCAAAGTTAAAAATGATTTCACGTTTAAACGGGTTTTGCAAGAATTGGTCAAACACCGAGGATTACTTATGAACAATTCGCTTGATGGCTCAAAAATCGCAGCGGAACACGTGATCTTTCTTGATAGCCGTATAATTTCTAGTAATATGCACCGAGGCGAAAAATGACGTTACCTCCCACGCCCAGAGTAGAGGAGTATTGTATTGAATAGAAATGGGCAAATTGGGTACGATAAAAGAGACTTGTCCTGGGGGCCGATAGGAAACAAACGGCTTTCCATTTGTGACTGCCTCCCCGGAGGCGAGTTGAAAAGCGCAAGAATCTCTGACATTGAAAATATGAGCATGCACCCTAAAAACACAAGAAGACCCTAAATGGGGAAGACGTCGTATTGACAGGAAGGGTGAAGAAGGGCGGAAACCGTGGTGTCACTTGCAGCAAATGCGTCCTTTGCCTGTTGACGAACAAGGGCCTTGTCTGGCGGAGACACGTCGGTCAGGGGTTGCTCTGAACGGATATAGGCTTCGTGTAATAGGGAAGTGGTCATAAATTCGTCAGTGAATCAGCAACTGCGTCCTATTTTGACACGAAGGGAACGCCTCTGAACGATCAGGAATCAATTGTTGACGGGAGACTGATTAACAGTGGGGATGGGGCACAAATTGCCCATAAAGGGTGAATTGTTCCCGTTGTTTCATTGGGTATTGCGGAGGGAACGAGGACATTTCGTGGGAAAAAAGTTAAACGTCTGGTGAAACTGCCATTATTTCATAATTTGCCAATTACTTTACAATTACTAGAATTGATTTTATAAATTGGTAAAAATGAACTGGGATGAGAAAAGTCAATTCAACGCGGATTTTAGATTTTCGGAGAAAGGGCTTGTATGAGGTTTTTTTGAAAATCGAAAATTTTTACCTTTTTATGTTTAATGAAATTCTAAATAACTGTTTTGAAACAATCCCAAATGGTTATTTCGGGAAACAAAATCCGTTAACAACTTTTTGTTAAAAGAGTTTGTAAACAGTTTGTAAAATAGTTGAACTTTTAAAAGCATTTGTCAAACTAATAAATCTAATTAAGAAAAGCGTTAAGTTTTCATTAATGGTCAGTTTTTTACGAGTTGTATCACGCAATTTCACATTACAGTATTAATTGCTAAACTTTTTCAAAATTTGCATGTTTTTGTGAGCATATCGACTCTAAAGAATTTAAAAAAGTTTTAAGTGAAGTTTTATGTCAAAATATTCAAAACAAGATGATAGTTTTAGTATGATATCACTTTTTAACTATTTTTTAAACTAAAGAATCCTGATTTTGAATAAATATAAACCGCTGTTCAAAGTTAATGTTACACCTGTTATAACTTGCAGGTTTTTACTTTGTAGTACTAATTATTCTAGATTTTAGATTTTGTTTGTTTTTGTGAATGCTGATATATCGAAAACATCGTAAACATAGATATGACAAACACCTGTTTACGCAGCTGAATGTGCGTAATCCATTAAGAAAATCCGAAGTTAATTTTAAAAATTGACATGGGAAATTGTTCTCTCTTTTTTTTGAAATTCGTATTAAATTACTTAAACTACAAAAATAGCCCAAAACTGGATTTCCTGGAATCCAGCAAAATGTATCGCATTGACCGACATTCAAGAAATAGAATCTCCAAAAATAGAAAACTAAAGTTCAACTTTTGACCAACAATCTTTTAGCGAAGAGCGGATCTTTTTTCTTTTGTTCCATGTCCCAACCGGGAAGTTGGTGGTAGTCCGAGGCACTGATTCCGGAAGCCCTCTTGCACGACATCCTTTCTCTTGGTCAACAAAGAATATCGCAGTGTGAGGATGCGGACGAGCGATGGCTATTTCGCCATTCATACGCACGGAATAGTCCTCCGCCTCAATAGCTAACTAGCTCTTTACGAGCCCTTTAATTGCACAGTAATGTGCCTGTTGCAACGTCAATGAACGAGAGAGCGGATACAGCAAAAAAGTAAGTCTGGGTTGCAAATGAGCTCCCTGCTCATTCTCTGGAGGTAAAATTATATGGCTAACTGGTTTTTTTTAATAAACCTCGGAAGCAGTTTAGTGGAAACGTCCACTTAAAACAGTATCTTCAAGAATCGAAAGAATGGCGCAGCCATCCGTCGAAGGACGGGAAATGACACAAATTGGAGCCGAGGGCTCGGAGCTCAAATTGGCTCCGACTCTGATTTGACACGACCTTTCTCTAATCCCGAAAAAAACTGAATGCTCGCAGAAATAGCCTTCGTCTATTAAAAAGAGGGATCTTTGTTTATGGGACTGCGCTCGGAAAGGATTGGCAATGGATAAATTGGGTTTTAATTCAGCAGGGCACCAAAAATTGACTTTAACCGTTGGTTGGGGTCTGTGTGTCATCTACCACTTACTAGGGAGAGTTACCAAGGGTCCCGTGGAGATTCCGAGGGAGACCCATACCGGTCGATCAAGCATTCGATAGGTATTCGATCTGTGAAATTTAAAAGTGCCGAAGAGCTTTCACTTTCGAGAACGACGCGTTTTTCTGCACGATTTTCCACTCTTTCGACGCGCCCCGAGTGATAAGCCGGCGACACGCTAAAGAAAACCGTGGCCAGTTGGCTCAGCCGGTTAGGTCCTTGATTGTTTAGCGCAAGGTCAGAGGTTCGTATCCCATGCAGTATTTCCTTTTTGCATTTTGTTCAAGAAGTGAAAACTTACAAGTCTTTCTTCAAAAAAATTTTTTTTTCGAATTGTTTTTTTACTTGAATGATTTTTATTGTGTGCTTGAAACGTCCATTGTTTAATATCGTTAGGATTTAAAAAAAATCATATTTGTTCAATCTTGTTTTCAATTAAATTAATTTGAAGAAAAAAATTTTTTTTTGAAAAAAGACTAGTAAGTTTTCACTTCTTGAACAAAATGCAAAAAGAAAATACTGCATGGGATACGAACCTCTGACCTTGCGCTTATCAATCAAGGACCTAACCGGCTGAGCCAACTGGCCACGGTTTTCTTTAGCGTGTCGCCGGCTTATCACTCGGGGCGCGTCGAAAGAGTGGAAAATCGTGCAGAAAAACGCGTCGTTCTCGAAAGGTAAAGCTCTTCGGCACTTTTAAATTTCACAGATAGAATACCTATCGGATGCTTGATCGACCGGTATGGGTCTCCCCCGGAATCTCCACGGGACCCTTGGTAACTCTCCCTAGTTAGGGAGAGCGTTATTTTTGGAAAATAAATATTATTTTGATGACCTATGAACATTGGTTCATTGAAGGTTAGTAGGATGCAATGATGAAAATAAGTCATTAAGTTCTTAAGGAATCAGGGCAAGTTTTTATAGTATCGGTTTTTAAATAGATAAAAATACCTCTATTAACAAATGTTAAATATCAAAGCTTCATCCAACCTTTACTTTACAGAAACCCGGGCTGGCTTGGATAAATAAGGAGATTTTGGAGAGAAGGAACCGAAAATTGCCCGCCTTCTGATGGTCATATTAGAATTTAAACTGACGTCACTTTTTAGAAAGCGCGGCCTAAGGATGTGTTTCTACCGCAATGCGGCTTGTGCAGGTTATTTTTAGCTATTCAACAATGATGAAAAACTTATACCTTTATTAAAGGTATACTTTAAATTTCAGTCAATCTGAACCCCTAGCAGATCTGACCAGAAATTTAAAGGTAAACTCATCTTGACAAAAATATGATTTTCTATCACTAAAATTCACTAGTTTGGATAAAATGTTTTTTAATATTTTTTAAACTCTAACCTTTGGTTTACTAAAGGTTACTTTGCAAAACAATTAAAAACGCTATAAAATTTTGAAGTCATAGGACAGTTGCACGCAATTTTTGCAGGAGTTTCTGGAAGAGTCTGAAAAGGAAATTTTAAAGAGCTGAGCACTATAGAAACACTAAAAATAGTACTTAATATAATTGAGTTTTAAAATCTTCAATTAAAACGCATTTGCAATACTTGGGTGGTCTATAACTTCAGATGACGTCACTTTTCAGAAGAGGACAAGGGCGGCCTAAGGATGTGTTTCTACCGCAATGCGGCATGTTTTTGATTTTTGTTATTCGAAATAAACTTTTAAAATGTCTTGCTTCTATTCTAGACAACTGAAATCCAAAACGACTAGACCAGAAATGTAAATGTAAAATCATCTTGACACAAATGTTTCTACTACTTGAGCTAATTCGCGTTTTTATTGAGGATATTTTGTTATTGTGATAAACTTTAAGCATTGGTTTACTAAAGTTTAGTTCGCAAAACAATTAAACAGGATGCTATAAAAGATTGAAGTCATAGGACAGTTTTCAGTCTGCGAAGGAGAATTTTCAAGGGCTGAGCATTTTTTTTTAAAAACATGAAAGATATGTCTATTGTGTTTAAAAACAACAATAGAAAAAAAACGGCGTTTCCGCATGGGGTAGTCCATTACACCACTGACGTCACTTTTAACAAGAGGCAAGTGCGGCCGAAGGATGTGTTTCTACCGCAAAGCGGCTTGTGCGAAAAAACATTTATGTAAGAATTTAAAATTTACGGATTATCCTTCACCTTTAATGTATTCATTTCATTGAAAACAACCTGAAAACGAAAAATTGACCACAATGTGAATTGTAAAATATTCTTGACTAAGATTTATTTTTCGATTTTTTTAAGTTTGGGTTTTTTTCTTGTTGTCTACAGAATTAGAAGATGCCGCTGTTTTGCAGAAAAGAGCTGCGATTTTATTATTTTGATAGAAAGCCATCAAGTCAAGGGCATGATGATGGACTTGTGGAGAGAGGGCGGCGGACAGCAAGCCTCTAAACTTTTTTCCCTTGGCGTGATTGCCTTTGGATCCACTTCCTCTATTGTTTCTGGGAAGCGCAGCTAACTCAACGAATGGCTAACTAGAAGACTGATAAAAAACCCAAATCTCTAAGATCTCTGTCTATTGTGAGTGGGTTGCTTTCAAACAAAGTGATGTGGCAGGGATAGATAAAGAGAGAGGCCCTAGGGAGGGCCCTGCTTTGAACTCAATGTCAAAAGTAAAAACATTGCAACCCCATTCCAACAACTGTTGATAGAGGGAATCGGAAATCATACACGAAAGAGAGCAATCAAGTTGGTTTTTGAGAAAGATGATGCCTGCGTAGGTTGATTACCTCAAAGGTGTCATTAGAGGAGAGGGTTTGACCAACTGCACGCAGTATTTGCAGAATTCTTGAAAACAGGGATACAAAAAGTGAGTTCTGGGCTACAAAGAGAAGAGAAACGTGATAGCGTTAATGAAAACACCCAGGTGGAACAGTCCGCCGTGGGTACCCGAGGGAGGATCAGCTGTCGACCACACCGTGACAAATGGCAAGCGGCTCCATTGAGATTCGCGTAGGGGCCCATTCGGTTCGAACGAATTGCGGCCGTCGGAAATCAGAGTCGTCTCGCGGGGCGACTCATAAATACTGAGGATGTCGCGGCATGCAAATCGCCAGCCGGACACGACGCTCGCTTGTTTTCGGACGACGCCACCTTTGAGACCAGCTGACATGATGTTTTGATGTAATGAAATACTTGTGGCCCAGAACACTTCGTCACTCGCCGTGACAACGTTCGCACCCGTGAGAGACCCCCGGGGTAATGTTTTTTTTACAGCTGACGACGTCTGGAAAAGAGTTATTTTCACACTCCACAAGGATAGAGAACATAATAAGCCAAATAAGAAAAGCGACCATTTGTGCTACTTTTGTTGTTTTGGTTTCAAATTCTAAGACAAGATTTCAGTGCCTTTGAGTTTTTCATTAAAAAAAATATTTCGATGACGGAAATGAAAAATTCAAGCAGATTACTATTTTTTTCTAATTTTCAGGATTTTGAATGGACAAATCAATTTTCAAATAATATTTTAATAAAGTGGGCTTAGGGGGCAGTCCGAGCCTTATCAGGCCTTTATTTGTTTTAAGAGAAAGAGTCGCTCAGTTTGTACGTCCATTCAGATTAAACTCCCTATTTATTTGTTTCAATTCCGGTTTTTTGTTAAAGCGGACTTTGGTTCGAAAGTGATTAATTTCTATTTTGTTTTCGAATTAATCCATTTTTTTAAACAACTATACTCGCTTATAAAGAAAATATTTATAATTTGTTTTTTGTTTGAAAATTGGGGTTAAAGGGATCACACCGGGCCCAGCTCTATTTTTCGAAACCGGGCCTCTATTTGACTTGGTTGTTTTACTAGCATAAAAAAATTTATTTGCTGTTTTTAGCCAGCAGGTCGTTATAAACACCATTGTTTTCATATATTCATAAAAAGAAAAAGGTCGAATTTGCAGTTTCCATTTTTTTAGATTGTCGGCCTGCAGCCTGTAAGAAAAATAAAAAATAAAAATACATCATTCATCTAGGATTTTCTGCATGAAATGTTGACAACTAAAAATAAAATGTTTACGATTTCTGAATGTGCTATTTTTGAGTTTCTTTCTCAAATCCGCTGACTTTGTTGTCAAGTGTGAATGTTTGCTTGAGAGTTTTTCGGGGTGATGAAGTTGCACGTGCAGTGGCAAAACAACCTGGCTAGAAACAAATCGGTCCAGTGTTTGGTTTTTACAATCTTTTTTTCTCTAAGACACACAGAGGATATAACCAACGCCTTAGATAGAGAAGGTCCTTAGAATCGAGGATAGTGGACAAAAAACTGAAATCGAACTGGGGTAGTCGGAAATCACCAGTTTGAACATTTAGACACTTAGCGCATTCAAGGACCTTTTTGACTTTATTTCATTTTTAGAAAGTTATTCAAGAAAACATATAACAATGTGGAGTATGAATGCATAGTTTCGGCGATATATGCATCCTTATGCCATTTTTGGCCCATCCAGGCGACAGGCACCTGTGGTTAACCGCATATTAACAAACTACGTGCACGGTGTTTACGCGTCTATCCATTTATCGACTCTTAAGTCGTTATTTTCAAAATTTTCAATGTTCTGCCTTAAAAGACGCAGAAAACGCTTAGTGACTGATATGCTAGCGGTGCGAGTTTCACACCCGTACGAGATCGGCGGGCGCGGCAAGAGTAGTCCCGCCGCATACAGTAATGTTGTCTGCAAGTGAAATAGAGGTTTCTGACGGTTTCTTTAAGTTTCTAATTTGCAAAAAGTGTATTTTTCAACTTAATTTTTTAATGGAAATTCAACTTTTCAAGAAACCTGACGATTGGATACAAGATGACTAAGGTGTATCATATAATCCTAGCCAGCCATGAGACGGATAAATGTCAAATCTTGTACGGAAATGCGAGGCGAAAACATTTATTTGTCACAGACTGACATCTTCGTAAGCAGCTGGCCTTTGCGTTTTAGTCCGTCTTTGCATTTGAGCACTTAATTAATTCCTGTTTTGAAACGCTCGTCATAGCAAAGAACAGCCCCTAAGGTCGATCTTTGCAGTTTTTTCTTCTCCAAAACAAAGGCTTCCAGACTAAGGTGATTGCAAGTAACGAAGTTATGCCGCTTGGAAACTTCTTCCTCATATTGCCAGAATAACAAACAGGCTTTTTTCTGTAAAAATAAGGTTTTAGAAACAAATAGAAAGATTAAACTAGAGTCACAGAAAGAGTACCCTTGAGTGCAAACGAGAATAACTCTAACAAGGCGGTTTTCGGTGAGCGTAATTAGCAATTTGATCATGCAAACAGCACGTTCATTGAACATTCAGCCGGGAATTAAGGGAAATGTATGATAATTTAATGAAATGCTATCTAAACTGAAGTTTGAACAACCGGAGAACTGAAACTGAAATCAACCAGGAACGGGGCGCGAAAGTCAAATTGTTGTCTTCCACGCTTGTTTTTCTGGGAGGGACGTGGTGTAATTATTTGTCAAAACCTCTCACTATTCGCGAAATCTCACAGGAACAATGCATGCGTGGGACATTTTGTTGGGACACAAGTGGACATGTGTAATCTGCCGCCTGGCTCAATTATCACCACCGCGACACCTGTCAGCGAAGGCTCACAGGTGAGGTCTCATTCGCGTGCAGATGGGAATGAGAGAAGGGCAACCGAGACTGGGTCGGAATCTAATTTTCTGGAACAGCCCGTTCCGACTTGAAGATTCTTCCGGCGCTAATTGCCTAGCTTTATACAGCGTCTGTACTAGGTAGCAAATGTTGCCACAGGGAGGAGGAACATGGCGGATGAGCAGGGCGGGGGATCAAGTTTCATCCTAGGTTATCCTGAGGAGCTGAGCTTGGGTTGTTCTTACAATGCAAAATCTTAACTTTTAAAGTTTTCTGAAGCGTTCATCTAAAAATCGTGGCCGAACTGGGTCGTATGTTCAACAGTTATGACTTAGTGGTTCAGGTGAACAGGCCGAAACGGCCCGAGCCGAAGTTTTTATTTAGTAGGACTCTGGGGAAACGTAGTATGATTATGATTTTTTTTAGTTTTTTATAAATATCCTTATATGTTTTTTTAAATGTGAAGAATTGAGAAAATTAGGTGTTACTTGTGATACTAACTTGGCGTAACTACGATTACCGTAGCAAGATTTTGTAGGTTATCTTTATTGTTTCACAAAAAAAAGTGTGGTTAAAACTTTAAGATATATTATTTGATCCAGTAAATACTAAATATAGACCCAAATTACATAGCCAAATTAAACCGACCAGATATTTTACCCTCTATTATCACAAGCCTAAACAGATAAAAACGGTTGATTTATGCTTGTACTACTAGAATTTGGAAAAAAGGATTTAAAAGGACTAAAATTGACAAAGATATCAGCATAAATGAGTTTTTTTTTAGAAAGAAAACAAAAGTTTAAAACATTTTTCGGAATACTAGATGTTGTCGTTTTTGAATAATGCTTGCAAATTGTCGAAAGCAAATGGTTCAAACTATCTGCAGGCATTGTGTACGCCAAAGAAAAATGTGGCTTAAAAGCGTGACGTAGACAGTCTTAAACTCTATAAAGGACATTTGATTGGGGAAACGGAATCAACACGAGGGAGGACAAGATGGAAAACCCCTGACAACGTGGATTCAGTCAGAAGAATGACAAAACAAGCACGTAGTCATGCTTCCTATGCATTTATGCGGAGCCGCCCTGTCCATTTCCTCACAAGACGTGGAACTAGAAGTATTGAATGCACAACAGTAAGCGAAGTAAAATTTGGTCTGCACCAAAAAAAAGGAGAAAAACACCATAAGGCTCTACATTGATGTTTAGGTGAAAAATGTTTGGCCAAGATCGGGCAGGGTAATTTTAAAAACCCGGCCGACACCCTATTAATTTTATCATTAATAGATCTAATCTTGTTAAAGATTCTTAGACAAAGTAGAAAAATGGGAGTAAACCCACCTTAGATATTTGAACTCAGCTGGAGAAGAATTATTGGTAATAGATGCTAATTTTAGACAATTTAAAAACGACCCTATCAATTTTGTGAAAATAGGAAATGTCTGTATTCGTTTTTTTATTAATTTTGTAAAAAAACTTCGTTTTACAAAAAAATTTGTCATGAAAAATGATAACAAGAAAAATTTTTGAAAGCCTTTGTTTACGAACCGGGCATACTTGAAAAATGAAAAAAAAATCTTTTAAAAACATGCAGTGACCAAAACGCTTATGAATTGGTGAAGACACAATTTTAAGGTTTATAAATACCTTCATTCTTCTTTTTTAATTTATTAAGCTTTTATTTTACAAGTTTTTTTAAAAACAAAAAAAATATAACATGACGAGGTGTTAACTGCTATTATTCGAAAAAAAGCTTTGCTGCTTGGAAAATAAAACAATTTTAGAAAACGATATCAAAATCGTTTCTTCTTTTTAAATTTAGAAATCTGAAAAGTAAGAAGAATTTAGCGTATAACGATACATTAAGGGATTGGACACCAGCTCTTCAGCTCTAATGAAAAACAAGATTATGCCTAGGTTCACAGAGACCCATTTGTTATGCCACACTTTTAGTGCTTGTTCTAATTCAATTTGCATTCTAAGGGCAGTGCAACTGTGGGGGCACCTTCTGGACTAAAAAGTCAAAGAAGCGGTTTCTCGGCGGAGAAGGCAGCTCAGTGAGGACAAAAACAAGGACATAATCGTATTTCAAGGGACAACACCGCAGACGATAACGGAAGAAATTCTATTGTCTGGGACCAGCGGGAGACCCTCTCGATCGTCTTCATCTTCAGACGATCGGAGATAAGGGCGCTTTGCCACAAGAGCATTCTGAAGCAGAGCATCCTTGAGTGCGGCGGCGGTGATTGGCTAGTTTCCGAAAATCAGCATTTGCGTTCGCTTACTTTTTGAACCACAAGGGGAGGTCAGAACACGGAATTCAATTGGTCTTCAGGTGATTTTATAAAATCAAGATGGCTTAAAACGTGTCAACTCCAAAGTTGTGCTAAGGGACCGGAAGAATCTGGTAACAACATTTTAAACTTTGGATTCGAGGCGGAAAGGTAGCGACGAGAATTTTTGATCGTTCTGGCAACGTGAATAGTCATAACATTTCCCAGTATAGCTTGAGATTTATTTATACTACTCAGTAATTACAAGACGCAGGTGAATGACTAAAATGTTTCTTTCACTACCGTTTATGCTTCGCTGAATTAGGCATTTGAGAAAAACTTTCGCTCTTGAAATGTTCAAGCAATCTTTACACTGAAATACTTAATTTAGTACAACCAACGGTGGCCGAAACTGGGTCCAGATTCTGTTGAAAAAATCGGGAAGGGCCCGATATTGTGTGGAAAAAAAACATGCTCAAATGTAATTCATTTGAAATAACTTTTTTAAACAGTTCCAAGAATGCAAAGAATAGTATGTTGAAGGTACCAGCAGAGACCTTTTTGACTTTATCTCATATTAAAGGGCTTGCAGAGTTATTCAGGAAAATATAACAGTTTGGGGTTTAAAAATGCCTTTTGGAGAAATGCGCCATTTTGAGGTTTTCCAGGTGAGAGGAACCTATGGATAGACGGCATTCTAACAAACTACGTGCTGTCTGAAAAGACGCAGAAAACTCTGGTTGTCCAACATGGTAGTGCCGCGAGTTTCACACTCGTACGAAATCGGCAACAGCGGCAAAGGTGGTTCCGCCGCATACAGTAATGAGTACCAGTCAACTTTATGAAGAGTTCGCTATTTTTATTATTGCCGTTCTAGTGCCCGTTGTTTAGTGAAAGTGCTTAAATGTCGGAATGGTAACACTTACGTGCGCTGAGCTGTGCTTAATAACAACTATTAATCAAAAAATCAATTCTGTAAAGGAACATTTTTCATGTGAGAAACGTATTGAAAAGAGATAATTTTCATATTTGTAGAACTATAGTCAGAGCTCAACGGACAATCGCTCTTTCAGTCGGTTAGAGGATAGTGGGTACATGGTCCCGCACAGCAAAAGAACAAATGTATTCGAAATAAGGGGAGCCCAGAGAAACTGACTACCAAAAACAACACCGCAAATGCTTTTCCAGCTTTCTGGATTATCTTCAGGGTGAAATTTTTGTGGGGCATGGACTTTAGATTACTTTTAAAGGATTTAGAATACTTGAAAATAAGGTTTGCATAAAATCATGTCTTTTCGGCGCTTGACACCAGAAAAGTCGGTTCACTGTCTTCTAATTTGAACATATCCCATATACAAAAAAAACTTTGTAAAACCTGTAGTTTTTCAAGTTTTAGCAAAGCTGGTATATAATCGTTTTGTAGAAGAGAATGTCTAAATCTCAGATTTGTTGAAATATGTCTAGACGAAGAGTCAGAGATGAATCCAAATCCTCAAAAAGCCTAATGGGAGGTGGTTGAATAAACCAGCGATTTGGAGGTGCTAATTGGCAGTCGAGTAGTCGTCTGTCGGACGGCTCCTCTGGCATTGTTGTTGGCAATCAAATTACATTCACAAGGCGATGGGTCCATGTGAGTGTCATTAGCAGAATACGGATCCAGCCGGGGCTTCTCCTCGCCAAAGGCGAAAAACACCAAAATACGGGGATACTGGTTGGCAATTGTGGTTTAAACGACCGGAAAAGGAATGTAATTACTTCCACTTGCAACAACTTTTAAATAGTAACGTGCCGATTTTCAAAGCATGTTTTAACTCACATTTTGGGCCGAAATGAGCACCAACTGTTTTTGGGGAAGACAAGTGTGGTGGTCTTTGAAGCTAATTAGCTTAGGAATGCCCAGCTGGATTGCAATCGATTTCCCAATTACATGCCAATTCACACCATCCGCAAAAACTAACAAAAACGAACCACATTCGCTCTAAACAATTTTCGATTCTGCCAGAGCACCAAGGGCGGACAACAACGTTTCAAACTTTTCAAAGTTGGCCAAAGTGGAAAGATAAGAGGAAGAAACTACGAAATAAGTCACTGCCTTATGTAGTTGTCTCCCCTAGAGATTTTCTTAAGTAACAGAACAAACGGCCGGTTACAGTAAACGCATGGCGGGAATTTTGAATAGCTAACAGGCTCAAAAGCAAAACAAAGGATGCGAACCCGCCTGTATGCAAAAGTTGCTTGTGGTTGTCAGGCCGCCGCAAGGTTCACACCCGTAAGCGATCGGTGGCAACGGCAAGTGCTGGCCCTACATTGTCTGCGACGGCAGACTTATTTCAAGCCCATAGACGATTCATTTGCAGATTATTAATATTCCAATACGGGAATAAAACGTTTTAAAATTATGGTTAAATTCGCTCAAATCAGTATTTTCATTTTAATCCGTGAACTGAAAATTCAATGCGTTCTATGCTTAAAGGAAAGTTACTAATGAAAACAAAACTCTAATTGGTAATTATATTAACAACAAAGATATCTTTTGAGAGCAGCGAGAAAAGCACGTTAAAAATGTATTTAAAAGCGCGTCGCTCCGAAAATGTCTCCCAGCTGGTACGCACTCACGTATTTGTTTATAGATGTGCATGAAGTGGGGCATTCGGATTCCTTTTTCATATTCCTTTTTCAGTGGCTGCTATGTAAATGTAATTTGTAAGGGAATTAAAAACACGGTTAATAAATTTGTCAATTTAATCAATAAAGCACGTTATCGCAAACAATTACCTGAAAGTTGATTTGTAAGAAAAGACAAACTAAAAGATTAAAAATAAAAAATAGTTTATACGCTTGAACATCTTTTACAAATTGCAAAATCTTTCTGTGTTTTTTTTTCTAAAATAATAAAATTAAAGTTTTACGAATGATTTAAAAAAAACCCAAATCCAAAAAAAACAAAAATAATACAAAACAACAATTTTCTAATTTAGTTTTAATGTTTATATTCTTTTTGTTTTTTGTTCAAACAATCTGTAGTTTAAAAAATCAAACGACTGAGGAAAAGTTTGATTCCAGTAAAAGGCTGCTTAAGGATTTTCGACGAATAATAAATTCCAAGTGGGCTGATACAGGAATTAGCACTGACACAGCAAAACATTTTTCAGCCTTCCGGATTAATAAGCGATCTCAGGAACTGAATTCAACAACACAGAAACGCGGAAAAATTATTTTCACTTGTTAAGTGAAGCAGACTCCCTCGTGACGCCGGTAAACAAAATCTCTTATTTCAACGAAAAATTGAAAAATCAACTTCAGAAGAGCTAGATGTTTAAAGAATGGTGGGTAATTAGAAGTTGTTGTTTTTGCGTTGTGGAATAATCAAATGGGAGTTGAGGATGAATTGTCAACGAGGTATACGCAAGATGAGGTTTCAAAACACGTCATTATACTGAAATCGAAAAAGTTGTCAGTTTTGTATGGTATTTTTTAATGACAAAAGTACGTTAATCCCAAACCAAACTAATAGTGTTGAATAAACTGTTAACGGTTTTCATATGAAGCTCATGTATGAACTATTTGCCAAAGATACAAACAGATGAAACCATTTGATAGTTCTGCGCCAAAGTGACTCTTCATATACAACCACGTCACATCATCGGAATTACAGAACTGTGTGTGTATCTGGGTATCTGTTCTGTGTATCTGTCTGAATGTGTCTTTGCCTGTGTGTACGTGTGGGAGTGTGTGTGTGTGTGAGTTTGCGTGCATGCGTGGTTGTGTGAGCTCGAATGTGTGTATTTGTCTTTGTGTTAGAATGCGTGTGTGCCTGTGTGGCTGTGTGTATACGTGTATATGGGTGTAATCGTGTGTGTCTGTGTGTGTCTACGTGTCTGTTTATCTGTGACACTGTTTTTATTTCTATATGCGGGTATGGAAGAAAAAGAAGAACAGAGACACATCGAGAGAGAGAGAGAGATAGATAGAGAGAGAGAGAGCGAGTGAGTGAGTGAGTGAGTGAGTGAGTGAGTGAGTGAGTGAGTGAGTGAGAGAGAAAAAAGAAAGTAGATTGATAAAATAGTGAACCAATCAAGCAACAGAGAAAGTGTTGTTTATTATTAGGTTGGTTTTTTGTTTAGTAAATAAGCCACTTACTATCTAGTATTGATGTTTCACAAGCTGTTTACCACACAAGCAGCTTGAGAACCGTCTTAAACCATGCAGTTTATTTTGTTTTGATGGAGAACAAATTAATTAGACACAAACTGTTGTTTTTTTTCGAATTGGAAATGCATGTTACTTTTGAAAGTCTCTAAGGGGTAAGTGATCAAATCTATGAAGGTTATTTGTTTGGTAACTAAAAATTAGTATTCTTTCTTGTAAAATTACAAAACTACAAATTGCTGGAACCATTTTGATTAAGTTTTTCTTTTTATTTAAAATTCTTTAAAGTTACCATAAAAATGTACACCCCAAGTCGTTTGAGTTCATTGAGTTGAGGTTGTTTGAAAGTGCGTTCCACGGCCACCTGTTGGCCATCAATTATAAGAAACCACTGAGATGTCAACGAAATGATAACCGAGTTTAGCCACTTTATCGAACGCAAAGAAGGGATTGCTGCCAAATGGTTGGTCTCATTCGTTGTAGAGACCACTCCGGTCACATCTTTGTTTACAGCCACGTCGGACAATAATACAGATTGTATTCGCTGTTCGCATGCAGATTTATTGCAAAGGGCACTCTCGCCGTAAACTTTCCGGTGGATGTCATGCTCAATCGATTAGCGCTTTCTCTTCTGTACGGCTGCCGGCCTACTCATATGCGTAAAAACAGAGCGGCTGGACAGACGCCGCCGCCGCCAACCTCTGTCCCTCCCTGCGGCCAGACATTTGGATGCCCTTTCGTCTTCATTCTCCGCGCTGAAAAGGGCTTTATTATGTCTAGGCCCTATCCTATTCGATCTCACTAATGAAATGTGCATTTAAATGAAGACAGCTCATTTTATTTTGGGTATTGCGTCTGTACCTCTTTGAAAAAAACATAGTTTATGTCCAACAAAGAATTTTCTATCAATTAATACAAAAAGCGGAAAAGTTTGGCAGACGCCGTTTTTGGCGGTGTTCATCTGCGCACTCCTTATTCCGCATGATCTTCCATTCTAAAAACTTGGCGCCACTTTTGACCTTTCAGTAATTTAATGAAGCATCTAAATGGTCAACAAACTTTCTCAAAACAGAAACAAAATTAAGAATTGTTTGAAGGTAAAGAGCTAACCACTCTGTTGTTTTTGTTCTCAGTAGCAAAAAACCAAGCAAGGCTGATAATCGACTGTTTCCAAGCTTGGTGCACAAATTGTTTTTGTAAGCACAGTTTTACAACCCATTTGTAAAGAAATCACTTTTAAAAAGGTTGTTTTTTTAAACTTCATTTTTTAAACCATATTTTTATAGTTCCAGCTACAGCTGCTCAAAAACCAATTTTAATTGCCATTTTAGGCAACGAAGCCTTTAGATGATTGACTCATATAAATTTTTAAAAGAAAATTGGTTTCATTAGAAAAATTGATTTTATAGAAAAGTTAAAAAAAAGGTTCCTCGCTTAGATTTCAGTAATCTGGCTAAACCAGGCCGCCCGCTCTTTTTTTTAACAAGGTACACAAATTTATTTAAAAAACCAAATAATGAATTAAAAAAACCCAAAATTCCTGTAGACAAAAGTAATGCAAGCATGCCGGTCCATAAAAATAACATATTTTATTTGATATATTTCCAATTGTTGCATAAACAAAGATTGTGTGACAATTGGCATGACTAACACTGCCCATTTTCATATACCGCATCTTTAGCAATTTACACTTATTATTGTAAAACAATTTTTTTAAAAACAGTTTGAATTTTAATTTTAAATTAAATGCGAATACAAAAGTTTTCTGTTGGATTTTCTTTGTTTGATTTTTTGATCTTAACATATTTGCGCTATTGGATAGTATTGTCTTTCCCACTTTTTTCTTCCGCGTGCCAATTTCCGATTGTTTGCACTTCATTGACGACAGTCACTCGTTCTTTTCTCCATGTTTACAGTAACGTTTTTGCGAATTAAGATTTATTTCCAGAAAAGTCAAATTTTGCCCTTTTGCGATAAATACAAAGGGCACCATATGAGACATCTCTCTTTCATCATCGGTCACAGGGCTCCTCCTTCAGACAAAGGAAATCGCCAAGGAAACCGATTTCAATGCTGAAAAGCGCTTTCCGTTCCCACAGAAAAGTGTAATTTTCGACGCTCATCAATTTTATCAGCGGTTCGCTGAAATGTCCCGAGCTTTCACACGAGCTTTGATTTTTTCTCATTCCAAGCTTTGTTTCAATAAACTTTATCAATTGGAAAACAATGAGTTTTTTTCTTTTCTCTACAACGAACAAAATTTTTGAGAAAAGTCAATGTTTTGTTTTGTACCGTACGAAATATGCAAGTATTTTCTATGAACTTTTATCAATTAGAACAACAATGAGTTAAGTATGAAACTTTAGGGTGACATGGTGATTATTGAGTGTACGTGCGTGTGTGCGTGCGTGTGAGTGTGTCGAAGTGTTAAGTCAAA
This sequence comes from Oscheius sp. G VE-2021, assembly GCA_022343465.1. Lineage (NCBI taxonomy): Eukaryota > Metazoa > Nematoda > Chromadorea > Rhabditida > Rhabditidae > Oscheius > Oscheius sp. G VE-2021. The sequence continues at coordinate 3,024,684 of JAJQXH010000055.1, forward strand.
CAATTTAAAAAAATGCATTTAGCAAACTTTAATTCTCATTTTTCTTACCTCCAAAATGACAGTTTTCAATTGGTCTTCATTACATGTTTGTTACATTAATATTTTAAGTTTCTTAGGTTCCTCAGAAACTAAAATTTTAGCCAAATCGAAGCAAAAAAAAGTTTTATATGTCCAAGGCTTGCTCAAAAATTAGGCGCTGGTTTAACAAACAATTGAAAACCTTAAATAATTACCAGTATTTTCTACCTCCCGGATAAGGGGACATAAAAAAGTGGAGTCATTTAACTCATTTAGTCTTCCATTACAGGTTATTGTTCACTCAAATTAACAAATCGTGATTTATTATTTGTACTTTGTAACAAAGCTCTACTAACTAAAAAACATATAAATAATAACTTTGTTGAAAAATTTTGTCTTCCATACACAAATGCGATAGCATTTTGAACAACCGGCAATTTACCTCATCCAAATTTTGTTTACATTTGACCGCTTGCGAAATCCGTGCCAGGCAGAGAAATATGTTTTTCGAAATGTTCTGTTGTCTGAAAATATATCTTTTCTTTTACCTTTCACATTTGTCACTTAAGATATGTGATTTCAGAGTTTGTTCGATGAATATCTTGCTTTAGAGATGGATAGTCCCATTAGCGTCAACAAGGAGATGGTTTGAAAATCTCAAAACTCATATTTGCTTCTTTTTAGAGTGGGGAGAAGCCTAATGATACCACAGACCAGAATCAACCTGTGTTTTTCTACCCGCAGGTGCGACATCTTTGGGAGGATCCTGAGTGGTACCATCGATACACGATTGACGAGGTTGAGATAATTGAAAGGGTGAGTCACACAAAATGAAAAATGCGTTTTTCCTCATGTACAACAAAAAAAAAACAAATTGTTTGCCGTTTCGAAAGCTATTCCTAACGTTTGTAAGTCTACTATAACTCAAAGATTATGCTTTCGTAATATTTCTGGTTGATGTTACAGAGGATCAGCCAATCTGTATTCATTGATGAGCAAAAGGCCAGAATTCTCGTTAATCTCTCTTGGGGTAGTTGATCTCCACATGCTCTACCTGTACGGTGTATGGCTCGCAATTTCTGGTTGTTACACATTTAGTATTCAACCCCTTTAATCTAGATTTTACCGACGAAAGTAGGGTTTAGAAATTGGAAACTAGCTTTTTCAGGTGCCTGAGGACTTTTTCTTTTAATTAGTGTTGCAGTCAAGCGCTAGGCTGCCCCCAGAACCACATTTTTCTAAAAAAAACGTCAAGAAAAACGAAATCTTTCGAGCTGCCTAGCCTCTGGAAAAATGATACCTGTATTACTTTGAAATTGTTTTTCATACTAACCAAAAGTTTTCGCACAGATCACCTTTAGACATACCGCTCGTCCTTTCAGTTTTTTAGGCCTAGGTGAATAAAAAAACGCAATCAGTTATAAAACAGCGTCTCTATAATGGTCAAGCCTTTGACAAACTTTTTGGCTTCGATTCGCTTCAAATTTGGTTTATGGAGGTCCAACACACGAAAATCAACTGATTTTATCGTTATAGTTTTTCCACGGTTTTGTAAGTTTCGACAAACAAGTTGATCATTCATGCTTTCAGTTACCACGTTTGGTGTTTCAGAAATATAAACAGCTAGAAATTCAATAACATTTTTGTTGATCATAACAACTGTACCATTCAGGAAATGGCGCGCCAGATGGTCGAAACCGGCGAAGTCGAAAATCCTGAAAAATTTACTAACCTTATTGAGCAGAAGAGTACTTCAATTAAGTACTGCAGTACCCGTCTTCAGGTGGTTCATTTCAATTTTATTCTAAAACTTGGTTTAGGAATTTATCTGGGATTTGGACTTGTCTTACCTTAACAATCTAGTGGTTATCAAAGACAAAAAGAACAAGTCTCCCATTGTGAGAAAGGTTCACAGGTATTTTTTTAAATGCGTGTATTATAACTTTTTTCTAGGATGATGCAGAAGAAGAATATTATTGACCGCAACGCTTCAAAGAAGGTGATTCTATTTTATACTTTCAAATTTGTAATTTGTGTCTTCAGGAGAAGAAAATGTGTCTCCACTATCTTGCCAACCTCCCCTTTTTCATCGATGCTTCAATGAAGGCAGGAAATATCAGCAAGATGGCCAATTTCTTCTGAAGCACCAGATCTCTTCCTTTTACACGGGTCTAATGCACTTGGATCTGTCTTTCTGGCCATTTGCTGTACATAAAATATTTCCCTGAACGTTTATGTTATCATGATTAGCTTTTATCTAAGGGCGACATCAACTGACTTTTTCAAAACTGATTGCAATTTTCTTTGTGAGATTAGGCACGACCCTTCGACTTTCAGCGCAAATGAATGATAAAGGATTTTACATTCCTTAATGATGAATTTGTTTTCAAAAACATGAAAAAAAAACTTTTTTGTCAGCGACAACCAATATACCAGCTGCAAACACATATTTCCTTTTGTGTGTGCGTGTGTGCGCGTGTGAGTGCATGCGTGTATATTTGTTTTGGTGGGTCTGTATGAAAGTACGTGTGTGTATGTGTACATGTGTGATGTGTGGGCATGTGCGTGCGTGTTTATGCGTGTGTGCGTGTATATATGTTTCTCTTCGTGTATATGTGTGTATGTCCGTTAGTGTGAATGTGTGTGTGCAACTGTGTGTGACTGTGTATGTATGTGTATATGTGCTTATGTGTATGTGTGAGTGTGTGCATGTGTGTGCGTGTGAGTGTCTGTGGGTATGTGTGTAGGTGTATGTAGGTGTAGGCGAGTGCATGTCTGTGTTTAGCCATTTCCACAGAGACATGTAACCTTCCCGTGGATTCACACCGTAGCCAGACGGCGACATCAACTGACTTTTTCATAAACTGATTGCTATTTTCTATCTGAGATTAGGCACGACCTTTCGACTTTTCGTGCCAATGAATGAAAAAGAAATTGTCATTCAAAAATGAAACGTTTTGGTTTCAAAACACAAAAAGACATTTATGTGTTGACGACTCAAAAACATAGCAGCAGCTAACACGTAAACAAAAAGAGTCATACACGTGTCAAGACATGAAAACAAACGGGTTTCTGACTATTTGAAGTTATCCTTCACAGCGAAATATTGCTTAATTCAAAAGACATAAAGGCAGTACATCTAAAACTGGAACAAATTGAGGCGGGTCGAGAGCCCTGTTTGGCGGCGAGAAACAAAATTAAGGTCAGGATCCCGTGTGCCCTCGCCTTGTAGCGTTTGACAGTTTTATACGGCGGTCAAGTTAGATGGGTCAAATCTCTTAGACCCAATCGGTGAAACAAGAAATCAGATGAACGAAACTAATTTTAAAACCCATGTCTTTTCACGAGATGCTGTTGGACCTGAACTAGTGTCTTTCCCAGGAAAAGAGAGCAATTTTTTTGTTATATTTTCGTACGTAGCTTTGAAACTAACTTTCTTTATAAATAAAAATTGAGTTCAGTTTTGCCTCAAGTTTAAATTGTGAATTAAAATATAACTTTCTTTTTTCCGGGTACTCGTCCTATCAGTCCCGTGTGCCCTCTACTTATCAGAAAAGCCGCCGTGGTGCTCACTTTCTTTCGAATGCAAGTGCATTCCTTATCAGAAAGCGCACGTGTTTTGATAAACTATAGGCCGAAGTCGAAAAGCTAAACGGGCAAGCACAATAGGGCACACTACACATTACACCAAATGGAAGACTTGCAAAACGAAAAAAAAGTGGAATCGTTAGAAATAAAACTTGAGTTTAATTGGTTTTAATCTAAGTCGTTATTGCAACTATAGCATTCTTTGTTGCCAACATTTCTGGTAAACATAAAAACTTTATTTTTAAACTATGTATAATGGATCTATTTCATCGCTGGAATAATCTGGCACATTTGATGGAATATAAAAGTGAATTCTTGCTTGAAAATTGTATTCCTCTTATAATTTACTGGATCTATAAGTTTTCAAAGATGAAATTTATTTGTTTTTCTTTTTTAAAAGGTTCTATAATGAGCGATACTTTTTTAAACGTTGAAAGAACAAAATTGCTTTTTTAAAGTTGCATTTGTGATTAAACTGAAAGATAAACATAAAACCTGGAATTCCCATTGGGTTTTTAAGATGTTTCTGTGATTTGAATGCAAAAAAATGCCATTGTATAATTTTCTGCTTTTCCAAATTCAAATTTTTTGCTTAAGAAGGCTTCTTCGCAAAGTTAGGTCAGCCGCTTCAAATAAAAAAGGAGGACCGGGAGCGCCGATTGCCGATTTTCTAAATTTGGAAGAGGAAAAGAAAACAATGAGCAGAAAAGCAAATATTTAGGACATCAAAGCGGAAACTTCAAAATGTTAAGTAAACAAATGGTACTTAGGTATCTCTAAGGCCTTAATTAGAAAACTAAAGACACAGGGTACAATCCGTTTTTCTGAGTGAGATCTGAAGTAGAAAACTTATTCAGGAAAAGCAGGTATATATCTTATGAGAAAGTTGTTAAATTTGATTAATAAACATATATTCACTTAAGAAATTAACCATCATTCACCGTAGCATAAAGTCTCTGTTTTTGTAACTCATTGGCGTTATTCATGTAACATTTTTCTATATCTGTTTCAGGCTACTCTTCAAGCCTTCGAAACAAATGAATTATTTGCTCCCAGACATCTCATAACCTCAAAACACCGCTGGTTAATTGTGTGGAGCGTGGTGTCCTCTGCGTCTCTGCCGCCCAGCCTGGCCGCCGCCGTGCTTCGCTGTCTGCCGGTGGACTTCGCCCTCCGCCCTTCGGACCTGCGAGGAGAAACAAAACTGTATTCGCGCGGCGCACCCAGCTCGGAAGCCACTCCTCGTTGCTTTCCCTGATAAAGGGCAGAACTGCAAGGAAGGTCATTCAGAGTACGCCTGTTAGCCTCTCCGGTCGAGATGAACTTCCTTCCTGGTCTAATAGACCCTTCCTTCCTTTGCCCCTTTCTCTCTGGATCTCTTATATCTCGCGCTTATTGATCCCACCGACAGTCTTCCAATCTCGTGCATTGCATAGTTTTGGGAAATAAGACCTTGACACAGAAGCTGTTACCATTTCCTGGTATTTGCTATATTTTCATTGAACTTAGCAGCTCCCAATTCCCCCAAACAGTTTAAACTCTTTGTTTTGTTACATAGATCTTTTTCGAAAACTTCAAAACTGCAAAAATATAAACAAGTTTTGGATAGATTCTACCGTATCCCACTTCACTCTGTAAACAACAAAGCACGCTGCCTGTTTTCCCCTTATCGAGACCAAAATTCCATTCGCTTTCATCTAAAAGAACACGGTGGTCAAGATTTCTAAATTAACCTAGACACTTCCTCCTTTTGCAGGATGAACGCCAATTTGGTGAGAGATCATAGTATCGTTGTGTTAGATGTACACGGCTTTGTAGTTGTTCACGCACTTGGTTTTAAATATCCCTAAAAACTTTTACTTTTTAGGAGATGCCACCCAAGACTCCGGAGGACATCTACGTTGATGACAGTTTTCGAGTCTACCGGAAACGCCTTGCCAAGTTAGGGGTAAGGCCCTAGTCTTTAACTAAGGTAACAAAAATTTCAGAAATCGGTGGAGAACCGACTTTTCCCAATCCTTCCCCAGGAGGTCCTCTACATCGTGGCTACCTGGGTGGTCCTGGATGCTATTGGGTTTGGACCCCTTTGTGGGGCTGTGGATACTCTTGAAAAAGTAGTTCTTCGCCTGGGAGAGTGAGCCATCAACCAAGACTGTTTTAACCTATGTTTTCAGAACTTCTGTCCTCATCCGCCTGTGTTGCACCTTGACAATCGCTGTTCCAACAATCCTCACTTTGATCATGCTGCTTCGATTCTCCATTACTATGGTTTTGTACTACCACGGTTGGATCTTTGAGACTGTTGGGAAGCCACCCAGCCTTCCCACTAAACTTTTCATGGTTTGATCACTTTGATATGACAAAAATAAGCCAATATTAGATGGTCATCACTGTTTTGAAGAAACGAGCCAAGTACTTTTCGTGGCAGGACCTCCTCCCCTGGATGATTCCTCCCAAAGTTGAAAACACTATTTCGAAGGTAAAAACTTTTTTTTCAAAACTTTTAAATTCTATTTTCAGTACTTGGAAACAGTGCGCCCTCTCCTGGACGATGAGAAATTTGCGGAAATTTCTGAGCAGGCCGAAGAATTCAAAACAACAATCGCTCCTGGAATTCAAAACAAGATCTGGCTCAAATGGCTGGTTTCTAGGAACTATGTAATTAAGGAAAAAGGCTTTGTAAACATATTATTTTAGGTGTCCGATTGGTGGAAGGAAGTTGTTTACATGCGCTATAGAAACTCGTTGATCAACACCAACGTGGCCTGTGCAGGTAGTAACAAACCGTCATAGAAGGCAAAAATAAGTACTTAGATATCATCTATCGCCCGACTACTAGCATCCAAGCTGCTAGGGCTGCCTGGGTCACCCTAAACAGGCAATATTTCTGCAGGGAGGTCTATACCAAAGAAGCCATGAAGCCAGTCTCAATGGGAGGAATTCCCCTTTGTGCCACACAGTACTCCGATTACAACAGAACCCTCCGTGTGCCTCAGGAAACCAGCGGTAGGTTATCAAAAATAAAATCTTAGAGGATTTTCAGATAGTATGGTCAAACTTCCGGATGCGCGTCACATTGCGGTGTACTGTAGGGGATGTTGGTTTAAGGTCAACATCTACAACGGGCGCAAACTTATCGGTGCAGCTGAACTGGAGAGGTTAACCAGGTTGTTATTGTTAACACAGGGTGTTTCAGAACAATGCAGGCAATCATCGATCATAAGGATGAGCCACAAGCTGGAGAGAAGTTCTTGTCTTCCTTGACTGCTGGACCTAGGGATCTTTGGGCCAAGATCAGGAATGAAAAGTTCAGTAGTGGAGTGAACAAGGAGTCTCTCACTATGATTGAAAACGCGTTGGAAATCGTGTTCCTGGATGAGGAAGAGCGTGGATATGATGAGGTTAGTCAGAAATGAATTTTGTTTGGATAGATTTCCAAAAGTCAAATTTGTTTTTCAAAAACGTTTGTTTTTCATTGCCACTTTTTCATGTTAAATCCATCTAATGTACATGCATTCCGAGGATTTCTCATTAATAAAACTAAAAAGTAACCCAGTAAAACTATGAAATGGATAATTTGCTTAACAGAAACTGGAGACGAAAAACTGAAAAAAACCCATTTTGGATTTTTTTAAACAAATTTTATTTTATTTTTCTAAAATTTGGGAACAACTCGGTTTACAGTTAATCAATAGCAATATACAAACTGGACAGTTTTTTATACAAAAATATAAAGCTAAACCCATCGTTTATGTGAAAATAAAACCAAATACAGAAACAAATAATTTATTTTGAGACAATGCGCAAAAAGCAATTTAAAATGGAGACCAAAAACTCGATTGAAGTCAGAAATACAATAATAGTTTTCGAACTGCTCCTTTAAGTGAATTAGCATAACTTTACAAATTGTTTAATTTTGAAACGTCTAACAATTTAAGCCCCTTTTTCAGGAAGATAACAGTAAGTACAATCGCGAATACGCCCGTTCTCTCACTGGCGATGGATACCTTCTCTGGTGTGACAAACCCTCAGTTTACATCTTCAGCAAGAACGGAAGAGTAAGGGTCTTTTATGGAACCTTTCATCATGTGAATTTCAGTTCACTTCCAATGCTGAACACTCTGTTGTCGACGCCATGATCTACGTTCACGTAAGGGAGTACGTCAAGTACCACGAGGCTCACGACCGTCCCTATGGCCCTGATGGACACTGCATCGGAGACTTGGAGCATGTACCTAAAGCGGAGAGACTTTCCTGGAACATGGATGAAGAAACATTGGCTGCAATTGACGAGGCATACAGCGTTGGCCGAAAGGTGGCTGATGACTTTGAGAATGCGAGCATTGTCTTCAACGACTATGGAAAGAACTTTATGAAAAAGGCCCGTGTTTCCCCTGATGCCTTTATCCAAATGGCTCTTCAAATGGCTTACTTCAAGGTAAATCATCCAGTTTTTGAAAAAAAAAACCTTTTGTTTACAGGATCAAGGAAAATTCGAGCTCACCTATGAGCCCGCTGTGATGAGACTCTTCAAGGATGGAAGAACTGAAACAGTAAGATCCTGCAGTATGGATTCGTGCGCCTTTGTGAAATCAATGTTGAACAAGGAGGAAAATGTAAAACTTTTAATTAACTCAGATATGAAAGAATTTAGGATACAACGAGATTGGAACTTTTGAAAAAGGCCTGCGACCAACACCAAAATTACTACAGGAACGCCATGGCTGGTAAGAAGACTTGAAAAAAACAGAAAATTGAAAATTTTAAGGAAATGGGGTCGATAGACATCTGTTCGCCATGTACATCATTTCTAAGTACTATCAGATTCCTTCACCGTTCCTGGAGAATGTGTTCAGCATGAACTATGCTCTATCTACAAGCCAGGTTAGAAAGCACCCAGAGAGAGAGAGAGAGAGAGAGAGAGAGAGAGAGAGAGAGAGAAAAGACAGAGAGAAAGACAGAGACAGACCTTTCGTTTATTTTTACAATGTGTATTCTTCAGACTCCTCAACACCAAACCGAAGAATTCTCAAAAGCAATGAACAACCAGAAAGATCTGTTCTGGCCAGCTGGAGCCTTCACCTGTCCTGAGGGTTCAAACTACGGAGTCTGCTATACAATTGCAACCACTGGAGACTGCCTCAGCTTCCACATCTCCTCCTGGAAGTCATTTAAACATACGGTAATTTCAATTTACACTACATTGAAACATTGTAATTTCAGGATGCTTCACGCTTCATGGGTCATCTGTTGGACAGTTTGCGTGAAATGAAGGCTATGGTGGATACTGCTGCCTAAACGAGTACTGTACAAATGTGCCATATGTTTTGTTGTCTGTGTACATAATTCAAGTAAATATTGTTGTACTGCAATTTGTTGACAATTTGAAAGAAAGAGAGAGAAAGAAAGAGAGAGAGAGAGAGATAAGAAAAGAGAAACAGATAATGAATTTGAAAATGAAAATGAAAAGAGAGAAAGAGAGAAACCAAATAGCACTCAAATCTATGTTGTTTAAAGACATTGTTGAAAAGAAAGCTCCTTAGTAAAATAATTGGGAGTTTTATTTTTAAACAATGTCTAAAATAAAACAGCATTTCTACTTTAAAATTGACAACAAAAGTACCAATTCCTAAAAAAAAACACAATAACTTTGGAAAATTTGTTTTTGTGATCAAGGTTTTGAACCCGGAGACTGTCTCTCAAAATGGGTCCAAAAACGATTTGCGCTCAATCCGAGTTCAGCCCATTATCCAGCGATTTGTGGCGCAAATCACTTAAAACACTGCTCATCGAACAAATTCAACTGGTCTTTGACAACCGTATATAACTGCCGGTTCCGGAACCAACCACAATTTGTCAGATTCACATTCGCAATGCAAATCTTCTCTTTCGTCTTCCTCCTGCTAGTGGCTGTTTTCGCTGTCACTTTAGGTAACAGAAAGTGATGGAAATGAAAACGAAGTGAAATTTCAGCTACCTCTCATCACACCCACCACCATTCTCACCCTAAGAGGCAGAGCAACGATTCCAGTTCCGAGAGCAAGGAAAGCGCAGAGAGCTCAGAGAGCCACGAAGTAAGCTTGAAATTCGTCGTTATGATAAAAACTTTTTAGAACAAAGCCCACAACGGTACCGAGATTGGACTCTTCTAAGGCAGCTTTTCTCTTCAAGTTTTACTAGTTACCAATAAATTGTTATTTTACAGTTTTATTGTTCATATTTATACACTGTATGCACCTTCACTCATTTTTAAACCGAAAAAACTTTAGCTTTTATAACTCATTTCACCAACACAGTTTTCCTAAGCAGTTCAACGAAAACCACAATGTGAACGAGAGGTCGTCAAGGCCTTTTTACATTTATTTTTTATTGGGTCCTCCGGGCTACAAATTTATATTTTATAAAAGATAAAATGTCTATTTATCTCATTATCTTTTTCGGATTAGAAAATTACCTATGTGTAACGCCGGTAAATGCAGAATACTTTGTGCTAGAAGAACCACTAGTTAGCTGCAGAAAGTCCAAATCAATAAAACAAAATCTTATATGATGAGGTCGCAAAGCAGTTTTGGGACAACTGATTTTTTTACTGAAAGCTGGATGCCGCTTTAATATTAATGAATGGCAAACAGGTAGCTGATTTCAGTATTCACATCATAAATCAAGATATAAAGCTGTGAACCTGATAAATGCGACACAATTCCACATCAACCCCATGAAAACGCCACATTTCCAATCTACGAATAGTGTTTTGTCGCTTTTTTTTTTTTTCGAAAAACTGACAATTTATTTTTATTTTAATTAAAGAAAGCAAAAGCAGTGCAAAAGTTATCGTGGCAATTTTACAGCAGAAACCCGAATGTGCTACTGATAGGTTATAATCAAGGTTTTTAAATGTCCTACTCAGCTCGTCAAACATTGCAAAATGAAACAAACACAAAACTATGAAAAATGAACATTGGTTTATTAAACAACTTTCTTTAACATGCATTTTTTATAATTAAATTTGCGAATATAAAAGTAGCTTCCCAGTGATACCCATCTCGCATTGATTAACTAGCCTATCCTTAAACAAGTTTTCCCATCTATAATAACAATCATTTTGCCAATGTCCTGAAAACAATTATCCTGAGGTGTACCAGAGTTGTTTTGCACGTCTCACAAGCAGAACAAAAGGAGGATACATTATAAGCAAGCTGGCTATGGACCGACACACATTTAAAATCTGTTTATTTAAACATTTTAACTAATTCTTTTCTTTTTCCCCAAATACTTTTAGCAGTCATTTAGAAGCAATCGTGGTCATAATGTTAAAACAAAAAAAACACTAAGAAAAAACCAATTTCAATTAATTTTGTTAATTCATAAAATGTTAAAACCAAAAAAATGGAAAAAAAATATTTTTTTACATTTCACTTTCCAAGACCATGTATAGGCCACCTAGGAAAGATTTCACTTTCCTGGATGCGACTGTTTCCTAAAGGACTAACTGATAATACAAATTCCTCTCAGGAACCCAACAATCTTTTAAAAATTATTACAAGAAATAGAGATTTTTTTATACTATTATTTTATTTTAGAATCACTCCATAATATAAACACTATTTTTAGTCATAAGATTTACCACATGAATTATTGTCGTTTTCAAGTAAATTACAAAAACGTGAATTCTTGATTCTTGCCCGCTGTTTACGCGGAACCCTGCCCCAAATGTGAAAAGCGTCCTGGCTTTGTTGGAACTGTGCCCATTTTTGTTTACTGCTTTGTTGTTTTGTATGCTTTCTCAGTAGTATGTTGTTGTCATAATCGTCAAAAATAGTTTTTTTTTCAATTTTCTCAATTATATTTAACCTAGGCTTCAATAAATTGAATTTAAAATTGCAGATGGCTCCCTTCGGTGCTAAGGCCGCTAAGAAAAGGCGTTACGATGATGATGAAGACGATGACATTCCTTCTTCCCCTCGTAAAGTAAGAAAATTATCTGAAATCACTTTATGTATCGTTTAGATTACTGTAAACGACACCTTCAACGAGGAATATGAGGATGAAGAGGTTGAAGAGCACGAAGATGCCGAGGGTACCCTTCATCCTCATTCAATGCTCACTCTTGTTAAGGTAATATACTTTTTGAGACAATTTTTAATTTTTGCTTAATTTTCAGGAGTTCGGAGAATTCGTGAACCAACAGAAGAAAGACACCACTCAAACTAGGTTCCTCCACCGTGTCGCTGGGGACTTCATCAAGGCTCGTGAAGAAGACGAGGTTGATATCGAGTGAGTCTTTTCAAAATTTATTTTAAAAGTTTTTCTTTACAGTAAGTTCCTGAAATCCTACAAGAAGTACTCCGCCCTTGCTGTAAAGGCCATGACGCTAAAGACCAGCGCTGAGTGAGGAAAAACCACAAAAGAAGTCTATAAGTTTGGTTTAGATGCCTTCTGGAGTACCTGGATCGAGGAGAGACGGTGAAGATGTTCCCTGACTTTCCAAAGCAGCCTCCCAACCTTCTTTACTACTACTCTAAAAAGCACGGAATTCCCATAGCCTTTGGCCAACTTGGAGTGAGTTTTTTTTGCGAAGATTAGACTTTTGCCACTCCCTCTTCGTAAGGGAATCCAGGGGGAACCTTTTTTTGGGAGTATTACGTTTTGTTAGAAAATGATGCTCTTCATTACTCTTTGTCTTCAGACTGCCAAGACAAAAATGCTGTCTGACAACTCTCGTCGGCAGCAGTGCGAACAAGAACTGCTCGAAATTGAGGAACAGTTCCTGGAGGATCTGGAGACTTTTGCCTCCACTCATGCCAAGTCGTTGACTGAGACCCAGAGGGTCTACTTGGATGGCAAGATCAAGAAGTACAAGCGCAAGGTGAGATTTCACTTTGTAGCTTACTTTGTATGGGTTTCAGCTCCACGGCCCCATTCCTCGCACACCCAAGGCGCCCAAGACTAAGAAGGCTAAGGAACCCCAAACCGCTTTCGACTACTACGCGAAAACCATGAAAGAAAAGTGAGCTTTTTTGGGAAATTGACAAAGAAAAACTGTTCTTTGTAATCTCATCAGTAATGTAATCTTTATTTAGGTACACTGATCTGGACGACGAGGCGAGGGAGAAGAAGCTGAGGAAGAAGTTCCACAAACTGGACGAGAGCATGAAGGAGATCTTTGAGAAAATCGCCATGAAGTAAGAAAAGTGCCTCTAGGACTAGTTTTTGTTGTTGTTGTCTTTGTTAATACAGGTTGTTATCGTTTGTCGAAGTTATACCTCGTATTATGACGTTGTGTGATCTCTGCTTAAATGAACTGTTTGCAGATTATTTTGGTGATTTGGGGTTTTTAGAGCGTTTGTCTTCTGGGATGAGATGACCATGGTGTAGAGACGAGATGTGTTCACTTCTCTCTGCAGAAATTTTCAGGGAATGATGACCGTGACCTGTAATTGGCAGCAATGGGATAATTAAGTAGTTTGTTTACCTTCGGTGGCTTGAGCACTTCCAGAGAGGAGAAGTAGTGTGAACAGCAAAATAGTGGATGTGTCCATCATTTAGACTTCTCCTTAAAATCTTTGTTTTTCAATAAGTGACAAAAACCAAAACATGTGATCGAAAAAACAAAACTTTATGGTTAAACAAGGAGGTTTTTCGTGGAGTCTGAGGAAAAGGTCCATGGCCCATGGGGGTACTTGAATAACAAACGTTGGAGGCAGCATTATCTATTGCAGTTGTTCTTTCTAGAAAACAACCGTGAATGTCACGGATAATGAGAGATAATAAGGGTGGTTTCCGACAAGGGGGTATGACAAATAGAGGTGCTTGCGGGGTATGACAAATGGATGCCAGCTGAAGCAGAATGGAGGTAAGTATAGTAAGAGAAAACAACAAAGGGTAACTTTAGCTCAGGGTGGGCCCGTTCTTCCGAAATCTACGGCACGGAGACCAGAAACAAATTTGAACAAAGAATTGGAAAAGGTATGTGTTATGTGTGTTGGTGAATAATTGTTTAGTAAAGGTACTACATACTACAAGTAAATCAAAAAAGGTTTGACTATAAGGGACCGAACTATGGTAGCTTAGGTTTAGCAGTGTTATCTCTTAGCCATTTGATCATATGAACCACCAATAAAGTTTCACAAGGGTAGTTTGAATTTTCCTTTACATATGATCTAAAATTCTAAGAACTTAATGAAGTTTTAGTGGTTCAACTCTAAAAACTGTTTTTGCTGTTTAAAACAGTAAACAGCAAACAACAATAAGTTTCAAATAATGTTAATTAAAAGATCGATTTTTAAAACCCCTTCCCGAACTTTCTTGCCCCGTCACACGTTGATCTAGGGTAGTGTAAAGTCAACTTTTTGATCATCATGTAAATGTAGCATTTGGGTTACACTGAAAGATTTAATTCAGCCTTTTCATCCTTCAACTTGTTTAATTTTTGTTCGCCTTGGTTTTGGGAACAAAATGCTTTTCAATCCTAGCTGGTTCCACTCGACAATTTGTGAATACATTAGAATTCCTTATTACAAAATCAGAGCATTTTCCTAAAATAGAGCCTCGCCCTTTTCTCAGAAACTAGGTTTGGCTAATACTATACCTTATTTTGAACCAAAATGGACACTTTCTGAAAAACCTTTTTTATCTTTTGGCCAAATGAAGGCCTTTCTTGTACAAACGTGTCGAATTACACCGGCGAGCACTTGAAAATAATTCCCAAAATTTAGCAAAACTTGTCGGTACTGTAAATTGTGTTTAAATGCAACTAAAAAGCCCTTTTTTATCATCTCATTCAAAAGGTTGAAAAGTTTTTCAAAAGGTTTATAACAGTTGGTGGTTAAATTCGTCGCTTTGAAAAAAAACCCTGCATCCAAAATCCCATTTTTGGCCCTTCCAAGCCTCAGGTACCTCTGGATACATTAACGAACTATGTGCTCGGTGTTTACGCCCCCAATTATTTTATCGGTGCATCGACTTTTTGTTTGTCACTTTCGCATTTTCAACAATCAACACTGAAAAGTAGCAGTAAACTCTGGTTTCTGACATGGTTACCCCGCGAGTTTGACACCCGTACGAGATAGGCGGCAGATCAAGAATAGTCCTGAGGCTGCACTATTGAACTTCATGGGTGAATACAAACCGCAAAGAAGTCCCTGGGATTTCTTCTAAACCCCTTGTTTGCATCCCAATTTATACACTGTGTTGACTGTATCCGAACAAAGATACCGACTAGCAAATAGATGAGAAGGGCATTTTTCCTTTAATAGAATGATCTTCCGAACAAACGAGTGTAAGTATACACGGGTAATTGGCTACAAATAAGAAAACTGAGTTCAGTCTGGAGATCATAAAAACGTTCACAGCTTAATAGGCTTCATTAGGTTTGCTGACATTTTTCTTCGATCTCAGTGCACTCGACCTACTTTGG
Organism: Oscheius sp. G VE-2021; assembly: GCA_022343465.1. Lineage (NCBI taxonomy): Eukaryota > Metazoa > Nematoda > Chromadorea > Rhabditida > Rhabditidae > Oscheius > Oscheius sp. G VE-2021. The sequence goes on from JAJQXH010000055.1 coordinate 3,039,706, forward strand.
AACTCCGACACGTGTCCTTGTCTTTACAACAACGAATACTGTTAAACTATACTGATTGTTCGATTAGCGAACACTTATCACACTTTTTAGGCCGTGCACTTTGAACGCTGGAGACAGACGTACAGGTGCAATAAGTGTTCTCTTTCGTTTTTAAAAGTATAGTTTTCGCCAATCCTAATTTTCTAGCATTTTTAAATGTAACCCTGACGCAATATTGCGTACGTAAATTTTAAAACATAATTTTTGTACGCAAGTTTGCGTTTGCTGTCATTAGACAAACGCTAAGGCTTGAAATTTGGGAACTAGGATTGGCTTAATAACTATAATCACAATAAACTCGGGGATCCTCTTATTTGTTTTGTTGAGAGAGAAAGAGAGAATGAGAGAGAGAAAGCGAGAGAGAATGAAATTCCACACATTTTTTGCAAATCATAATTACAGTAATCTAGTTAATGTACTGTAACCACGCTGACAACAATTTCGAAAAATGGGCGTTCTTTCCGGTTTGCGCATGCAGAACAATTGCAAAAAACGCATACTTCCGCCGGTAAAACCAATATGTTTTGTGTTTTAGCATGACGAATAGCCGTGTTTGCCTTAGCGAAGAATCAAAGCGGAAACGCAAAGTTGAGATACCCTTTATTGCATCTGAGACCCATGATCACAGATGTTTCTTCAACCCCGGGTCGCTGTTTGCCCACGGGGACTTACTCAGTGCTTATCAGTTTGCCGAAAAAGGCCCGCCCTTTGGAAAAGCCGTCTCCCCCTGACGGGATGTCCTGGAAACCGTCACTTTTAATGTTCCTCCTGCAGTTTCGCGTCTTTTTTGAATTATTGCAGCCGTTCCACGCCCTCCGCGCTTGGAAATATACACTTTCGATTTTCTGAACCTTTCGGCTCAGTTCTTTTTCAGAATGCCCTTGGGAATCGCTGGGAGGAAAGTAAGCACAGTTGAGAATTTCCTAACTGCCTATAAATCTCCAATTGGACACTTAAGATTAGCTCAAGTGGTAAGTTTCAGACCTTTAAGGACAAGTTAAAAACTAAAGTGACTTTTTAGCTTCTTAGCATAAGTTGCATTACATTAGTGTCCTGTTGGGGAACAACTGTACACTACACTTGCAGATCTGAAAATGGATTAACTCAACAGGAACATAATCTGAATACATTCAGGTTAGTTTTTTTCTTATTCAAAACAAAGGATTTAGAAAAACGGTTAAAAAAGAAGCTTTCATAAAAAAAATTTTTTTTAAATTCAGACTGTCTGATGTTACCCTAACTGGCTGCGATGGAGAATACCGTACTCTTTGGCATGCAAATGATGATGCCATTAACAACGGCCGTTTTTTCTACTTTGTAACTGGCCTAGGCCTGCTTTATTCGCTGATAACCTCCCTTGGCTACACCTTCTTGTGGACTACGTACATTGCAAATGAGCCCTATGTCATGTTGGTAAGTCTACTTCCCTGTTCTAGACGTTCCCTTCAGGACCTATTGTTGTCCTTCCTTATGGCCCTGCTTTTCCTGATAGCTGCCTGTGTTTGGTGGGGTGGCGCAAGTGTTATCGGAACAGCTACCAGGTAGACCCCATTTTTAGCGCAAACATGTTTCAGTGATTGGAATATGAGACAATTACTGTCGGAAAATGCCGGATTTTGGGATCTTGAGCCGGAGGGGCACACTTTTGTGAGAGAATCAAATGTCTGGGTTCTTCCTCTGTCAGTGGTAAGAAAAATATGATTAAGACTGAATGAAACTATTTCAGGTTGCTAGCTGGATACTTACCATCACCCATTTCGCAAGCTTCTTCTATGTCGCTAGGTGTTTGTTCCGAAAGTTGTCTTTTGAGTACGATGACACAGGTTTGGGATTGTAAAGTTAATACAGATGCTAATAAAGATAATTGTATGATATATTACGTTTTCCTGTTAAACGAACAGTTAGGGCGAGACTGCTGTTGCTGCGGACGCTGATGGCGTACGGGTGTGAAACTCGCGGATCTACCGTGTCAGGCAACCAGAGTTTTCTTGCGTCTTTGCAGGCGGGAACCTTGAAAATTCGAAAAGACCACCAAAAAAAGACCCGTCGATGATCTTAAAGATTGAACGACATTAGTGGACTTCTCTGACTTTGGTGGTATATCAGTCCTCATAGTACTTACTCAAGTTGGGTTGGAAAAGAGGATGGAAAAGACGGAACGCATAGGCTGGCAAAATCAAAAAAATTTCCAAATTTGTTTTTATTTGTTTAAAGTGTGAAACCAATAATGATTTTTAAGCAACAGAAAGTTGAACATCATCAGGATGTGCAGATAATTGGTATTGTAGTTGTTAAAGGGTCTTCCACGGAGGGTCACAAGTTCGACCCCGCCTTGGGGTAACCCATAGCCTCCGGCTCCCCTAATGACATCATACCGCTTTCTGAGTATTTGATTTACCACAAGTCCCTTTCTGCGTATTCTGGTAACCTCAGGCCGCTTTCTGCGTTTTGGGTGACCTCATGAAAACGTAAATAGCATCTCTTTATTTCTAGAACAAAGCCTGGCACAATCTGTGACCGATATGCACCAGAAGGACACTAATGAATAAACAACAACGTTTGTACCCGAGATTGTGGTGAAAGCAAACAAATCGAACAATGGATATAGTACTAGATGACTACTGGTTAACGATCAAATGTTTCCAATCTGGAAGATAAGATAATCTTTGAATTAGTATTCATCCTTGTAGCTGAACGCCTGCTTCTCCACCAGTTTCTTGAACACTCCGTTCTCCAACTGCATCAGCTCTTCGAAGGTGCCCTGTTCAGCAACACTTCCTTTGTCCAGAACCACAATCTGATCTGCGTGTTTGATAGTGGACAACCTAAAAATTTTCCAGTTTGAAGTTGTTAAGAGAATTTCAACCTGTGGGCGATGATCAACACAGTTTGGTGAGTTTTGTTCAAGAGTTTGTTCAAAGCTCTGCGAACGAGGTACTCAGAGCTGGCGTCGAGAGCACTTGTGGCTTCATCCAGGATGAGAATTCTTGGCTTCTAAACCCAATTCTAACAAACAGTATTGATTAAGTTTACCGTAACCAGGGCTCTTGCGATGGCAATTCTTTGCTTTTGCCCTCCACTGAGCATAGAACCATGTTCTCCCACCATGGTGTCCAGTCCTTCTGGGAAAGTGTTAATGAACTCGGCTGCATTTGCTTGAGCAACTGATTTCATAATCTAGAAAGTTTAGAATGTGAACATCAGAAAAAACTAACCTGTTCGTCGGTGATCTGAGATGGGTTCTCACAACCGTAGGTGATGTTATCGCGGAGGGTGGTCGAAAAGAGGACTGGCTCTTGTCCAACTGTTCCGATGTGGCGTCTCCAGTTAGAAGGGTCAAGCTCCTTTAGGTCAATTCCGTCGATGGTGATCTTTCCTTTCTCAGGGTCGTACAGTCTGAAAGATGAGGTACTTAAATGAAAAGAATTTCAAATTGGTCGATAAAGCAATACAAGTTCACACCAGCCTAATTATGAACTTTCAAAGAGAACTGAGAATTTCGCCATTCCGACAATGTCGTTTTTGCTACGCGGACAGCGGTCCGGCCCAGTCGCCGATGTCATACGGATGTGAACCTCGCCACGCTTCATCAACAGTGTTAAGCCTGTGGTAATATTGATTTTATCGCCTGTTATTATCGATTTTTTTTACAATTCAGGCATTTTTCACAGACCGAAAAGACGCAGAGAAAAGAGGACATGTAAACACAGTGCGCAGCTTAAGTTAAAATGCTATTTACCCATAGACGCTGTTCTTTAAAAATGGCATTTCTGACACATGGAACTTTCCAAAAGGCCTTTGGCCACAATATCTACCTTGCCAGAAAATTGAGTTTGAATCAAGATAAAAACAAATTGGCAAAGCAATTACTTCAAAGAATTACCTTAACAGGAGATTAGCGATGGTCGATTTTCCACTTCCAGAGGGGCCTACAACAGCTGTGATCTTTCCCGCAGGGATCTCAAAAGTGATGTCATGGAACAAAAGATCACGGCCAGGGTAGCTGAATCCGATTCTCTCCAACCTAAATTTCAAAGTAGTAAAGTAAAAATAAAGCTGACTTCATGTTCTGTTCCACATTTTCCTTCAGGATTCCTCCCTCGAGGGGAATCGTAGGTTTCGCGTTTTTGAGTTCGAACAGTCTGGAACTAGCGCCGAGACCCTGAAATTACTATTTAAAACTTAAATCAAATGGTCCTACCTTCATCAACTCTATGAAGAAACCAGACATGTTGGAGAGACTGGCAGCACATAAGACTGCATAAAGACAGAAGCTGGACAATTCTCCGTATGTGAGAAGGCCTTGCTGGATGAGGTTACTTCCGTAGAAGAGAACAGTTGACAAGGCAATGTAGCCGGTAAATTGGAACTGAAAACAAAAATAAATTTAAATTTAAACCAAAAAACCAACAGATCCGTACATAGCTCCTCTAGCTACTCCTTCCTTTCGGGAAATGTTCCAGATGTCAAAGATTTTGGCTCCATACGATTGGAGTTCCTTCTTTTCAGCCACTAGCATTCTGACGGTTCGGACGTTGGACAAACGTTCAGTTGCAACCTGAATAGTACTTTAAATTGATTTTAAAAGACACCCTACCTGGGTAGCTCCAGCTACTGCATCTTGCATTTGGAGGGTGTATTTTCTCTGGAGCTTTCCAAAGACGGCAAAGGTACCAACCATGATTGGAATAACAACAAACATAACTTTGCAAAGGGCTACGGAAGTGAAAACCTAAGATCAAACTACAAAAATGTAGAAGAAATTTACAAACCATTAGTCCTCCGGAACCCATGCAGGTCACCAAAGCACGGGCACCGTCGCTCAAATTCATAGAAACTGAGTATCCAACGATGAGAGCATCAGTTGAGAGACGAGATACTATTTCTCCAACCTAGAAATTTAATGTTATTTTAATTAAGCACAGTTTTGAAACCTTGTTTCTATCGAAAAAGGCAATGTCTTGGCGAAGGACAGAAGAGAAAACCTTCTGTCTGAGGTCGTTTATGACAAGTTGACCAGCCGTGTGCATGCAGTAGACACGGGCTGCGATGGCCAAAGCCCCGATGAAAAGAACCCCGACCAAGGCAATTGGATTCTCCTTGAAGTACCTAAAGAATAGTAATAAATGAGTTTAAAAAGAATGTAAACCTTGCAAGAGCCATGGATTTGTCATTTTTTTCGGTGTTTCCCTTCTTTGCTTCATCGAACTCGTCGATTAGTTTTCCGAGAACTCGAGGAGTCAAGAGGAAAATTGAACTACTGATTCCCAGAAATGAAATTCCCACTAAAATAAAGTCTTAAGGTCTTAAAATAAAGTTAAACTAACGGATAATCCTTCCTTTGTAGGGAGCTGCCAAGGAGAAAAGCTCCCTGAATTCTTTCCAAGATGCATTTTTGAGGTTCACGGATGCACGCTTTGTTTCAACGGTTGTCACCTTAAGTAAAGCGTCAAAAAAATTAAATAAAAATTAAATTTAATATTTTTTAAAATTTACATTTCTCATAGAATTGACAAAAACATTCCGCCCTCCTCGAACGGCAGTGGATTTGGCAACGTTTGACGCAATGTTGCACAAAGACCTAAAAATTCAATTTCAAATGATTTTTTATGGTTTTAAAAAACATTTTCAAATTTGATGTTTAACTTACTTTCTCGAACTAGAAGGAATTGAAGAACATTTTGTGCATAATATTCTTCCAAAATTCTGAAGATTGACCAACATCTAAAAACCGAAATTAAGGGTTCTTTAATTTTTAAACAAAAAAGAAAACAATTAGTTAAATTATAAAAAGAAAATAAACCACAGTTTGTTAAATTATTTTACGTTTGGGATCAGAAAATAGCTTGAATTGTGCAAAAGTGCGGCGGTTAGTCCAAAAGTGCAGGGAGTACGTGATTGTCGGTGAGGTTTACAAATGACGAAAGGTACATAGACCAGGTTCAGTCTGGTTTTCTACGGTTGTTTTCTTCCGCAAATTTCAATGAAATCCCCAATTCGGGGGAAATATAGAATCAAAAATATAAACAGTGAAAGATTAGTATGGCATACGATATTGTTGGAGCCGAAACATTTACTGAAAATGGATTTACTTTTAAATGTAGTTAAAACAAAGTTCTTATATTCAGAGAATTGAGATCACCTTAAATTTACAGAAAAAAAGGAAATGTGAACTTCTTATCTGCAAAATAAGAATTCCACGCTACCATGTTAGAATTTCAATTAGCGCAGCGACAGAGGTTTAAAGGAGTCTATCTGGAAAACTACGGTCTGAAAATTTACTTCGTTAAAACAAAAGAATAGCTATCAAACTTTATTTAAACTATATTAATTTGTAAAAATAAAGAAAATATAGGAAAACCAATATTCAGCTTACAAAACATTATTCTTAGGCAACCAATTTGATATAGTAAAATCATTTAGACATTTTTAATTGGCAGAAAAGCAAATTTTAAAAAAAAAATTTTGATAAAAAAGATTTACAAAAATGCTATTTAGGACGACAAACCTCGTTTTGGAAACATTTTCCTTTAAGTGGTTCATGTCGGTGGTTTTCCGTAATTCTACGAATTGGAGACCCGGTGCGAAAAAAAATGTTTTACTCTACCGTGAAGGCTATCTATTCTGAATTAAAACTAAATTATAACTCCAAAGTGACCTAAGCCGACACAGCTCTTCGCTGAATTCTCCTAGTTGTCTGGTATCCGTGATATTTTCCATCTTGGCCCATTCAGTCCTAGGCCAAAAGAAAACAAGAAAAATCAAAGAAACTATGTTTACTTGACAACAAAATAATTAAAACCGAAATGGGAGAATCACATCAATGATGGTAGGGCGCTTTCACCAGAGAGATACCGTACTCCTTCAACACAGGCTCCAAGACCTCGTTCGTCAGGGAGAGCTTGGCGTCCTTCGAGCCCTTCTTCGTCGGCTGGGCTGTCTGCTTAGCCTTAGCCTGGAAAAAAGCTCGTATACAACGAATGCATCTAAAATTTACCTGCATGGATGCATCAACAATAATATCCGAGACAAATTTCTGGGTCGCTAGGGAGATCAGCCTGAAAATCAAACAAAAATTTTAGAAAATTGGTTTAAGGCTCACCTGACAACTTTAGGGTCGTTGCTTTGAAGGCCACATTTCTGCATGTAATACTCAGTTACCGAGTCAGGAATGGTTGGAGACACATCCTCCAATTGCTGCATGAACTGGGAAATGTTGGATCCAGGAGGAGGCTAAATTATTGATTAGAATTGATACTACCCTTTAAGTTACCTGAACGGTGCTTGTGAGCAGTTGCTGCTGGGCTCCCGTGAGAGGCTTTTGAACTTGCTGCCTGAAATTGAAAATAAGAAATTGTAAACTGTAAATAAAATAAAGAAAAATGAAAAGAAAAATGAACCAACCTAACAGCTCGGACTGATGGTTCACTCGATACTCCCTGCTGCTGCAGATGATAGTTGAACTGAAATTGGAATATGAAATTGGTCAAGAATAGAAATCTACCTGACTGGGACCTGGCTGAGAATGCTGTTGTTGATGCTGAGTTTGATGCTGCTGCTGTTGCTGATGCTGTTGTTGTTGCTGCTGATGGTGCTGCTGAGAACTCTGAGCTCTCTGAGGATGAGGCACAGCCATTCCGTATCCATGTTGGACCTGCTGCTGGCCCTGAGGTTGCCCATAGTTAGACTGAATCTGCTGATTGTGCTGGTATGTCATCTGCTGAGGATGATGTTGCTGAGGAGGGTGATGCTGCTGATAGTTCTGCATCATAGGATCCGGGGCCTCAAACTGCCGTTGCATGTGGTGCTGCTGTGGCTGATGCTGCTGTGGCTGACTGTGGTGCTGCTGTGGCTGGTTGTGATGCTGTTGCTGACTGTGAAGATGCTGCTGTTGTCCGTGATGCTGTGGCTGATTGTGCATCTGTTGGTGTTGCTGGGGCTGATTATGATGTTGCTGAGGGCGCTGCTGCTGATGAGGGTGTTGTTGATGCTGCTGGTGTTGCTGCGGATGTTGTCCTTGATGAGGATGTTGCTGAGGGATCTGCTGATGTTGCTGCTGGGGATGGTGTTGCTGATGTTGCTGATGATGCTGCTGCTGCATGTGATGTCCCTGATGCTGCTGAGGAGGCTGATGCTGCTGAGGCTGCATGTAAGAAGAAGAGGACCCAGGGTACTGCTGCATGGGGTACTGCCTCTGAACTGGGTGATGCTGAACAGGGTGCTGGAACATCTGCTCATTGTGCATTCCCGTGTCCATAGGGTAGTCCTGCTGCTGGTTCTGGTAGTGATGATAGTCGTCCATCTGTAAAAACACCTTTAACTGTTTAAAATTAACAAATAAAGAATTCAGATTTTGCAATTCATAAATTATATAGACAAGTTGGATAAAATGGATGCATAAAATAACCATGGAAAACTGATATGGTGGAAATCAATATTGTTAAGATTTAAATACTTTAAAAGTTGTATTTCAAAGATCTTAAAACTTTTTGATGATGATTTACAATGTTTCAAATATGGAGGTATTTATAAAAAATATAATTTTACTTAGAAATTTTATTTTTTAATAGAAAGTTTCAGAAAAAACTTGTATAATCTAAACTTTATGTTACGACGGTTTGCGAAAACTATACAGAAAAAAAATAAATGATTGTTTTATAATTAAATTACTAACTAAAAAAAGAGTTAAAAGCTTAAAGTAAAAATTACAAAAATGTATTAAATTCTTAACAACATTAATCTTCAAAAATACTTAACTAAGTTTTAAGTAAACAATTTTATTTAATTAAAAGTAAAATTTTATTTCAAAGGTTGGTTATGAAATTGGGGACATTTGAATTTCGACATGTTCTCTACATGGGGTAACCATTTTTAAATAAATAAATATTAAACTTTAAATTGGAGTGGTAAATTTAAACGACTTATAATAAAATTTAAAAGACGAGTGAAATTGCCTGTGAACTTGCCCTAGTATGCCAATAAAGCAGAGGCAAAAGCGGAGGGAAAGCGGGAGGAATCCGCGTTGGCGGCGTTTCAAATGCGCATTGTACGCAGTCTGCAGATTATTTTCGAACCCGCGTCATAATACGGTATCTGATACGTTCGCAAGGACTAATAAATGGAAATTTATGAGGGCGATGGTAAATGATGGAGTGGATTGAAGGAAAATTTTAAAAGTGTTATAAATTAGGAAAATTAGTAATTTATAAAATTAGTATAATTTATCAACGATTTGTTTAAGAAAAAGGTTTTTTATGAGTTTTTTTGTTTTTTAAAATTTTTTTTTTTTTTTTTTTAAGTTTTTTTGTTTTTTTTTTAAAAGGTTTTTTATGAGTTTTTTTGTTATTCACCATGGGAGTGGTTCAATTTCGACACTCTATGAAAAACGAACGCTACGATTTCTCTCCCTGTGAACTCTCGTTGTAATTTTCCCCGCAGCCTGCGGGAATATCTGCAAAGGAAAACATGTGTCGGCGCCCATTGCCTTCCACTTCGCGCGGCATTCTTTTTGTCATTCGGCCGACCGCTCCATTTCAAGCAATCCGCTTCTCGGTGTGCTTGAACGTTTCCGAGTTTGCTATCAGCTCCAGGCGCCGCCCCCCGGAAGAGAGTGCACAGTGCTTAAAGAGACACAGTGTTTGTGCACCGACGGAATGCGCAAAGAGCATGCGAAGGGAGAGACCGCAGAGCGTATGGTCGACGACGGGGCAGCGCTCACCGAGAGGAGTGCACAGAGCGCAGAGGATCGCGCCAGACATGACCGTGCCGACCGTGCGGACATGGAGAAGAAGTTGAAGTTGGTCGTCGTCGGCGATTCCTACGTCGGCAAAACAAGGTAAGTTAGTTTTCAGCCCTATTCCTAATCCAATTTCTTTTTAGTTTACTCTTTGCTTACACCCAGAAGAAGTTTCTGGAAAGTTACGCCACTACAGTTTTCGACAATTGGGCAATCAACGTAACGATCGAACAAAAGTCACACACTGTTAATTTATTCGACACTGCTGGTCAAGTAAGACTTTGCCTCTTTTTTCATGTTTTTTCCACCTATTTTCATTAATACAACATTTAAATCCAAAAAATCCCATTTTTTTAAACTGACAATTAAACCTTTGATTGTGTGTTTAATACAGGCGTTCGTTTTGATTGCCTGGCTTCCTGTTCTTTTCGCCACACGCGGAAAAGTGTGCACAGTAAAGTGTATGTGTCTGCTTTGCTCGTCTACAGAGTGTCCCCTCCGCTGACGGTATGTAAATATCCCCCAAACCGCCTTCTGTAAATATAAGAAACCAACTGGCCAACAGAGGTACTAAGTAGTTTTTTTTTTGTAAAAAATGATGGTCGTTTATGCTTCTTTATTGCTTAAACTCAGGTTGTATCGAAAAGATTGCTTGATCAATTTCAATGAGAAGAAAATTTGTGCAAAAATTGAGAGTCGCAGTAATTCAGCTTTCGGTCATTTGATTAATTACTGTAGTTTATGGTCAAACCAAAAACCAGCCACTTAATGTGTTTTCTAGCTTAAGACGGCTGACCATTCTGATTTGATGATCGATATGACTAACAAGCCTTCTGTCTGGTTTCAAAGCTAGACAAAACAAAATTTACCAAACTCTGTTTGAACTTTGAAATAATTTCGCCAGATCCAATTTCAACACAAAAGCAAATCTTTTAACAATCTGTACTATATGAATTCGTGTAAGGTAGTTTCAATTACCAAGCCCATTGTGCAATGTTACATTGAATTCAGTCGGCGCTGGTGATCAATCGCCTTACGAATCAGTGTGCCCCCCCCGCCTATCGGCCTATTTAGTGCAACAAGTGTTGGAGCAGATTGAATTACAAATGTGACCACGTCACAAGCGCATAATGTACACTTTTACTTTTTGGGGCACTGGCGATCAAGGGGTTGGATATCAAACGTTCAATGAATCAAAATAGGGATCAATCTTTGATCAAGTCCACACTCAAATCCATATTTCAGGAAGACTACGAAAGCCTTCGATGCCTCAGCTACCCCAACACAGACGTCTTCATACTCTGCTTTTCGATGACGGAAAAGAAAAGTCTGGTGGGTGACGATAAACCATTTATGAGGCGCAATGCGATAACGCGTGATAGCTTGTTTCAAACAGGCGGCTATCAACGCCCGGATCACCGAGCAAACAGTTTTAAACAAGGGGCAGCTAAGCAGTACGGATAAGAGAAATGCATGGTTTCTGCTGAGGCTGATGAACCCTGCACCTTGATTTTGTATGAATTGCTGCTAATGAGGGTTCACGAAAGTTAGAGCCAATTGAAAAGATGATCCATTAAGGTAAAAATCAGCAAAGTTTCGGTTTCAGGAGGCCTGTCGTTCAGTATGGATGCCGGAAATTCGAAAGTACGCCGGAGATGAAGTTCCCGTCTTGTTGGTTGGCACGAAGGAAGACTTATTTGAAGGTGCTAATGATAAAGACCGAGTGTCTTTTGACTCAGCCAGGAAAGTTGCAAATGAGGTTGGTTGATATTTTTTTCTATTGAATTTTCGAATTTTTGTAAGAGAAATCAAAAATAACGTTATCTACCTTGCCGTTGAGGTGCCTATAACACAAAGAATTTATTTTTTCACAAAAAAGTGAAGCTACCAGAATTAAGAAAGCCAGCTTACCAAAGAACCTCAAAACTTTTAAGTTATTATTAAAATAAAACAAAATAAACTTCATTCTTGTCTCTCAGACTAGTCTTTAAACAAAAACCTTTACAGCTTTGCATTAGCTGATAGGGTAATGGATTTTAAAAAGCTTTTAATTTGAGACAAAATATTAAGGCTCTAAAAAGTTATGAGAGTGACGTTAAAACAATATTAAACAAGATCCTTTCCATTAGTGGTGAAGACAACAAGAAGGAAATGTAGCGAGATAATTTAAGCTATTTTTGCCTCTATTTTTGTCTGTGTCTCTTTCTAACCGAAATTCTTTGCGTATAAAACATTGAGGATTCTGCGTCTGACAAAAACGATGCGTCTGCGGTTTCGGCTTTTGCGGTTTCGGCTTCTGCGGCTTTTGCGTCCCGAACCGAGTAATTAAGGAAATTCGCTGTCGTTGACCTATAGATTTTGTGTCTCTAACTTAGAAAAGTTGTGTCTAACCTATTGCGCAACCTTTTCCAAAAAGCGTAAAATCCTGATTTGTGTAGATTGCTTGCTGGCAAGACTATGTATTGCAGACTCGAAAAACATTCATTATAAATCTGATCACAGAAATCACTATGAGAAATGTTTTATTGATAACTACAGTCCTGAAGCTATTATACATGAAACTTATATGCTCTAGTTTTAAATGCTCTAGTTTTAAACCGTGTATAAACATAATAGTTTATGCGTTTAACGAAAAATTGAAACAAGTTGATATTGTTTGAATTAAAGCCGCTCTTGCTGAACAAGTGGCACATTGTTGAACTTCATTTTTGGACACTGTATAGAGTTTGCGTTTGGGCAAACGTTGAGTTCAAACCACTATATGAACTTTTGAACATGTAGTTTGTGACCCGTAGGTTTAGTTGTAATCCGGGGGGCAAACTACGACCGAGTGGGTTAGCAACCGTTACTATGACTTTCCCCGTCACCCCATAAAAGGGATGTTGATCAGGTCAATATACAATATATTTTACATTATAGTGATTTTTTGTGCAAATTTGTGTTTTTTAGATTGGATGTGTGAAGTTCCTGGCGTGTTCTTCCCTCACCCATAGGGGTTTGAAACGGGTCTTCGATGAAGCTTTCCTCACCGCCGTCGGCATCCAGCTTTCGGATGACGATGACATCAAGCCGTGTTGCAGTATTCAATAATACGCCTAGCGCCTCTGCTCAATTCTTCTCTTACTTATCAGTTGCCTTGGACACAGAAAAGAAGTATAAATAAATTGTTTAATCTAAGCGAAAGACAATGGTCGATGCTTTATGCGATGGGAGAAGAGAACCCGCAAGATGCCTCCAGAGTGACACCCGTTTGAGAGGAGGACTGTATAGTGCAAGTCAACAAACATCCTGTCCGTCACTGCAATCGTCGTCGAACACTTCTTCGCAGGCCAACGAAGCTATAGGCTCTTCGTCAGGAGACATTCCTGTTGCGCGAGTAGTGCTAAAGATTGTTTTTGAGACTGTGAAGAAAAGACAAGAAGAAGAAGAAGAGAGAGAGAGAGAGAGAGAGAGAGAGAGAGAGAGAGAGAAAGGGAGAGAGAAGTAGAACGAGAGAGAGAGGAAAGAGAGAGAGAGAGGGAGAGAGAGGGAGAGAGAGAGGGAGAGAGAGAGAAAGAGAGGGATAGGGAGAGACACCGAGCTAGAGAGGGATAAGGAGAGAGAGAGAGAGAGAGAGAGAGAGAGAGGGAGAGAGAGAGAGAGAGAGAGAGGGGGGATAGGGAGAGACACCGAGCTACAGAGGGATAAGGAGAGAGAGAGAGAGAGAGAGAGAGAGAGAGAGAAAGAGAAAGAGAAAGAGCGAGAAAAAGAAAGAAAGAGAGAGGGGGAGAGAGAGAGAAAGAGAAAGAGAAAGAGAGAGAGAAAGAGAGACAGAGACAGAGAATACTCACTACCATTCGCTGGATTCCGACTGTGGCCGAGGACTTCCAATTTCCAGCTTCTTAGAAGTCGGAGCATTCGATCCCTCAATGTTTTCCGTGGCGGCTGTAGAGACCGTCCGACAGCGATTTCCTCCTTGCCTAAAATGAGACATTCCCCTGGCGGACCAAGGGGTGCAAAACAAAAAAATGCGCGACAGTGCGGTGCACCTCACTTAGTGTTATAGCTTCGGTCGCGGAAGGATGCGTTTCTTGAACGCGGAATCAGCCAGTCGGATAAGGTCGGCGTCCTGCTAAAGCCAATCATGCGCTTAAATTCAAAGGGACGAACATCTATTCTAGCGAGAAGCCACTATCACCCACCTCCGGCGACATTCAGCCACTGCGTTCTGCTTGCAGTATCCATGGACGGCCAAACCGCAATCTTTACATTTCCAGCCTTGACGAATAAGACCCCACAACTAAAAAGTACAAACTATTAGTATTTTTTTGAAATTGGAAATTACCAATTTTCCACAATGGCTGCAAGAGGTAGGAGTGAGAAATGTGGTCTCGTGGAAGTCGTGTTTGAATCCCATTCGAAATGCGACCATGTCGTTGTTCGCCTTGACAAAGTATGTCGTGAGCTCTTCCTTTGAAATTTGACCATCCCTAAATAATGGTTTAAACAACTTTTCAAGGATGATTCTTTATTTAATGTTTAATGATATTTCGGATGCCGTAACTCTTCCCACCCAAATGTGAACGTAGCGAAATTGGAGAATGGACGCTTAGGATTTATTGCGTTTCCCTACACTTTTGCTTTTTTAAAACATATATCTGGGTCTCTAAAAAGGGGTTTAGAGTCTAACCTTAAGGATTCTTCGCCGCTAACCTAAAGTTTAGGCATTTCTCATTTCTAGCCTTGAAATCTCTGTGATTTTTCGTCTCTAACCTTCCTTCGTCACGCACCTAAGAGATTCTGTTTACGTTTTTCAAATTTCTGGGAATTCTACTCTCATACAAAGTGTGTCAATAAAGAGCCTTAAGGACAGCCTTAAGATTAACCTTAAGCGTGATGTTGTTTCTGTGTCCATACTCTAAAATTTATGCGTCTTTATAGATTTTGCCTAAGGCATTTGCGTCGAACCTTAATGATTCTGGAGATTCAAATATGAACATAGCGCCCTACAGGACTGTTTGGTTGTTGAGCCCAAAAAAGAGCGTGAATGGCAATACCCCCTCAAAAACGCAGCTTGCTACCATGGCATACCTATCTAGATCGATGTTCGAAAAAGGATCGATGAACGGGAAATTTCCAGAAATCTGCCTAAACTCCGATTTACTTATGTACCCGTCCCTATCATGATCATAGTGTTTGAAGACCTGCAAGTTACTTATTTTTTATTTCATAAAAGTTAAAATACCGCTTCAACCATGGCCGAAACATGGGTTTTGACTGTATCCGGATCAGGAACGGAAGAAACTCCTGAAGCCCATTCCGCAAACACTACTGGCCGTGATGGAGATTCAAACTGCTTAAAGCCCCTGCTTAAAATTCACAGAGTAAGTCCCTACCCCAATAAACGTCCTGGGCTCTCTCCGAAGCGACAGCTCGTAAATGTCATCCTCGTTGTACCTAATGTCCAGTGACACCCTGAGCGTGTTTACGAGATCCACGTTGGCATCTGGTAATTTGAGTGGCCGGTGGTGGTAGACCAAGAATTGGGAGAGGATGCTGGCTAATTTGCAAAGTCTGAAAATTCATTTTCATAAAAAAACAGATAGAAAACGTACTGTCGCACAGTGAGGGAACCCGTCTTGTCAAAATTCGACACACAGTTCAGTGCGACCAGGTCTTTCAAATGAACTCCACTGAAAAAAGACAATTGATTAATTGGTGACATTTCTCTCTCTCTCTCTTTCTCTCTCTCTCTCTCTCTCTATCTATCTCTCCAACTCTCATTCCATAGAGAGAAACCATGATTTCGATTTTGAAACTTTGATTTTGATTGTTTTCTAAGGTCATTGATGCAGTTTTTTGCTATTTCTGAATTTCACACGCTAGAGATTGCATGGGAAAATCGAAACAAGAGAAGAAAGATTGCAACAAATAGTCGATAATGTGACTTTGCTATATATTACAATTATTGTGAAGCATAAAGTAAAGATGTGTAAACAAAACATGCTAGGGCTTTTTAATGCTGTTAGTCTTTTATTAACAGAACACGAACTGAGTTTGCTGTATGAAGTGAGATGTGCGTCTGTGTGTATGTGTGCACGTGTGTGTTTGTGTATCTGTGTCTCTGTGGCTCTGTCACTGTATTTTTCTCTGTGTTTGTCTCTATTGTATGTTTTTGCTTCTGACTCTGTCTAAAATTCTATATGTTTCTCTCTCTCTCTCTCTCTCTCTCTCTCTCTCTCTTTCATTTCAATAAATGTTGGGGCAGCGGAGCCTTGATATTAATGTTTGTTAGGATATTCCGATTGTTTTTCCAGCTCAAAATTGTAACTCAAACTTACACAATTGGCATTTTGAAGCTGTGATCTGCGGCTGCCAGGGCTCTTCGATACTCCCCGAAATTGTTATCAATCGACAACAAATTCGAAAGTCGGCTGAGGGTAGACCTTGTTTCCGATGACAGAAGAGCCATTGTCTTCGACAAGCGGGAGATGTTACTGTGCGAAATTCCGCCAACAACCGCCATGAGAGTATTGAAGTTGTTCAATCCTACCATATGCTAAAAAGCGGTTTTTTTCTTATTCTCTAGACAAACATACGTTAGCAACATTGACGAACTTTGTCAAAATGTCGGATCTCTCCTTCGGAGTCATCTTCGTGAGGATCATACATTGTACCCAATTGGTTAGATTCTACAATTTTTTTGATTTCCTTGAATTTGGTGAAAGATTCTTACATTGAAGACGGAAATTGACCGTTCCAGATGAGGTGCTCCTGTTAGATTCCCGTTTTTCACGTACTTTTTGAGTTCGCAAATCTGAATTTTCAGATTTCATTTTTTGGATTTCATTTTTCTTACGGATATTCGGCTGAGCATTTTGAAGTCAATATGACTTAAGGACGTGCAAATGTCTTCAGGATTCCATTGATCGAATGAGAGGGAAATCTGCCTTGCGACGGGTTGCCTCACAGACACAGTTCGAAGCCACGCATACGAGGGTCTGCAACAAATTGGCTCCAGGTGAAACTTGAAAATTCTCACAAATCGCTGACGTCGAGTCTCGAACTGATGTCCTCTGGAAGATCATCAGCCATTGATTTCAACCTAAATTGTGTTTTGTGTTTATTAAGCCATCTTTGTCTACCGAACAACCAGGGAACATAATTGCGGTTGGCCATCGAAATGCATTGGGAAGAGTTCGATCCAAGCCCCCACTGCCAGGCAAACCCGTATTCGTGTCGTTTCGTCTGCACTTTCCTGCAATATGAATGACAGTCAATTGCTTTCAAATTACACTGATTTTCGTGTCCATTAATCGCACGATTGTGGCGGTGAATGGCACCTAATGATAAAACGGAATGGAAAATACCACTTAACGAGGCAAAGGTAATGCTGCAAGGTTGCACGGATGTACTGAGAGATCATCTGGTTCAAAACTACAAAAAGCATCAAACTAAAGCCTAACAGTAGCTTGCTTGAGAAAAACTTATGGGGTTTTTCAGAGAGCAGTAAAAGGTACTTTAGTTTTGCTCATAACTAATATGGAAAACGTTTCAAAGTCAGAAGTTATTTTCTTCTTGTGTAGAACCCAGATTTTTTCATCATGAAGTTTTTTGTTCTTGCAAGATTTGTCTATTTGGATATCTGCAACTTGTAAAATATGGTTCATGACCTAAATATTATAAGATAAATCTCTCCCGAAATCTACGGCCCGGCTCGACCTGGCCCTCAGTCCAAGAAATCCTTTTTTCATTATTAAAAACCGGTTTTTCGTTGTATTGGTTAGCAAAAAGTATATAGACCCAAAATATTTTGTTGAAACGGGATCAAACTAGGGTAAGTCAGAATTAGATCAGGATCATAGAATCAAAAACACATATGGGAATTCAAATGTTTCTTAAACCAGTATCTTTTACATGTTTAGAACTGTTTATCTTTAGAAAAAAGTGTTTTAGAAAACGGTGCATTTTCTCGGGCCGGCCCGCATTTCATCTGACGCTGAACTTGTACTATCAATGACGATGTTGGAACTTGGGTTTTATGATAAAGCGTTTTGAAACCTGGTTGGAATCTCAAGGGTCGTCCCTTATGTTACGTTAAACAATTGGCAACCCACCCACAATTGCCGAATTGAACAATTTCTGCTTCATATACTCATAGAATGGTATAATTTTTAATGGTAATTTGGTGATAATCGAAGAAAGATGGGGACAACCTGAAAGTTTTGGTGAAGCTGGAAAAATCAAAAAGTTTGTCATGCCTAACCTTGAAATTTCAGGTTTACATTCTCGCAGGCCTGTTTCTATTAGTGAGGTATGCAAGAAGGACTGAATCCCAATTATATACATCAACCCTTGTCAATGTAATCAACCCTTGTCAATGTAAAAATTACCAATCCATCCTTTCATCTGGTTTGCTTTCTGCAATTCCCTTGATTCCTTTGCAATTTCTTTCTGCAATTCCTTTGTCAAAGTAAACTTTTTTTTATTGCAAATCCCGTCAGTCCTCGGGTTTGCTTATGTGATTCCCTTGCCACTTTAAACCCAGCTTTGCATGTTTTGTTAATTGTGAGGAAACATGCTGAAGCGGTGTGGTCGCTCTGCGCGCCCATATAATCCACTCGAGCGGCCGAATGAACCCCGCAAAGCTCAGAAATAATCCCCGGTTTTCCGCGAATGAATCCTTGCAGGCAAATGAACCCCTCTAGGGGCACAAATAGACTAATATTAAAAGCCAGTGCCATTTTCCGATATTGCAATTAGGTGGCATTCTGAGCCTGTGCTTATCTCAATAACAGACTTACCTGGAACAGGGCTACGAAATGGGCAAGTAGCTGTGTACTGTCGAATAGCCATTGATGGGCAGCGAAGAGAGAAGCAGCAATCTCGGGGCATTCGTCGGAAGATTGATCTAAACAATTGAAATGAATTAAAATTTTCAACAAAACATGTTTTTAAAATCCCTGTTTTTCAACAACTTCCCATGCAAAAATGTGTAGGTGTGTTTTGAACTTATGCATTGACCACCAAACACAAATATTTGGGTGGTGCTAACCTTAGGTCGCCTGTTGTTGTCTCTAGAACAATAGCTTCTGTCATCTCAAAAGCTTACATGGGGAAAGTGAGAAATTGTGACACAGGTAAATAATAGATTCCTGTAATATTCGCTCAACCTTCTTTCAATTTTTTTTTCGAAAATATTGAATCACAAAGAATTTCATTCTGATTCATTCTCTGAATTTCATTAATGTAACCCTTTGAAAATCAAACAAACAGTATTTTCCAGTGATTTCTGAAAACACAGTGGACATAATGTGAAACATATATAATTCAACCCTAACTGGCCGAAAACAACATGTGAATAAACAATGTGGTAGCTTTCAGGGGCATCTGAAAATGTGGGAAACGACATCAACAAAAATTGAACATTTTGGTGAATTTGCTGCATTATAACAAATTTTTCTTAGTTTTAAGGCAATTAATTTTGTTTTTGGAGAATTGTTTTTTAAACAAATGTTGGGAAGCGGAAACTTCTTTCATGAAAATGATGTTTTATTTAATTTTTCGCAGTCAAATAAAAATTTCTTAGTTTTTAAGGCAATTGGGATATTTTCTTAAGAAGCTCCTCAAAAGAAATGGTATGATATTGAAATTTCGAATTTATTGCTTGTGCAGATATTTTTTTTATAAAATGTATTTTACTTGCGCCAACATCAATATTTTGTTTGTTGACAATTACTTGTCCAATAGTTTCGGAACAAACTGGAACTTCCCTCTCTGGTTGTTGATGTGCGGCAGAATTCGCCATACGAGGGTTTCGATGCACACGAATAATAGGAACCGACCTTGCTTGGCGGTAAATGACCACGAAAGTTTGCGCTAACGGGGGCAATGTTCACCATTATTGTAAAAATGTTCGTGAAAAGTTCCATTTTTGGCATTCCAAGCCACTTTCTCATACAAAAGATTCGATTTGCGAGCAGTTTCCTATACATATTCATATCGTCGACTGCCTTTATGACAGATCGGAATTCCCATTCCCGCTGGTTAACTGTCAAAAACGATTCGGCGGTGCATTTGCAAACCGGGAAGCGCGAATTTGAAACAATGGGTGGCTGTCAAACAAACAGACGTGTATGTTCATTTTCGTGTGTACTCAGATAAGCTCTCCATTAAGGGATCATTGATGTTTTCACGAGATGGAATTTCTCACAGAGTCATGGGAATGGGAAATCCGCACACATCCTCTCCCACATTTCCCCTGGAAGGGCGAGCCCTCGCGGCCGCTAATAGCACTTTCTTCCTGCGGTGGGCTGTGATCCGGAAATTAAGAGACCGCTCATTCCTAATGTTGCCTCCCCTCCACAACAAACGGCACTCACCGAACGCGTCGACGACCACCTGCACTAGCTGCTGAGGGCGCAGGGATCGCTCCTCGCCCGGAGCCGACTGCGGGTGCATTCAGTGATACAGTCAACGGCTCTTGTATTGTAGATGACCGGAAAAGCACCACGTCATTCTGGTCCTCCAGGCTGGAATCGATGCGTGGCTGGTCGTCCGAGAAGCGCGCGGGATCGATGGCGAGCCACGCCCACTTTTGGCACCACACGAAAGCTCGACGGTCGAAACTACGGTGTGTTACAAAAATACAGTATCCGGATGAGTCAGCAAAGCAATCAAAGTTAGGGCGGCCGCGGAATGCAGTTCAAGAGGCGCTGACAGGGCGAGGAAACGAGTTTCCGGGCGCATTATGCAAAGTGCTCACATCAACAGCGTCTGACTACCTGAAAGATATTCCCGATAATTGCTTCCTTCCCACAATGAACATCTATCGATTGTATTCTATGAGCGATTGAAAGAAAACAACACATAATAGGCTATATTAGGATTCCTCACAACTGCGAAGCCCAATCTGACAATGACAAATAGTGAACGGGCTTTGTGAAATAGAGACTAGTATGAACAAAAAATAAAGATATGAGCTAGAGGGGGAGAATGCAAGGCTTCCATTAATCTACTTAACACATTGACTTCGGTGCGTTAAAGCATTTTCAACATGTAAAGTTTTCAAAAGCACCTTTAAGGTTGTGAAACTGAAGGAAGAGAACCAGTTAAGGTAGGAGACGGCATTAGAGGGCAGCTTCGAGCTATATACAAATATACAGAGGCAAAAGAGAAAGAGGGTCTAGGTGCGATAGAGGGAAATCAACTTCTGAACCAGGTCATCAGTCGTTTGCTGGCGGAAAGCGGTTCTTCATTTCCACGGACAAAGTTTCCAGGTCTCTCCAGGGTCAACGACTTCATTCGTTCTTCGTCTTCAATTCTGAAAACAACAACTTAGATTTCAAAAGAAAAACAACATATGTTTCTGGAAAACAATTGTAAATCAAGGGAGACAGATACATCTGTTTCGAAGCTTCAAGGGTGGATTCGATAAGACTTAAAAGACCAAGAAACAACATTCTAGCAGAACAATTCGTAAATTCAAAATCAATTACCTTTCTTTTTGAAAGTCTGAATTTGCCATAATTTTGGATATACCTCTCGCATACAAGTACATAGAGACTTTGGAGTCCTCGGTTTTCTTTTGTTTACCGCATTCTGACAACATCAGGCCGTTTGATCTTTTACCGCCAATGGCATCTTGACCCGCTTTTCTAGAGCTGCTTGGGTCGCTTTTTTGCCGCCCAGGGCATAGCTCGACCCGCGTGTTGATAAATGAAAAACACTTTAGCTTTTTATCAAATATAGTTCGCTTAGTAAGGCATTTGTTATTGACCTGTCGCCAATCGGCCGCTGGGCCGGCTTTTTTGGCAATTAAAAGCCGCTTTTGTAAACCAAAGGCCGTTTGACCTGCATTTTGTAATCAAAAGCCGCTTGACCTGCTTTCTTTGGCAATTGGTAATTAATAGGCGCTTGACCTGCTTTTTGGCAATTGGTAATTAAAGCCAAAAAAAGCCGCTTGACCTGCTTTCTTTGGCAATTGGTAATTAATAGCCGCTTGACCTGCTTTTTGGCAATTGGTAATTAAAACCAAAAAAAGCCGCTTGACCTGCTTTTTTGGCAATTGGTAATTAAAGCCAAAAAAAGCCGCTTAACCTGTTTTTTTGGCAATTGGTAATTAAAGCCAAAAAAGCCGCTTGGTCTGCTTTGTTTGTCAATTGGTAAATAAAAGCCAAAAAAATAAAAGCCGCTTGACCTGCTTTCTTTAGCATTTGGTAATTAAAGCCAAAAAAGCCGCGTGACCTGCTTTTTGGCAATTGTTAATTAAAAGCCAAACAATTAAAAGCCGTTTAACCTGCAATTTTGGCAAATAAAAGTCGCTTGACCTGCTTTTTGGCAATTAAAAGCCACCTGGCATGCATTTTAACAATTAACATCCACTTTTTGTCATTTTAAAGTCGAGTTTGGCAAATAAAAGCCGCGTTTTGGCAATCAGGCCATTTGACAAAAAAAAACTCACTGTTCACTCTCAATAGCAAAAATCTGATGAATAAGTCTGTTTTTCTTCTCGATTGCCTCCATGTATTGTTTCATCACTCGGTCTGTCTGCTTCTTCTCTTCGGTTGGTCGGAAGAACGCTGAAGTTCATTCTCCATAACAGACTGATATTTCAAACTCACTTTCCGAGTCACTGGTATTTTTGGTAATTTCTCCTACTTCTCCAGTAAGGCGATTGACTTCGGCGTTAACCTCGCTGAAATAGTAGTTATTCTCAAGAAAAAATTGGGACCTCACCGGATATTCTCAATAATGTTGTAGTAATGTTGCCTGGAGACTAACGAACTCATTTCATTCTTGAGATTGATGTAGGTATTCGTCAAAATCTCTCTTTCCTCTTCGTCAACGATATTTTCTGAAAAAAAAAATCAAATAAAATGTCGAGAAAAAGAAGCAACTACCTGTGTCTTCCAGCCGTTTCTGGATAGACTGCGAAGTTTCTTCATTTGTCTTCATCTGATCGCTGATTTCAGCCAACTCCCGGTTGCAACCTTCAACATCCTCAATATCCTTCTGAAAAAAAGGTTTCCATTGGGAAAAATCGATTATCTTACCTCCCACTGTGACCCCTTTTCCTTTCTAGCCAAAGTCGAGGTACCGTTGACAGATGACTGTGATCCAAAGGGATCGGCAATCTAAAGTCGGGTTTTATTAACAATCAGAAGCAGGGATTAACGACTTCACAACATACATTATAGTGAGCTGCCATCTGAGCAATGCTGTCCTTTAATTCCTGTCCTCTCATACTTCCAAAGCGTTTCATACCACTAAGCGAAAACGAAGGGACGCCCACGCGTTGCTGCAAAACGAACACAATCACAACAGCATTACAACAACAAAATTATTTTTAAAACGTTCACATTACAAAAGCTGAATTAACATAAGCACAGTAAACTTACCATGAACTGCTCTCCCATGGCCTGTGTAGGTCGGCTGATGGCGGGAAGAATAGGAGTACTGCTCTGATCTGAAAATGAACAATAATTTCCGAAATTTTGCAAAAGATTAGCAACTGAAGCGAAGGTCACCATACATTGTTTCCTCTGAAGCACGGGTGAAGGATCTCTTTTCTTGAAGGATTTTAGGGTTACGGAAGGACGAACAAGCTCTGAACACACCGACTAATCACGCAACGACACAACACTCGGATAAAATGCTAGTTTGCAAATAAGGCAACACCAAGCCAACATCTGGGGTCAAACTTACCTATTCTTCTGAGATCCGTCTGGGAGCCGGTGAGAGAAGCGCGGCCGGACATGCTCCTTTCCAGAGTAGTACCTAAGGCTACGACTACAACACGCACACCAAGTGAGAAGCGATTACATGCGTAAGACATAGGGACACATACCACTTGACGATACGTGGAAGGTAGCTCCATCCGTGACTGCAGCCTCGATCAACCGCTTTGCCTCTATCCTTCTCCTGTCGTCATCCGGAGTCTGCTCAGAAAAATTAAACAGAAATTGATTGAAAAAATTACAGCTGCAGCTACTGCAGGAGAATTAGATGTTGATGTATTCTCCAGCATTTGCCGAGCTCTTCGCCGTAGATCATCACGACCGGAAGATCTCACAGTGCTCCTTGGCGTGTCAAAGTCGGAAACTCCCATCACGTCCCGTTTGAAAGACGATTGCGGTTCATCCTCCTGAACAACTATTTTTAGGGAAAATTTGACAGTTTCTTACATTAACTTCGGTGTAATCCACAGCCGTTTCAGCTTCTCTTTGCTCCTTTATCCGGTTGATTTCATTGATCACTTCCTGCTCAGAGGGAGAAAGCTTCGAAAGCCAGTTGTCCTGCGTCTCTACAGCTGGCGGTGGTTCAGAAACACCTTCGAACACTCGTTTCATACTGCAAAAGAACGTATGACATCAAAAACGAAAATCTCACCTTTCAACAAGCGATTGAATTATTTGACTGTCTGGAGTGAGAATATCGTGCACATCCGGCTTGTTTGTAATTCCCAAAGCCACAAGAGTATCCAGTGCCTATGAATAAGGTCATTTGTTTATAGATTCATCACATACCTTATTAATATTCGCCTTTCTGCCATTCATTGTCTCAGAAATGTCCAGAGTTGAATAATCCAGCAATTCGGGACGGTAGGCATGTAAAATTGCGCACAGCGCCAGCCCATTCCTCCACGATTTCCTAAAAATAAAGAAAAATGATTTAGAAAAAATGCCACTTACGTGAAATCGGTGATTTTCACTCCATCGTAACCTTCTGTCACCCGAACAGCCCAAGTGAGAAGCCTTTCTCCCTCTCGTTGCTCAGGAGCTCGGTCGCGGGAAGGAGCACGCGGGGAATGTGATCTTCTGAAAATGAGTTCTCTCTCCTTAATTCCTACTAGACTTACATTGTTCTGAGCGAGGGAGACGGATGAGCAGGTGCAGAAACGTGAACCGGAATTGATTTAGGTACCGCAACTGGTTGAGACTTAGCGTTAACCTGAACCTGTGATTTTCAAATAAATGAGGTTTTCAAACCTCAAAAACTGATTCGACCGCAACTTTGTCAAGGCGCTTGGGGGTTACCACGGCCGCATCCGTGTGGTCTTCACTGGGAATTCGCCAAGGAGGACGGACATCTGCAAAAAAAAACGCTTAAAATGGGAAAAATAAAGATTTAAACTAAAGAAACGGTTAGAAAACTTACGCGATGTCGATTGTTGTTGTTCCACAGGTACAGGATCGGGCTTCACCACTGGAGGGCGTTCCTCGTCCACTTTGTTCAAATTGTTGTTCCATTGTTCTATCGAAGCAGCGACCGTTGTAATCTCACCCGTAATGACTAAAAACCAAAAATTGCTTTAAATCAACTTCAGTCGATTTACCTTTGGGTGGGGTCGTTTCTTTATATTCGTTGAAACTGTAAACGCTGTGTTCGCGGGAAACTTTGCCAGCTATAGATGCGGACGAAGCAATACTAATCTCATCGGGTCTGAAAATGAAAGGTTAATCAAAGTTCTATAGAAAACGTACGCAAGTTCCCGAATCGGTTGAGAGCTGAGCAAAAAGACGATTGAGCCTTGTTTAAGAGTGGGAATCAGAGGTCGGAGCTTGAGCTTTAGTTGAGACCGCTCATCAGGAGCATCGAGGACGAAGAGGCGCATATTCAACGAAACAGCGGCGATCGGCCGGCGTCGACCTTTCTGAGAAATCTCCTCCACGACCACAGTCCATTCCTGAATTTCAATTTTAGAAGCAAAATTAAAAACAAAAAACCTTGTCCTCGTAGGTTTCGTCCGTGGGACCTTTGTATAACGTGGTTAAAATATCCACATATTCCGGCGCCTGATCCGGCCAAACGATAATTGTTTGCTCCGGCCTGCTGAACGAAGTTTCCCATTGCCGTTCCTTCGACGAAATTCGCCGTCTCCTGGAAAAAATTGAGAAATTAGGTTTAAAATAGAAAAATACCTGTGTAAAAAAGAAACTACAACTCGTTCCGGACGAGGTGCATTTTCATCGACACATAGAAGAAGCTCTTGGAGAGCTATGGTGAATTGGAACTTGGTGGCCTTCTTGTTGCTACGCTTGAGTCGACGAATGACAGCGGCCATTCAATTACATGAGCTACCTAAATAGATAGAATTAATAAATAGAAAATTATAAATACAAAAAAAATACAAAAGCAAAAATATTATTTTTTAAAGTGGATAAAAAACATAAATAATCATATTAAATGTATTCTGTTTAGCAAAAATAGTTTTCGTTGAAAATGCACAGATAATTTGTGGTAATTTTAATTATTTGATTAAGCTGTGCACAAAATTAAACAAAATAAAAATAACTCCAGAAGTTGAGAGAATTAAGCCAATTAAATTGATTGAATAAAGAAAACCAGGAGTAAAGCTAATCATTTATAATTTAAAAATAATTAGAGAAAAAATAAAATCATTTGAGGAAAAATTCAGGTTTCTAGAACCGGAAATGAGTAAAATGACAGCAGTTGAAACGAGAACATGAAACCATTACGGGTGCTGTAAGCGCCGTCCGAACGGGAAGTGTACGCAGCCGCTCTTTTCGATCCCACGGCTGCCCTCTCCTACTTCAAATGTTATTTTTTTCTCTGCTGGTATTTTGATGTATTCTATGTTATTTTATTTTATCTATTTTTATTCTTATTTTTAAAAAATGGTGAAATAATAGAATAAAGAAAACAACAATAGAAAAAATGTAATATTTTTTTCTTCTTTTCGCTATAATAGTACCAACGACAAGAACCGGTTGGAAAGCTGAGAAAACAACATACTATGACTACTTTACATCTAAACTAGTCTTCTCTCTTGTCAGTATATCACCCGCGTATCCCCGGTGCCGCGTCGCCTGGGCGTCGGCGCCCTCCGCGTATCCCGTGTTCCTTCCTCCCGTTATTGTTTGCTTTCCGAACGGCTAACTTGCGCCCATTTCTGTCAATCTTACCTTTCCCGGCCTTAAACTTGAGAATGCGATGTATTTAAACTCGATTTTCTCACCTGAAGTGAAGATTTCTCTAATTCACCCATTTCCCCGTTCATTCCAACGCCTTATATTTTATAAAGTTGATTTTATATTTTGTTTTTATGAATATTTTGTTTTGTATTCATTTTATGCCATATTTTCAGATGCGCCTGTTAATTCTTTGTTTATTATTCGGGCTAATCTGGGCACAAAAGGATAATGTGAAGCAGTTCAAATCGGAGAAGATCAACTATATCTACGATAAGGCCATGAATCACGTTGGAGATCAGGGAAAGCTGGACCGCCTTAGGGTTTGTTTTACTGTTAATATGGTCCATTTCAAGTATAATTTAGCTCTAATAATGAATTTAGTACTTTAAAAAATCAATAAATTTTACATTTAATAAAATAGTTTTTAGGACGAACTGCAAAGCTACGATACTTTGTACATGGATTCCAAGCACGAGTACTCTCATTCCGAGCCATCTGTGTTGAAGAAGGAACTGGGAAAGATTGATAAGAAACTGATGAAGCTGCTCGAGACACACGGATTGCAGAATACTGTCCAGGCATTCAGAGAGGTTGTTGAATTTTTCAAAATGGGAAATAATTAAAATTTCAGAAAGTCAAATTTGACGAGTATCGAGGTTCGGACGATTTCGATGCCGCCACTGTGAAGTTCATAGATGATCGTCTTGATAAACTGTGGAAATCAGCCGTCGAAAACTCGTTTAGTCAAACGGAAATGAAAGGTAAAGGCGATTTTTTTAAAATAAATATGAGATTTAGAACTTTATAATGAACTGAAGGACGCAGAAAAACTTATGAACGAGCACGAAGAAGCTGTGAGCGCCATGAATAAGGTATTATAATTCAATAAACTTACTTCAAAAATGAGGTTTCAGGTACCCGGTGAGAACGATTTGCACTTTGACATGGACGATGATGTGAAGCACATCTCTGAAAAGGTATTTTATTAATTTTTAAAGAATATTTACGTTTTAAAGGAAAAACGCATCAAGGAGACTCATAAAAAGTTGGACGCTCATCTGGACACTCTCCACAAAAAGGTTCAGGGAGGCGAAGAAAGCAGCCCCTTCAAAACGGAGAAAGTCAAGAAAATGTGGAAATTGGTAACTTTTTTAGGTACCCCGGGTAAAAACATTTCAGGCCCAAGCTAATAACAAGTTCTCAGCGCATGATCTCAAAATTTTGGAGGATGAACTTGTCCACTTCGATAAGCAGATTCGAAAGTTCGACCACCATGTGGTAATTCTTTTTAGCTCCTATTTTAAAGGCTTTTTTAGACTGTCAGGGAGAATCGTAAGGAAAAGTCTCAGTTGGATCACTTGGAGGATGTTGAAATGGACGCGAAGCAGGAGCGTATTTCTAGGTAAGTTTTTAAATTTTCTTTTTGAAATTGAATTTTCAGGAAGATGCGCAAGTTGGAGAAGTATCTGCAGTCTAAAGTGCAACACTCGGAGTTGTAGATGACCTACGTGTGTCGTAAAATACCCGTAGTTGTTTCCCTATCTTATCTGATGTCATAACCCATATTTAAAGAGATGGTGCTATTGTGAGTGCTATTCTGGCGCATAGTTAAGTACTGGTCTGTTTTCTGTGATGTCACTATTCCCTTTCACCACTGTGATCGCAATTGTTTTGAAGTTGTGCATTCCTAAGAATTTCCTTTGTTCACTCCCAAATACGAGTGTTTACAGGTTGATAACAGGTGCGACAATGAAATTTATCAGTTATCAATCTCTTGTGCTATCAGGTTCACAGGCCTTTATTACTTGCTTTCGATGTTTCCATTTCCAGTTTTTTGTATCTTTTAGAAATGTTCGGAGAAATCAAGCCGGATTCTCGCAAGCGCACCGCTGGCGAGCCGATCCTCATCACCGACCTTACCCAGAAGGAAAATGTTTTCAAGATACAAGGTAATTAAGCTAAAATAGTTTGTAACTATGAAAAAATCAGAAAAGCGTAGTCGTCCGTCGCAGAAGGTCTGTCTGAAGTGTCTCGCGGGTGAGGGCGGACACATCACTCATGTTCTCAGCGACGTCCCCAAATAAAGGTAATTTACTCCTAGACAAGTCCATATGTCTCATTATAGTGTCCTCGGGAGCTCCGTCGTCTTTCTGCATCGATCCTCCTGAGCAGTTTAGTAATTCTGTGAATTACATTATGTTAATTTTTGTAGTCTATGCATTCCTTTCTATACCAAATGCGGTTTTTTGGCGACTTCGGTTGCATGTGTTGTATATCTGTTGTTTTCCCAGTAGTTGGCGTTTTTCTCGGTTTTAATGAACGTGTACATAGATGGAATAAAATGTTATGCTTGAAGACAGAGCACTAATATCTTAAAGGACAGGCAGATTAGAGCGCAGATTTGTTCTCCGGTCTTATCAGTGGTTCAACATGTAGTGCGTTTACTACTATGAAAACATGGCGAGACAAAAACAACATCACGTGGGTTGCTGGCAACACAACGGTTGTTTGTTTAACAAAGAAGCAACGGAAAAGTTTAAGCGGGGACTTTTTGTATTTTTTTCAACTACTTTATTCATTGGGATAAATATCTCTCTCTCTTTATTTTTCTCTCTCTCACACACACATACACACACATACACAATTTTCCTCTAATTTTACGGAAAAAAAATTTCCATGTCCAATTTTTGGGGTTTACATTTACATTTATTTAACAACGGTATCGCGGTATCGGGGTTTGATTTTTTGTAACACTTATGTATGTTGGTGAAGAATTGCAAAAACGTTTCCAGAAAAACCGTGAGGGTTCGGATTAGTACCCAATTATATTTTTCGCAAGAGAAAAACACTTAAAATTGATCAAATGATAAAGGATCTTAATGTATTGTATATGTTGTTATAAAGAAAAGAAAAAAGTTTTCCCCGCAGAGGGTCCGAACCTTGGATGTCTGCGGGATAGCCATAATTTGCTTAAGTTTTTGGCCAAAGTAAACTTTTTTGCGCACACTGAAACCTTTTAAAAGTTTAATTGCATATATATAAATAATACTTTTATGGACCATATGTTCTTTTAGATAATTAAAAAAAATTACACTGGGAGAGTTCGAAATCTCGATGTTTGTTTTGTAAGCGGGTCGGCCAGAATTTGTTAAGGATGTGAACTTTAATTATTTTTTTCATGAACCTTTTAGTTTGTTAAAATTAACTCTTGTTCATATTGACAAAAGTTGATTTACATACGTATATATGTAATACATTACTTTATAACATTTATAATACTATATAATGGTAATGAACATTGTTTACTTTACAAGTATTTAAAAATTAGGTAAACACGAATTGTCTTTAGCGTTCACAATTTCCAACCATCGATATGGGTAATCTCAGTAACTTCTCTAGTTGACGCTGCACTCCTTCTTCGAAATCAATTCAAATTCCATTTGAATGAACCGGACTCTCCTCTGAAAACCTTTAATTCTTGCCGTACTGGTCACATTTTTAGTAATTCTACTATTTTCTCTGTCTTTTATTGCAAATTGAAGTTGAAACGTCTGTCAAGTAGCCAACGAACGTGATATCTCCTTTGTGTTTACTCAGGAAAGATCAAACATATACTTCGGTCTAGCCGGACTTGAAGGATGTTTAAAACTTGGAATTGACAGTGACAGGGATAAATAATATTTGACTTATAACATTTATAAATTTAGTAAAATGAATATAAAATACTGAAAACTTTACAATTTGGATAACCAACAAATGCACATAGTTGTTTTACACTTTCTTATTGAAGTATTAATTTTTACCCAGAATGAATTTGTAGATTACTCAGTAGCCAGATACATTGTCTAGAATCGAATACATTCCTCGGCACAAATCCTTCCCTTGCCTCATGACATCATTTCCTACTAATCTTAATGTTGATGAAACCCATTTTTTGCCTCTGTTAGTTGAAAACGAGCATTTTAAAATCTTCCTTAGGCAAATTAGAAACATTTTCGATGATGACTAACTTTAATGTTGACATCTAAAACCTAACCAAAATATTATTGTTTATCAAACTATTTACGAGAACGCAACTCAAACGTGTCTCACGCAAGTGTGCGCACTCTGAATTGCTAAACCCATGTGACCACGCAACAGGAAATGATTCTGTAAAGTTCTGTGTACTTTCATAGTACACAGAACTAAGAACTGTAAATGAGCAATGTATTTGAAAATGTAATGCTCTTTTCCTCAAAAGAAACAAAGTTTTCACGGGTCTGCCCGACTTGAATAAAATTTTGATAAACGCAAATAACAATTGTATCTGTAAAGTTTGCTTCAAAATCGCCAGTTCTCTAAAGTTTAGCGCGAATTAGTCTCTGACAAACAATAAACTAATGAAGCCAACGGTACAGCTTTTCGATTTTTGAGCATCTTTTTTGTTTTATGAGCAACCCTTAAATGCTTAATTCGTTAAATGATAAAAGAAAGCCAAATTTAGGATAGAAAACACGGCAGTCAACACTAGTCATCAATTTTTTTGAAAGTAAATTTACCATTTTATGAGAAATCATATGAAAACCGAAAACCTTCAAAGGCAACCGATTTGTAAGCGTTGTATTTAAAAATAAAATAGTATTTTCCTCAAATGAACAATAGCTCTCACTGGCTGGCCCGACTTAATGAAATTTTCGGCCCATCCGGTCTCCCTTTCCAAAACCAATCAAATGAAATAATCCTACTTATGAGAAACTTGTCAAACATCAATTTTATATGGTTTTCTAACTCAATGTTGACCTTCTGCATTGTTTTGCCAATTCTGAACTTTCTATTGAGTTAAAAGTACTAAAACATGGTGTTTTCTTTCGTCTCAATAGAAGAACCCATTCGATTGGAAATCTCAACATGCGACTACGTTTAATAGACCATAGAAATTTACGAGCGGACAGTTGTCGCCCATGTTTTCATTTCCCCCGGAAGCTTCCATTTAGGCTGCAAACACAAACAATTTAGAACTACTGATTTCACAGTTGCTGATTTTTCTATTTTTTAAAAGTTGTAATTTTTCAACATTTTAAAAAGTGTATCATTTGTATTTTTAAACAGAATCTGTTAATTTTTCTTTAAAAGATCAAATTTTTGTTTCCAGACTTTCTAAGCAACACCGAACAAGGAGGGAGGTATCCGCGGGCTGATCCTCAAGCGGTCGCCCCGCCTACGAGCGCGCTTCCTAGCTCTCATGCGCGTCTCTCGAGCGATCGTCTTTCTGTTTGCAGTGTAAGTTTGACATTATATGATAACCTATCCCATCGACAGCTTTTTCTAACCTCAGGA
Source organism: Oscheius sp. G VE-2021 (assembly GCA_022343465.1). Classification (NCBI taxonomy): domain Eukaryota; kingdom Metazoa; phylum Nematoda; class Chromadorea; order Rhabditida; family Rhabditidae; genus Oscheius; species Oscheius sp. G VE-2021. The sequence goes on from JAJQXH010000055.1 coordinate 3,071,713, forward strand.
TCAGAGTAACCTTCATAAAAGTTCAAAAATCTTCACTAATTTGCATTTAAAGTCTCGGAATTTCAGTGTCTCGGGTAAACAAATGAAATGTTTGTTCACTGTCCACCGGCGGATATCCATCCTTCTCATGTAAATCCAGAAATTCGCGAAAACACATTTCACCACACAAAGCCATGGCGGAGAGCCCTTTGCTCCTGAAAAATGGGGGTGATTCGGTCATTACCACCTTGCGTACTCCATCACTCCCTAATAGTATCCGAATGTCAGTCGTTTGTTTATAGTATTGTTTTCGACTGCCTGAAGATACACTTCTTTTCGTAGTCAAAAACAACGAACAGGCTCTTCTGGCTCTGAATGTGGATTCAGAGCCAGAAGAGCCTGTTCGTTGCCTAGAAGCCAAAAGAATTGCATAGACCGTTGTGCATTATGACCGAGGGCCCTGAAAAAGGTGGCAACGGCACCCATACGTTAGTATTTTGTCCCAAGTAGTCGCAAACGGTTGTAGAAACGAAGATTTGCAAAAGAAAAGTAACTAGATCGCAAAATTGCACAAACTTTCATGTAAGGAAGAAAAAGTGATTTGAAAATAAAATGAAACAAATGGATATTTCATTGGAATGCGGTTAGTAAACACAAAACTGCCCTTATGCATAAGTCATAAATAACAAACACTGTCATCTGAAACCCGTGTCTCTTTGCAATTAAAGTGTTCAGGACGGTGGTCGCAGCAAAGCCTCCCAAGAACTTGAATAGAATGAGGAACAAGAAGCTGAACCAAGGAGATGGACCGTCGATGACTTCAATGGGTGGGAATGGGCAGATGATCACGATGTTCAATGAGGTAATTTAAAATTTTGTTACAGTAAGACATTTAAAAAAGAAATGCGATGGGATAAAAAGTGTGGGAAACCATGGAATTTAACATGTGCTCCAAATTTTGAATGAATTTTTTAAATTTTGTGACACCCATAAATACAAATTATTGTTTCTTTTAGCAATTTAAAGCTTTTCTTACACGTATTTCATCAATCCGTCTATTTTGAGCAGTTAAAAATTTGAAATTTCACACGCTTTAAAAAAGAGAGATTTGGTTTTTTTGTTGTAATAATCTGTATAGATGTCCCAATTCTTTATTTATTAAACTAATTGGAAATTTTGGAAAAAAATATACAATTTTAAAAATGTAGTTTGCTTTTAAATTTGATCTGTTTCAATTTTAGGACTTCTATAGAGAGAAATTGTAGTTTTTAAGAATTTCGAAGTTTTAACACACGTCAGAAATCCATTTAATTGTGGATTCAAACGAATCATTTTCTGATCACATTTCTTTATTCATTTACATAAAAGACTTTTCAAAGTTTCCATTTCAGCATACCTTGTTTACAAAAATCGAAAACATTGTCTAATCGTTTGACTCAGTAGTTTCTACGCCATTTTAAAAAAAGTTGTATCAGAAGAAGCCAAAACAATATTTGTACCTTGGAAAGGTCTTATATCCATTTCCATTAACTTTTTGAACTTTTCTTTTGATATTTTGCCACGCCAAGTACTCATCTAACCTTTGCGTGAATCGAGGTTCTTCTATTTTCGGGGGTTCAGCCGAAGGGATGGAAGATTACTAAAAGTTGTCTTTCCAAAGCAAATAATGGTCCAAGTGGCAATATGGTCGAAGATTAACAATGGGACGCGCCCGCGAAATATGAGCTTCCTTGGTCTTCTTGAGAGTTTCGGGCGACGAACACGCACTGCCCCGCAACCAGTACAGACGTTCCCACAAACATGACGCGGAAATCTGGGAAAAGCAAACTGTTTTTGAAGCGTCTTTATCCCTGTCCAAAGTACTTGAGAATCAACTCGTTAATCCGTTACCCGAGGCGTTTTCTTGGACAGCGGAGAGGACAGCAGAAGTCAGTGGCCGTCCTATTCCCATGACATTATGCAAACCCTCGCGTGTTTGCAGGCACATTTGGGATTTCCTCCCCATACGTTAACGCCTGTGAGAATGGGGTACGTGCGAAAACCTGCCATTCTTGGTGCAGATGGATGAACAACGAAGCTAATCGTTGAGGGAATGGGCTCCCATTTCCCCTAACGTTTTTTGCCTTGTAGCTTTTGTTGAAAGCCGGCTGCTCTTCACACTATGCTGAATGGGTAAAAAAAGGCTCAGTATCCAAATTAAACGTTTTCAAAAGAAACTATCAGTTTACAGTAGTTTTTCAACGTTGTAGCCATATGTTGACAAAGGATTTCCAGATGGAAATCAAGATTTTAATCTGAACTGAAAAAAATTATACTTGAATAGGCAATTTTCGTTGCTTTAACAGTAAGGTTCCTGTGTTTTTAAAACTGTCAATTGAACCAGGAACTTATAATTATTTGCAATGCTGTGATAATTCATGTTAAAGAAACTACGTGGTAATACAAATTTCCTCTTTCAATCAAGGGTGGTTGAAACGTGGGCAAGCAAGGAACAGCTCGAATAGATGATCTCAGCATGATCCTCTTACCAGACAAACATCGAGGGTTCGGTTCTGACCTGTGGAAAACTTTTTCGTTTTCTTTGGAACTACCTGTAAATTAATGTAATAATGGCTCAAGGTCCTTTCACAAGGCAAATTATTTACTAGGTGCGAATCGAAATTGCATCAATTGACTTCAATACTTAAAAAAACAGCCTTAAACGTACTTAATAGAATTGGGAAAACATGACTGCAAACCTGGAAACATTAAAAAGGTTTCGAAGTTAAACGAAAAAGAACTTTCTATGCCATTTTTAAATTACTAATTTTTTTCGAAAGTTTATTTGAAAGCATATGCTAATGTGTCCAATTTTTTTTATTTTATATAAAAGCAGTTATGGTAATGTGTCCAAAGTTTCCAAATGGGCTTGTTATTAGAAGAATAACTTAAAAAGCTAATTTTGAAATGATGATAAAACCCATCGGATGTAATGATGAAGACTGCAATCACACCCTATTGTTATAGAAACTGCGTCACCAAATCGTGCAACAAAAGCCTTTGATTAGGATATTGCAACGTCAAAATACACGTGATTGACAGCAGTTTGATATGGGACATGTTTAAAACGAATCTTGTTTTTTTGTAAGATGCTTATATTATCATGTTTTAAAACGAATCGTAAAAACGAATTTTGAACTCCATAATAAATCTGCCTCAAAGCTTTTTCTCATTGCGCTCGCCGCTTTAGCACCCGAATCTAATCGGACCACTGCCCTGGGATCCATGGCTCCTTTGTCTTTTAGCGCAGTGATTTGGAACAAAATTTTCATTTGAGGACGGCTTAGAAGAGGGCAAAAATGGCGGACGACGAGGAGAGAAGCCGCGAAATGAAGAGGACGCAGACGAGGATGATCTCGATGAAATCCTCGCCGGAGACTTCGACTCTATGGAGTGAGCATTCAAACAATGGCCCAGACAGCCATTGAGAGAGAAGGATACTTTGGGGGATTTTAGGGCAACGACCACCTTACGCACTACGACTACCGAGAAGTTTACTACAACGGCCGAGATCTCTCGCGTACGAATGGCGGTTAGTGTTTCTTTCTCATCAAATGGATCGTAAAAGACACATGAGATAGCGGATCTTAAAATATCATCAAAATGAGAAAATGGAAGGTTTTAGGTAAACGCCCCGATTCTTCAGCCACAATCATCCGATACAGAAATCTTGGAGCAACTGCTGAAGGCTAAGGGCTATGACTGGAGGGTTAGACCGCCAGGCGAAGATGGTTAGTTTCGAGACAAATTTCAAAAGGCCTTTTTTACTATATCTCAAATTAAAGAGCTTTTAAAGTATAAAAAAATATAACAGTTCGGGGTATTTTGGCCATCCTAGTGCTACAGGCACCTGGATGTCCGTCATTTTAACGTACTAAGTATAGGTTGTTTACCTACCCTTCCATTCCATCAGTTTTTGCCTGAAAAGGCGCAGAAAACCCTGGTTGTCTGACATGATAGAGCCGCAATTTTCACACCCGTACGAGATCGGCGGCCGCGGCAGGGGTAGGCCTACCGCAAGTAATGAGCAACATTGACAAGTATCAGTAGAAAAGAAGTTCGTCACGATCCCTTTAATATATGATTTTACTATACAAAGTGTTTTGCTGCTTTAACTGCATTTGAATATTATATATTGATAGCAAATTTTATTTTAAATTTAACAACAACAACAATAAAAAATTCACGCAGGGGTAAATTTAGAATTTTTCGGATCTTTAGTCCAACTAAAACCCTACTACGCCATTATCTGACCTCAAAGATAAACAGCTAGAAGAAGTGCACATTATCTAAACTTTATATACCTAGTTTTGCTATTAAAATCGATGTTTTGTCTTTGGTTTCGACTTGTAGTTTATTTTTTGTACGCGATGAAGTTGGACAATCAGGGTGAATCTTTGATTTTGTTTGCGTTAGTGAAATTTTAATAGTAAATAAGGAGCTACACAAAATTTTAAACTACCTTTCGGTTTCAAAATCTTATGCTCCCCTTTTTTAGATTCTGCTGTTCAACACCATGTTAAGGCCTAAACAGGGATCATTTATTTAGACAACCACTATCATTAGCCCGTAAGCGGCGAAACAAATGGCCCGCCGGATAGCTTCCATCTCACAGCCCATCCGGCCCATTTGTAAGGCGGAAATCACGCTTAAGGAAAAAAGTTAACAAATGAAGAAATGTGGCTACCATTAAAGAGAAAGCACCCTAATTCGACCTCTATTTCCAGGGACTTTACACGGAGGGCCTGTTGTTGTATCTGTAAACATGCTAGTTCGCAGGTAAGGTGTAAAGATTAAATTGAAAAGAAAAAATTACAGTATCTCTAAAATTGACAATGTAAATATGGAATACAGTGTGCAATTGACATTCCGAGAAAGCTGGAAGGATGTTCGATTACAGTAAGCTAATTAGAATAAAGATGCAAAGTTTATATATGCAGATATGAGAAAGACGCCGATGGAAACATCAAGCACGGAGTTCCAGACTTCCTGATTTTGACAGCTGGACAACAAATCTGGATGCCTGATTCCTTTTTCCAGGTTTGCCAAACTACAAACTATACAAAAAACTTTTCAGAACGAAAAACAAGCTTACAAACACATGATTGACAAGCCGAATGTTTTGATCCGGGTTCACAAGGATGGCCTTATTTTGTATTCAGTTCGAATTTCGCTGGTTCTTTCTTGTCCAATGCACCTACAAGTAAGTAGTCAAAGTTTCAAATAAACAAAATTTTAGTATTACCCAATGGATGTTCAACGCTGCCATATCGATCTAGCTTCATACGCCTACACTATAAAAGACATTGGTAAGGTTTCTTTTTTGTTGTTGGAGATTTTATGGTTTTCAGAATACATTTGGAAGAGTGAAGAACCCGTTCAACTAAAGGCTGGACTTAGTTCATCTTTGCCGTCGTTTATGCTAAGGAATGTGAGCACAACCTACTGTACTAGCAAAACAAATACTGGGGCATACTCTTGCCTAAGAACAGTATTGGAGCTGGAAAGACAATTCAGGTACGGTTTAGGTTTGAAAAACATGAGCAATACAAAAAAGTATCTTATTGCTTGAAAGTGTACCATTCTGGAAATGATTTGGAAATATTTTTTGAAATTTAAGTTGAAAAAAGTAAAAATGGTAATTTGTTGGCATGATTGTATGCTTCAAAACTAATTTTTATCGAAGGAAAATTTCATAAAAACTGGTTGGAAAACCTTTGTTAAGCCCCTATAAGCAATTTTTTAAAACCTTATTTTCTTCAACCTTTTTTGTTGTAGTTCTGAACCTGCAAATGACACATTTGTACATCGTGGATCCTAACAAAACCTTTAAGTTTTTGTCTTTCATGGCCAAATGGCTAAGTGACCTGATTTTTAATCCTGAACTAACCCAGCTCTATCCCCCGTTCAAAAACACACGTTTAGTTTAGTTGTGTTTTACTCAACGATTACACCAGAGTTAATTTTTGTCAAAGTTTCATAGCAAACCTGTTTTTTTAACCCTTTTTAGTTTTTTTATATCACGGGCAGGGTATTGGGCTGCGCCGTGGATTTTGGAAGAGAATCAGTGCCTAAATATTTTTTATACAAAAATATCAATGACCTCAGGCAAAAGTAAATGTGTTTTGTGTTACAACAATATGAACATGAAATCAGTTTTAACAAAATGTGAAATTACTGTTGATGAAATATGTGCTTTGTAAAAAAAGCGTCACCAAAATTTCACAGGTAAATTTCATTTTTCAGTTATTATCTCCTTCAATTGTACATTCCATCCTTCATGTTGGTAATCGTATCTTGGGTTAGTTTCTGGATTGACCGAACTGCCGTCCCAGCCAGAGTGACTCTTGGAGTAACTACGCTTCTCACAATGACCACCCAGGTAGTCCCCCTCTGATTCCTTTACGGGTTTGAGGCTTCCGGTATAAATTCGAAACTCCCTCCCGTTGCCTATATAAAAGCAATCGATGTTTGGATTGGAGGTCTGTCATTTTGAAACTAAAAAACGGAAATTTTCTTCAGCTTGTATGACTTTTATTTTCGGAGCTCTCTTGGAATTCGCATTTGTGACATATAAAGCTAACAGGATAGAAGCCTCCCAGAGTGAGTTTAAATTCAAATATAGACAAGCTAACGTTTAGGAAAAGAGAGGGAGAGACTTCTGGTGGCCAAGAATGGAGATGTCTGGGTCCCCCGTGCTCAGGCAGAGCAAGACAGAGAAGTAGAAAAAGCTAGACAGGCTTTGAACAATAGGAAAAACCAAAGCAACAGCTTAAACAGGTTTTCGGAACCATTGATCTCCATATAAATTTCTTTTAGTTGGCTAGAACGACACACAGAATGGCACGATCGAGCCAAAAGAGCAGATTTGTTATCAAGTTTGTCATTTTTCAGCCTTTTTAAATTCTACTTTCAGGAGTTCTTTTCCCCTTCACATTCCTTTCCTTCAATCTCGCCTATTGGCTCCATTACACAAGATATCAACCGTCAGATGTGCCCTAATCAGCTGGGATCTATCTCTTTTCGTCATTCAAAATGACTCTTCTCGGTGACCTACCCCGTGAAAATCCGTGTCATTATGTACATTTTGTTTAAAACGTGTAATTCATATACACACATTCAGTCTTTGTAAAGTTCTTTCTTATAAAGACATCTTTTTATAACACTCTTCCCCCAACTGAGGCTCTTTTCCAGTTTGATGTTGGAATCTTCTCGGTGAGGCGTTTGCGGTGCAAAGCAGGCATCGTCTGAAAGTTCTCAATTAAATGAGATTTTTTGTTTATTGTTTACAATTTTCAAAAAAAAATGAACTAGAATATCCGCCCACTCATTGTAGTTTCTAAGTAGCCGCGCAAAACACTCTCGATTGCGTGTCGAGAGTTCTTGTCTTATATTGCTTCGCTTGGTGTTTTTAATGCCAATGAGGTGAAACCAACAAATTCACCCTCAAAAGGGGACGACACAAATCATAAAATGCTTTGAAGAATTGAAAATAAAAATTTGATTTACTTTTTTGATATCTTCATTTTCTTAAGTTTAGAAAATTCAAATTTTTCGGAAGATTCACTTGGAAATCTCAATTCTTTGAAAAAATTCCAAAAATTTACTGAACATGGCATTTTGAAGGACCAAAAAGTTACTTATTTCTTTTTACTTTTTTAAAGGACTAAAAATAACTGACTTTAAAATAAACATAATTGTTTATAATAACTACACTAGGAACAGCATAAAGTATCTTTTTTAAAGAAATTATCTAAGACATCACAGTCGCCATTGCGCTAAGCTGTACTTATGTTGCCTCGGGGTCGAAGCCCATTTGGTACGGGTGTGAATCTTGCAATTGTACCGCATTTGGGAGCTTAACAACATTGATTTTTCTTTTGTTGATTTTAAATTTTCTGCTATTTACGACTGACTAAATTAAAACAAAAAGTTCACTATGAAAAGAACTAAAATGGTAAAAACTTTTTAAATTAAACTTATTTTGATGTTTTTAAATTTAACTCACTTGTCGCCTCATGAATAATTCAGGCCTATAAAGTGGAGGATCACATAGTTCTGCCATTGGCGAAGCTACGGATCGGTCTTCATTTTCTGAAAACATACAAGTCAATTTTAAAACAAAACTAAATCTTCACCTGGTTCTTGTTCCCGAAGAGCAGGCGATGGCTCAAAATTTAGCCTTGAAAGAATTGATGGACGGTGTCGTCGTTCCGGTGCGGAAATCTTTCGAATCACAGGAGATTTGGGCTTCATTTCTGGGCTTGACAGTGTGATTTCGGGGGGATCGAAATCAACTGTCGCTTGTCTGCAACTTTCCAAATTTATTTTGGCATAATGACCTGCCGTATGTATTTTGCGAAATTTCTGCGTGACTTTTGATTTTGCTTCGAGAAAAACGTTCCTGAAAAGCAGTAGCCAGCAGAACAGAGGGATAAAGTGAGAAAGAAAACTAAAAAGGGTTAATATTTTGAGTATTTTACGGACCTACTGATAAAAGATAAATTTACAATGAAAAATCCGATCAACATCAACTGACTAGAAGAAAGAGCATCTTTGTCGTATTCGAAGGCGGTGAGGGGGAGATGTCTCTGAAAAACATAGTGAAAAACTGAAACCTGAAATCAAATCAAACACTATTTTGTGGAGTAAAACAAACATTTGAAGGATTTTTTGTCGTTTTGAATTATTTTCATGATAGGCGGAACTAGATTTTCCATAAATAAGCGATGTAGCCTTATTTTTACAATTATTAAAATCAAAGGCATCATACGATTTTACGATCATCATCACGATGTTCTCAAGATTCTTTTAAAATAATTGGATTACAAGAGGGACCGCACCAGGAACTGTCAGTCTGTGATACTAGCAAACAACCCACTACACTATTTAAGACATGCCGGATGCTACGCGCCCCCTACCTCTTAAATTTCCACATTTGTCAATCGCTCTTACCTTTTTCACATCGGAAAGGTTGTTTTTTATGATTTGATATTTTTTGCTTGAAAGCACATATATGTAAGTGTAATGTACTCTTGTTATGATCTAGTGCTCTTGTTTTAAATTAACAATGGTAACTAGATTGCTTTGGATAGCAATCATCCATGAGAGAAAAAGATGTGAAAAGATAGTTAAGTTAAAACCTAATTTCCGTCTACCAACTGTTTTCAACTTGTCCCATGCCAATACGAGTGTTTCAGTTTGTTTACCCTCCCTGAGTGTTTACTTGCCCTGTGAATTGGGAGAAATACCTTAGTCTCAGAGCAGTTGACCTCTTCTCCGCAGTTGTCGTTTTCATCACACAAGTAGTCGCGCGAAACGCAAACTTCAACATCAAACATCACGCGGGACCCAGACAATGGAGAAGTACCTGAAGGCAGCTTCGAACAGGGGAAAGATTCGACTGAAGAACAGTTTTCCACAGAGGTTATGACCACAATAGCTCGGAAGTTCAAATTAATAGGCATCTCCACTTCAATTGAACCGGAAAACCAACGGTACGCCTGAATAGAAAGTTCAATTGGGAACCCCTCGCGTAATGAGATTTCTACTCCACTGAAAGAATGAGAACTTCCTGTGGATGATTGCATCCAAAGAAGCAACCAAAATTTCACTCAATTTAAACATGCATTTAAAATTCAACTAATCACTTTCTGCGCAAAATTGGCTACGTCAAATTATAACAATATTAATTTTTAAATGGTTCAAGAATTGTAAAACGGCTCTCCAATTTATTCGAAACTAGTGGATCTCAAAAATTATAAAAATTTAAAAAAAGTGAAAGATTTATGTTAAACAAATGATTTAAAATATTTTGATTTTCAAGCTGAAAATTTTACTTTTCTCACTTTCAAAATATAAAAGTCAATCCTTCGGATCCGTCCCAAGTTAAACACTTTAATTTAATTTAATGATACTAAAACATAAAAATTGATTATTATTATTATATAATAAAAATGTAAAAGTGGACAGAGGTAAGATTGGCTGAAACGAGGGCCTTTGGTTTCAGCCACCCTTACCTTTGTCCACTTTTACATGTTTATTTTTCAAACTCACTTTAGCTTCAGCTCTAAACGCAAAAGAATCCACTCCATCTCTTATCACAATTTCTCGAATCTTCTTGGGATGACGATGCGAAAATAGGAAAAAGTGGGTTACAGAAACTGAAAATCCGATTAGTGGTTGAATTTGTGGTTGAAACCAATTAATCCTCCTTCAACAGATGAATAAAATCCGATCCGACATACATTACTAACAGCTGAGTGGGCGGATGTTTGGAAGGAATCGGTTGATAGAACATAAGAGCCCGTGATGGAAATATTGCTGAAAACAGGATTAATAAAAGAAAATTGTATTTTCAAGTTATTTAAAGTCATGTGTGGATATTATTCAATTAGTGCTATGTTCACCAAAACAACTGTGACAAATGAATCACCGATATCTTGAGTCTCGACAATTTGCACTTGATACTTTTTGCCAGATTACTCTAATGTTACCTAACATTTTTACTGTTTGGCACTAATACATTTTATACTCAGGCAACCTTAGCAGCCAAAATAAAGCGGGGTTTACGAAAAGTATTACTACGTTTTTTTTGTGAAAACAAAAATTGTGGGGCCAAAAACAGCTTTTTGATATTTTTATTAGTGGTATATTAAGTGTCTGTTTCGTTTATTTTTGAAATAATGAGATTAAAATCATCTTTTTAATTATTGTATGTAATTTAATTATTATATTTAATTTATTTCGATTAACATTATAATTTTTGAAGTTAAAACATTTGCAGCTGTGAGGTAAAAAGTAATCAAGAACACACTTGGAAAAGGCTGAACTTTAAAACAAGATTGATAAAGAAATACAAGGACAATTGACCATTTTTGTTTTTTCAAAGCTTCATTAGAAACACTTTTTAAGCCCCTTAACGAACAAGTTAAGTTTAGATTAAGACCTGAAGTTAAGTTAACTAACCTGTTGTAAGGGCAAATAGAAGCAAAAGTGTGAATAACAGATGAAAGTAAGAGAATGTAAAGAACGTTCATATCGTGTTCTCAATGCAGCAATCCCCTCCAGAATAATTGGAATGACTGCCTTCTTTACTCGCCGCCCTCGCCACCGCATAGAATTGGCCACGCAGACCTGAGCTCATTCGAACAGCAGCTGCAACCAAGATTACCAAGAGCCGATTGAAAACGGCTGAGAGGCAAGGAATTTAAAAAAAATCGTGAGGAAGCAAACCACTTTTTCAATTGTTTTAATCAAACACTTGTTTATTTACTTAAATTCATTATGCGCAAACAGAGACGAATAACAAACATTGATGGGCGCATAAACAAGTATATCTTGCAGGAAATTGTGCTTCTTTCACTTCTGAAATATTTGCAACCTAAGGAGTTTCTTACACATTATGAAACAACGTGAATTGTTATTTACAGTAAGTTTAAAAAGTTTGGGCCGAGCCGGGGATCGATCCCGGGACCTCTCGCACCCTAAGCGAGAATCATACCACTAGACCACTCGGCCACATGAATACAACCCGAATCACCAAGAAGGATTCCGGAGGATCGAATTTAAAGACAGCTTTTCAGTTTTCGGCGCTACCCCTAAGATGTCTTCGTTTTGCAACGCTTCATAGGCAGAGCGTTCGTGGTGTAATGGTTAGCATGGATGCCTTCCAAGCATTCGACGGGAGTTCGATTCCCCCCGAACGCAGAACATTATGCCCCATGAATTGAGTTTGATGATACACAAACAAATGCTTTATAAAGATGAATTGTAAGAATTTGTTTTAATCATAGCATGTTGAAAAGGTAAAATTTTAATTAAAATAAGTCTTAGTGTAACAACACTTTCAATACAAGAAAGCTTCCAAACACCACTTCAAATTTATGAATCATCTTTGTGATTCTACTTAGTCACACCTTCCGATGGCAACGTTTCTATTTGTCGGCCAGAGAGAGACGATTGCTGTACTTCCCCTCTTCTACTTTTTAAATGATGTAAAATTACTTTTTTATAGCTAATTTAAAAAAAAAACTTACTTTTACAATTGAATTTTTAAATTTGAATATCGCTGTGAAAAATCACTTGATAACTAACGTAATCTTGTTTTGCAACCGATGCTGGAAGACACAAATATCGGCACAAGTTTTGTGCAAATAAAAGTTTACCGATTTAGTGAAACCGTCTGTTTTACGTTTAGTGTCAAAGTTAAGTGGTGAAATACAACATTACACATCTAACATTTAACCCACCTGAATTTCTACACGTGCACACGCGCACACACACACGCACACACACACATTTAACAATTGTATTTTTCAACAACATTTTTGCACAAACTTGCTTCTAAACCAAGTTTGACTGAAGTTTTTGCAACACGCAGGCAGGTCGGGAATTTATGGGATTTCTTTTCACTCGCAACAGCTGACGGTCTGTGCAACAAAGTGCATTATAAAGGTCACGCACTTCACTTGAGGCGTTAATCTTAATGTCACTAATATTCTTTTCAATATGTAAGTATTTCTTTTTTTTTCTACTTATGCAGGATTGTATGTTATAATATGTTAAACATGGTATGTAAAAAAGATTTCATTAAGTCAACACAATGTTTACAAAGTCGACTCTACTTTGCCAAGTTGCCCAGTGAGTGGGTTTTGCATTTCCCTTATCACCGATCGCAGAATTCAAACCGATCGGGGGTTTTCCACGGTGTCAAAGTGCATTCTCCTTCGCCCTTGGTGGCTAGAATGTCGCAACAGGACGCTTATCGGAGGCAGTCCAGCGAGTTTACTGCCATAGCTCAATGTGTTCCACAGCTCATTGTTCTTCGCCCCCCCCCCAAGACTTGATTTTCTCTTAACTTACTATGTTTACCAAATGTTTTTTAAATTCATTTTTAAAAAATTGAGTTTCAGATGCAATTCGCACCATTAAATGTACCCTTGCACCGAAGAGGTCAAACCTTCGCCGTTCTCTTCCTTTTTAGTTCACTTCTCTTTGCCCCAATTTTTACATGGCTCCTGCCAGTTTACATGGTAAGAACTACACACTTAAAACAAAACACCACCATATTTAAGCTTTTCACCTCTTTTTGGCCTCTAGTTCTCGGTTATGCAATCTGGTTCGTCCTGGATTTGCCTTCTTCCCGCCGCGGTGCCTACAGGAAAGAGTGGTTCATGAGATTGGGCATCCACCGTTGGTATGCGGAATACTTCCCCGTAAAATTGCACAAAACTGCTCCTCTGGAACCTGAAAACGTAAGATTCTTGCAAATGAAATCTAGCGGTATTTTTAGAACTATTTGATCGGCTACCACCCTCACGGAATTTACTCCCTCGGGGCTTTCATCAATTTTTCGACCAACGGAACTGGACTTCTGGAACTTTTCCCTAAGGTCAAATTCCACCTGTGCACACTAGTTGGTCAATTCTACACTCCTCTCAGGTAGAAGCTTAACTTTTGAGTTTACTAAATTTTCTAGGCGTGAATGGGCTCTCCTCCACGGTTTGATTGACTGCAGTCGTGACAGTCTCTACCACGTTCTTGGCTCCAAAGCAAAGGTGAAAAAACTAAATTTCTTATTAATCTGAAGATCAGGGAAACGTTTGTGTTTTGGTTGTCGGTGGAGCAAACGAAGCTCTGGATGCCCATCCAGGAATGAATGATCTCACTTTGAAGTCAAGGAAGGGATTCATCAAAGTAGCCTTGGAAACTGGAGCTCATCTGGTGCCTTCCTATTCTTTTGGAGAGAACGAACTCTTTGAGCAGGTCAGTCACCAACGTCAACGTCATCAACCCTTTTCACACTTTTGATCCTTTGTGAAGCACATGAACGTGCAAAATCAAGCCATAATGGGATCAAAGGTTGTTGATAATTTTACTACGCGAAGAGGACTTTATCTATATGGCTTATCGCTGCTTGGAACACTGGCTGTGCTTTATGGCAAACAAAGAAAAACACGATCGACTGGGTCATAACCAAACGCCATCACTTACTAAAGCAAATGAATGGGAAAGAACTCAATAATATATACAACAACTATTTAAAATTTCGATTTTTAAAAGTCTGTCTACTATCCGAATGATTTTGCCAACTTGAAAATGGTGTGATTTTGGCTACAGCGTTCATAAAATGAGGCAGTAATTATGATTGTTAATGTAAAATCACAAATTCTTAAAAAGTTATAACGAAAATGTCGTATATATTTGTCCAGCACATAGTTTTCCAAATCCTGGCAGGCCCGCAGGTCCCTTCATGAACCTAAGTCAATTTATAATAATTCAAATAGCTTTGTCGGAGTACGTTAATTGTTTTAAACTTAGCAAAACACGTTGTAGTACTTTTGCTGTAAAGCTAATAATTTTTCAAATAAGACAGAAATGAAATGCACCGGTCGGGATCGAACCCTGGTCGTGCGCTTGACGTTTTAGACTAGGTGGTCCGGATAAATATATAGACACGATTAGAGTAGGGCCAAAAATTTAGTTTTTATAAAGAATATTTGAGAAATCAGTAAGACAAGTAAAATATAAAATGTTTTGCTAGCGAACTAAGAGTTGATTTTTCAATTTCTTGGTAAAATAATCATCATGTTTTATTTGCAAAACTATACAATTTAATATCAATTTACATTTTTCATCTTTTTTTTTCATTTGAAAATTTGAATGTCTCAATCGGCTTTTTTCAGGTGGAGAATCCGAAAGGATCCCGTCTCCGTGCCTTCCAAACCTGGGTCAAGAAGTACGTCGGAATGCCCCCAGTTATGTTCCACGGCCGTGGTGTGTTCAACTACACTTTCGGAATGCTCCCATACAGGTTGCAAATCGGCCAAAGGCCACTCAACTCTTTGTTCCAGGCACCCAGTGAACACAGTGATCGGACGCCCGATTGCCGTTGAAAGAGTGGAAAACCCCGATAAGAAAGCCGTTGACGATCTGCACGCAAAATATGTCCAGGCACTTACCGAACTTTTCGAGGACAACAAGGAGAAGTACGGTCTCCCCAAAGACGCCAAATTAAGCATTTCCTAAATAAACATTTTGTGATTTGCAACCAATTAAGTGAGGCCGGAACTCGCGCAACGGGTCACGTGGCGTTAACCTTGACAATAAACACACCATTCTCGTTTTTAATGCTTGCCCGATCAACGCCCGACTGTCGTCCGATTAGCATAAATCGTTTGGGCGCTCATTCCGAGCCTCACGGTATTCGCTGTTTTCCTTGTTCTTCATTGCGAACGCCTAATTCGCCGCCGATAATATGGCGCAAATGATGGCAGAACTGAAGATGGTCGTTCGCGAGGACAAACAGTCACATCCGGAGAATTGGTGCTGCATCACCAGTGTTTCTCTTATTGTAAGTCATTTGTTCGACTAAATTTCATTTCGTTTATTGTCCATAGTAGTTTTTAAAGTTTAAAATTGTAATAATAAGTCATAACCAAGTTATAACATGGTTTTCCCAATTTCGAAATAGGAACTCGTTCATTGATCAGCTGTGACTAACTTTTCAAAAGTTTCTCTTTGAATTTGAATAAATCCCCAGCTCTTTCGTAGATTTTACTAGTATTATACTAATCAGCCCATTTGTGTATAACTATTTCTTTGAGCGGTATTCGATAAATTTAACCCAATCGAAATGGGGAAGATCCAATATTTGAAAGTTTGAAGTTTTAAAAATTCAGATTTTAAAAAAGTAGGATGAAATTTTCTTCATTTGTAACTTAACTGATAATTTTAGGTAACGTCGGTTAATTTATTGATTGTTGTGTTTCTGAGGGTTCTTCTCGACAAGATGGACGAAATCAACGAGCCTTTAATTCAAGGTAACTTGTTTTTCAAGTTGTGGCTGCTATAATTTGTGAAAACTTTGCATTTCTCTAGAAAAAGTTTGTCAAGTTTTGAGATGTGAACTGTGAACCATTGACATGTACTTATGAAAAAAAACCTGCGCTATTAATTCGATCGAGCGGAGAACTACAAAAAAGATTGATCAATAATGCTGATCAGTTGAACAGGCCCTCTGTTTTGCATTCAGCAAGAGTGAATCATGACAAGAGAGCTATTTGGACCTTTGTTTCAGATGCAAAATACGAAATTAAACATTGCTGCGATTTGCAAAACTTACTCTTTCTGATGTCGAAAGAAAAAAAACATTAAATTGCGGACGTTGTTTTGGTCGTTATTTTTGTTTTTTTTTGTTTTCCCAAACACCATTGTTTTAAATATGTTATTTAAAAATTTAAAAGAACCGTCAAGGACCTCTTTTCAACTTGTATAAGCCTAGGAAGCTTAAGCCTAGGAAGATGCGGCGGGACCACCCTTGCCGCGGCTACCGATATTTTACGCGTGCGAAACGCGCGGCCCTACTAGGTCAGAAAACAAGAGCCATCTGCGTCTTTTCAAGCGGGATTATTGAAAACTCAAAAGTGACGACCAAAACATCGATAAACCGATAAATTACGGACGCGTAAACATCGTGCAAGTTCATATTAGGCGAGTAAAATAGGACTTTTTCTTTTAAAAATTGAAGTTTCTATTAAATTCGTCATTAGAGTCGATCCATTTAGACTCTTTTTTAAGTTTCGGGGAAGGGTGGCATTCTTGATGGGCTGAGCAGCCGCCTCGTTCAAAATAATAGATTGGTTCATATTTGAAATATGACAGCAATAAAAAAGTTTTTTCAGACACCAGCGCGCTAAAATTTTACTCAATCAATTTATAAATGGATCGACAAGCAGCAAATAAATTTAGGCGAGTTGAGAAGTCGAATCACAATATTCCTCTACATCTTCGTAATGACATTCTTTTTTGGATGCTGGGGTTGTCTTTGTTGCTGCTGCCGTCCTTGCAGGTAACTTTATTTAAATTCAATTTTAATAATTTCCTGTTTCAGATATTTAGCCTCGTGCCCTTCAGCAACCTCAAAATTGATCACAGCTGTTTCACACAAATTTATATCCAGACATCCTGGCATTAGACGCAAGCTGAGCAGTGGCGGTGATTGGAATTGGAAACATGTGTTATTCAATTTTTTTTAGAAAGTGATGTAGAAGTGGATGAAATAGTGGTAGCTTCTAATGTTCAGCAACCACCTCTTCGGATTCAATCTTCTGACCATTACGCTTACGAAAATCCAGTTGCGGCTGACGACCGTATGATTCACGTAAGTTTAGTTAACAAATAAAACCCAAGATTTTTAGGAAGCTGCCCCCCACATTGTGATTCCACCACAGAAGACTCCTCTGGGTAGGATGAGGTCTCACAGCATTGACGTATCTATTAAATAAGTTTTTGTCTTCGTTGATTTATTTTGGTATTTCACTTGCTTTATTGTCTCTTAACGTATAAATAGTTTTTTCCTTGACTGTTCAAATATCATTTCCTTTCAACATTTGCCGTCATCGCTGTTCGTGGGCGCGGCCCTCGTCCCGATGTCCACTCTCACCAGCCGGCTTTTACACTGTGCTAAGACGCGTGTCTGGGCACAGGCACGCAGAGGAGCACTGTGTTTGCCGCGCGCGAGACAAGCTCATTAAACTATTCCGGCGGCTGCCTTCGGCTCGTGATTTTATTTATTTATGACCTTGTCATTCTGGTAACCGCTCTGTTTCAACACAGTTTTCTGCTTGCGAAATCTGTTTTTCTCTTTTCTCTCTCCGCCTGTCTCTCTCTTTCCTCATATCTATCTCTATCTCTGTATACCTCTCTCTCTCTCTCTCTCTCTCTCTCTCTCTGTATCTGTCTCCCTCTCCCTGTATCTCTCTTTCTCTTTTTTTGATAATATAGCGCACTTCATCTAAACAAACTTCCTTTCTTCTAATATTTTACACAAAAGATCAATGGCTTAATCACAATTGATTTTCCGTTTCAAATGCCAGTAGACGGTTGTTGTTATTTCCGGTCTCCGCGCTGAAATGTTTCTGAAAACTTTCCTATAAATTGATTTCTCATCGTTTAAAAACAGTGATTTCCTGATTTTTTTCGTTTGTAAAATTCCAATCTACAAAAAGCGGTATTCAAAAACAATGAAAAAAACTTGCGGTCACAGTGTAAACCCTTTTGCTCGTTTTGACGCCAGTGTGCTTACTTTTAGTCTCACGATGAGCCGTGTTAAGTGGTAGCAGACCACAGTGCTGGGGTCGGGCCAGCCCAATTTAACTTTCAAAGTTCGAATTAAGGGAAAATTTGCCAAATACAACGATATCACATTTTTCATTAAAATTGACAAGAGTTTAGAAAAAAGTTTTAAAAATAAGTTTACCTTGGGGCTGAACCCAAGAAGTTTGCCTGGTAACTGACCCTTTCGGCCACATTTGAACAATTTAACTTCTCGTCATTTTGGTTACCAAACCATCTGTTTTGTCAGTGTTTTCTTTTTTTTAGGTTGTTTGCCATTTTGAATAAAGAATTTTCGAAGTTTTCGGATAGTACTTCAAATTTAATTGTTAATTTTAATTTAAAAATTTTATTCAGTTTCTACGTCATTAAAGTCAGGTGTCTTATGACAAAGTTGTTTTCAAAACAACCCGCATCTTTTCTTGACACTCAGGCGGGCATATCCTATCTCCTCTTTGAAACCAGACCTCCCGGAAAGAAAGTGATTTCTGTTCTCTCGACGGTCCCATTGCGCAAGCGTCGAAGAGCCGTTCAAGTTGATTAGCCGATCAGCGCCTGTTTTTCTGTCGCCCCTCGAAATTTGCATGCACCTCTATCATTGATTGCCCCCGCACTCGATTGCTGCCGACAATCAATCGCCGAAGAGAACACTTGTTGGACACGCTGCACATGTGGTTCGCCTCCAACGAACTCGTAAAGTCCTGTTCTATTTGTTTCCGCGGCCATTCCTTGCACTTTCCTTGGCCGCCTTGGTTTCCGCGGTTTACATTTTTTCAACTTTGAAGTGGCCCAAAAGCTCTAAAATCGGCTACATTCAAGAAACAAGGAAAACAAGGGCTCTTTCTGTGTTTTTTTGGCGAATTTTGGGTTTTTTGATGTCTTGAGAACCCTATTTTTGATGCTCACCACTAAATAAACACATCTTCCTCTGCGCGACTTGTAGTCCTCGGCGCCGGGAGCACTTGTTTCCCCTATGATCCGTTTAGTTCGCCTCCCGTGTACAAACACTTCGAATTAGCCGCCATGCATTACGTTTTCTTCCCAGCACTTCCTCCGAAAAACATCTGTTCCAGGGCGGTGTGGAGGTCGGCCAGCATTCTGTGAAATTCAGAACGGGCACATCCACCACAATGGAGCTGCAAGAAGAGCAGGTAGATTTTACATACAAATTTACATTGCAAAATTATTTTTTAAAGACTTTAACGCATTTTTTAAAAATTTTAGACCGTCCTCTCTGCGGACGAGCTCGACAAGAACGGTCGCAGCTCAAAGAAGCCCTCAAACAGACCTGCGATGCAAATTTATCGACCACCCGGTAAATTTTTTTTCTGAATTTCAAAATGAAAAAAGTTCAAAACGAAACCAAAATATGAAATTGACTGTTTGTAAAGTTCAGAAACAAAATTATTCGTAATTTTTGGAACTTCCTACCGTAACTGTTTTGATGGGATTATGATTACCATTTCCTGACAAATCCCCCGCAGACATGCATTTACATGTTCCATTGATTCGCCAGTAGACCCAACCATGACCATTGCTGACTGTGAGTTTTCTCTTTTGAAAAACTTTAACTTAAATAAAAATGCTTTATAATTCAAAAAACTTCACTAATTTATAACATTCTAGGTCTTCGATCGGGTGGGGGCGACAGCGGCTCGGCGTCTCCGGGCGTAGCTGCTCGACCGAAGCCGGCGGCCGGTTCAAAGCCGCTGGAATCTAAAGGGACACCCGCTCCTAGCGAAGGTAATGGGTCCAGAGACTTGAACAATTGGGAATTCAGAAAACAACAACGTTAAAGGCACTGACTCTAGTGGGTCTCGTGCGAGCTCACGTGCATCGCCCCGTTCGGAGGATCAACGCCTTGCGAGAACCACGAGCAGCCTTAGTTCGGACAGCCTCAAGTCACAGGTATGCATTAAAATCTTATTGGTCTTCTTTCGCGAAACGCTGGAAAATTAGTTCTATTTTGAAATTGCCGAATTTTCGAGGTTTAACATTTTGTGTTGCTTTCCTTCAAGTTGATATGGTCATGGCGCTTATTTAGTTGTGGGGTTGTTGTGGGCAGGGGGATACAATCCGTAATCGAAAATATTTGGAAACGGAGCGGCCCGAGAATGTCCTGACTGGATTTGCTTTGTATACAAGTTGTAACAATATGAGCCGGGTTTTGGTTTTTAGGCTATTGGGCCTGCTTGTTTAGAGGTTTCAAACTTTGCAGCTTCCAAGCTCCAAAGCGCACTGCCCACCAAATGTTATGGGGTCTTGATATCTATTTTGAAAAACTGCTTGTTCCATGAAAGACCCATGAACTTGTATAATTATTACTTAATCGCTTGCGGATTCCAGCTAATTGTGTTCAAAAACAAACAAAACAAAGTTTATTAGATTTCATTGTTGAATTGAAGGCATAGAAAACATGCGATTGTATTGTTCTGCGTCTCTCAAAAAAGAGGCATGAGTACAATGTTCCGCAAAACGTCTACTAGCCGCTCAACTATCGTTTGATACCAAAATGCCTATTTTTATCCTAGCCTGGATTCACCATTACCCTTCACGTGGTAGCGGCGCACTTAGAACACTAGATCACAAACACCTATAAAAAGTCTGTCATTTTGCAAAAGGAGGACATTCAGTGAGTGGTCAGCTGATGTTTTCAGCTCATTATACTTTACAAAATGCGATGATTAGGATGAGACCAACAATGAGAAACAAATATAGCCCTAAAAAGCATAAAACGGAAAGGTATACACAGTTTCAGATATCCGGTTCTGGTTGTGCCAAAAGTGGAAAAGACTCCATTAGTGGACAAGAGAAGGAGAAGAAGATCAAGCTACCCAGTCCTCCAAAGAAACCGGAAGTCAAGGTAATCTAAATATCAACTGTATATCCGTCTTTTGCAGAAGCGTGTTATGACGGCCAAAGAATCCCAAGACGCCGCCACCGCCATGAGATCCCTTGGCTTGTCCACGAACACTGCGGAGGTTGAGCAATTCATAGCTGGTAATTCTACTTTCTTTCTTATTTTTACTTTCGTTTAAAGGAAACTTCACCTCTGATGAGCTGGCGGAATGTGTTGGATCTGCCCTTTGCCAGCATGCTATTGAAGGCGGTGGTGGCAGAAGTGTCTCCAAGCTGTGTTCTTCTTTGAAAGACGCAGTTGCCGTGAAAGGCCTGGTCCGAGGGCTTCTAACCTCCGTCTCCCAGTACTTCGAGTGCAGAGACCGCCTTCGAGCAGACCACTTTCGTATGTGGATCGCTTTTCTAAACTTTGTATCTGACTTCTATTCGAGTCTCGGAACCATTGACGGTTGGTTTGAAAGAAATCCCATTTTAACAAAACTTTCAGGAGATATTTCGGGTGTTGTGTTTGAGATATTTAATTACTTGCTGAAACCGCCAGTGCTTGAGGGCGTTAAAATTGAAGAGGTTAGTTAATAAAAACAGATTGCGAAAGAATGGGGTTTCAGTTGGAGTGCCTTATTTCTTCTTTGCTGTCTATTGGGTACGACTTGGAAAGGGAGTGTCCGGACAGACTGTCCCTTCTGAAGGATCTTATAAGGTAAAGAAATACACTAAGATCAATATGGAAACATTTTCTTTTCTCATCAGTTTTTTTTAAACTTTTCCCATCTTTTGGGCTTATTAACTTCAATTTCTTAAAGCATTTCAAATTGGCTAAATCACTACAGCCATGAACACACGGACACGAATACACATGCATATAGGTGCACATACACCCATACACACAGACACACATGCACACAAATACTCAAGCACACTGTCACACATACAAAAACAATGCACACCTGCACACAGACACATATACACACATACATTAACACATACTCACATACACAAGGCACCCTTGTACACTAGCACACGTACACACATAGCCACATTCACACATGTCACATGAACCAATTGCCCATGCATACAAGCACATATACACACCTACACAAATACACACATACACACGTGTATTCACACAGAAACACCTAAACACATATATACATGACCCAACAGCCCATATATACAACCACACAAACACACATGCACACTGTCACACATACACACATGCCCCAACAGCTCATGCATACAAACACGCATTCACACACCCACAGCGGCACACTGACACACTGGCTCACATACACACAGGCACATCCACCCACACGGTCACACTCACAAATTCAACCGTCCCAGTTCAATTTATTTGATGTGACACCCAAAATATCTACGGATGTGATGAGCATAATTTGCTAGAAACACAATACGTTGTTTACGCGAACCACCCATCGTTTTAAACACCTAGCATTACACTTTGCCCAAAATGCCGAAGATCAACATTCTAGAACGCCTTGCTTTCAGAGACGCGTTTGTCGACGTGACTGAGCCCTGGGCTCGCAAAATGATCCTCCTTCTTCTGGAGCTCGGCGCATCGGGATGGAAACTGCCGCCCGAGGCAAACGAGTACTACTTCCAGCAGTCGTCCAACTGATCCGCTTCCTTTCCCGGCTAATCCAAACATTTCCTAGACTTGTTTAGTTCTTCCCTTATTTTGATGGATTGGTCTCAGTCTCAACTCAGCTTTTCCCCATGACTGTACCCATGACGGCTGATATAGCACAATTATTCGGATATCAGTGGCGTGTCACTTTCCACTTGACATTATCTCTGCGGCCTGCCTAGTCTAGTCGCACTTTGTCTGTGATTAAAAATGAATTTGTGAATAGTTACTCGTTTATTTCGTCACTTTGCTCTCGGAAGTTTTGCGGTAGAGGCTTCTTCTGAAGATCTTGTGGTCTTCGATGATCGGACATGAAGAGGAGCGAGCGTGGCGAACCTGAAATCTTGTTTCTTGCATGCCACTATTCCAGCACATTTTGATTTGTTTCCCGTGCATTCTGAGAACAATTTGTTCGGATGGCATTAAAGAGGAGCTCTCGGGGGAATTCGTCATATGCTAATCAAGGGACAAGGAACAAGGATCAGAGCAGACCCAACACATCAAAAAACTGAGTATGAGAACACACGAAAAGATGATATTTTCAAAACTTCATAAACATTTATTAAAGTGGATATTTAGTTTTGCTTTTTCTATGAAAAACTCAATAAAAAAAATGAAAAATGTCTTTTTAGTTTTACACAATTAGTTAAAGGATTAAGTTGTTTGTATTTGTCAATTTAGTTAAGAAAAAAGAAATGCTGGTTTCGATAAGAAAATTACTTTTAAATCCGCAGCAATTTAAAATTCGGATACACTCAATCAACAGTGGCCGAAGGGGCCAGCCATTTTATCAGATAAAGATCGAGGGTTCGAATCCGGACCGTGGCACACTTTTTGTTCCTTAAAAAAAACCTAAGAAGCAATAATAATGTGTTCATTTTGTTTTACAAGCCGTTTAAGTGTTTATTGCCCTCAAAAATGTTTTATTTGGGTCGGATCCGAACCCCTGTTGTTTTTCTGGTAGGAATCGCGGCTCCGCCCTGAGCCACATGCGTACACATTATTTTAATCAGCGAAACAAAATTTGTGTTGTGTAATTTTTTTTACAACTTTAGTGGTGGTTAATTTAAAACATAGAAATTGTTTTCGTTGACCATTTGGCTCAAAATAAATTTCTGAGCTACCTTTAGGGTTCATAACCAGAAAATTAACGTTGTTGCCTCTGAGAAGACGTTATCTGGTTAAACATTTCTCCCAAAACTGTGACTCACACTTTAAAAAAACTGTTCCATTTAAAAGTTTAAATTTGCTTTTTTAAAGTCAGCTTTTCTTTCTTTTAACAATATTTTCACATAAGAAACAGAAACATTCTTCTTGTTTTGTGATAAAATTGCTAGTGTTCAAGGCTTTTTGAAAAGGGTACATTAATTTTGTACGATCTCAGCTTTTTTACATTGTTGTTCAATAAAATGACGTGGGATGAGCGTAACAACATTGAGATCAAACGTGCGTTCCGACACTTAGCACTCTGCAACTGCAACCGTGGGCGGAGATGGGCGAAATTCAATTCAACCATCGAAACCTCAAAAGAAAGAAAATGCACTTTTGAGAACCACGGCTGTAGGTTTCCTAAAATTCAATCATTCCGCCA
The DNA here is from genome assembly GCA_022343465.1 of Oscheius sp. G VE-2021. Taxonomy (NCBI): domain Eukaryota; kingdom Metazoa; phylum Nematoda; class Chromadorea; order Rhabditida; family Rhabditidae; genus Oscheius; species Oscheius sp. G VE-2021. The sequence continues at coordinate 3,095,943 of JAJQXH010000055.1, forward strand.
CTGCAAAAAACCCAAATCCAATTATGAAGCCCTCCCTTTTTATATGTCTGGTTTATTTTGCACGGCGGGCTACGTGGGCGATGGGAATTTTTCCTTAAGCTGCTAATCCTATGAGCAGGGATCCCCGAGAATGATGCCGTAGTTATTTCCTTGTAAACATCTATTTAAAACATTATTGATTTTTATGTCACTTTTGCAACACCATTCTGACCAAGTGGGGATTCCTATCGAATATGCAATACACGGTTGGGAATATATGCGCATGCGTGACAAATAAACATGTGCTGCGCAAAGGCAAAAACTCACGTGTTCTAGGTAACCATCCTTGATTTCGAAGATTATGAAGCTAATGAGCCGAGACCAGGTTGAGAAAGACTTGTCCTGAAATTGGATTACCCACTGAAGTTGGGGGAACCAACTGATTCTTTGCAGAAAAGTGCGACCATTACATTCTTAAACAAGAGCCACTTCTCGGCAGTGAAGCTCATTGAGCGCACGTTGCCGTGTTGCCTGCCCACGGCCCTTGACTCCCACAGTATGACTGTCTAGGATAAACAAACCTTAGGACCTGCACAATCTGTTCCGAGTTTTCCGATCGCTTCTCGATCATATCAATTATGGACGTCATGAATCTCTGGAATTTTCCCACGTGGGTTCTGCAAAACACTCGCTTCAGGGGGATGTTTACAGTGAGGCTACCTGAATCTTTGGTCCTGCCGCAGATCTTCCTCCTTCACTGAATCTAACTGGAAGTGGACATGCAACTCAATATCCTCCAACTGGAATTGGATTGTTTTAGGGTTTCACAACAACCTACGGAGAACAGGTGAAGGAACATGGATTCGAACAGGGCGTATTTGTCGGGGATTTTGTGGAACTCATCGCAGATGCGGTTGACTTCGTCTTGACTGGCCACGAACACTCTGTCGGAAAACCTGAATCAGAAAATGTTTACCATATCTTTTTTTACCATATTAAGCTTCTAAATATGCTTACCATATTTAGAAGCTTAATTTCAAAGGATTCATAGGTTTGTTTCTTGGCCACTACCGGATTAGGCAATTTTAACCCACATCAGTACGGCCGATCCCGTACGTAAAGATGAAGCCAACAAAGACACTCTGCTTTAAAATTTGAAAGGCGTAAACACAGGACAAACAAGTGTATTTTTACAATTTATATATGACCTTATCTGCATACTCTATTAAAAAACTTCTTCAGGAGATATATTTTCAATAAAAAGGAGGTTATTCTTCATTGAATAACGCTTAATCAAACAAGACCAACTTGTAAAAATCCCTTTTTTGTACCTTTAATTGTCATAGTCTTTCTACCCAAATGGTGATCTCAAAACACACAACCCAGTTTTTTAACCCAGTTTTTAAAACACAAAACACAGTTTTTGAAGCTTTTGCTTAACCTTAGCCTTGCCTAGACTGATGACCACTAATCGCAGGAAGTACATGTTTATTTCAACTCCGTTACACATGTAGTTTCGACTTTTGCAGGCTTTGCACGTTCGGAGTGCGTTTAACCTTTTCATGATGTCATGCTGGTTAGCCTTCAGAAAAGAAATGGTCAAGAACACGTAGTTTTAGAGTGATTTGGTATTCAAATTTTTATTCTTTTTCTCTCTCGTTCTCTCTCTCTCTCTCTCTCTCTCTCTCTCTCTCTCTCTCTCTCTCTCTCTCTCTGTCCTCTGCGATAAACGACATTTTTTGCTCCTATTGAGCTCAAAATTGGTTTCTGAGGTACCTCAAGGCTCCAAATCAAGAAAATGATCATTTTGGCGGAATCCATTTTTCTCCAAAGATGATGATTGAAAAGCGAAAAATTCTAAAATCACGAATCCTGCTCAACACTGCTGGCGCGAAACCCCTCATCCTGTGCAACCAAAGGTCCTGGCTCTGGTTACGCGGCTATTTGTATATCTCTTTTTTTCAGCGCAGAGTCAAATTGACTTAGAAGCATGCTTTTTGCTCATCCGCGTGAAAGCAGCAATTCCTTCTCTCAATTACCATCAAACACCAAAAGCCCCTTCAAAATGTGAATGTTGCATCTATCTAAGAAACGGATCGGATTGTTACGCGAGGCAATCTCACGCCGGAAGTCTACCCAAAATGACATCACTACAAGGATAGATGCACTTAGATGCTGTTGTGAAAACTTTACGGACCACACTTCTGTTTTTGAAAAAAGAGGAAGTAAAAAAGCATAGGTACATATAGACTTTGGGAGAACCTCCAAAATTCTAGTAAATAAAATGTTTCAAGTTCAAATATAGAACTATTATGGTTGTTACCGTATACATAATCCCCGCAAAGCAATTATTATACAGTTACTTTATTATTACATATGTAGTTTACAATTACTATGACGTAATTGTTTTTAGGGGAAGTACTTCTGAACTAATTTATCATAAGAGTTTGATTTTGCTTCTGGAAACCAAAATAGAAATATACCATTTGTTCTCATTGCAAGTTCGTTTTCCTCTTGAACATTGTTTTTGATTAAAAAAAAATTAAAAACTAATTAAAAAAATATTAAAGCAAAGTTTTAAAAAAATGTGTTTTATGTCATTGTTTCTTGTAGGTTGATGTCGTGTGTTTTATTTTTCTTTGACTAATATATTTTATTAAAACAATTAAAAAATCTTGATGTGCAAACAAAGCCTCTTCTTTGAACCAAATCTATAAATGGATTTTCTTTGTGGACAGGCCCTTTGTCCGCCGCCAACATGTGACTTTTTCGCGAGAGAAACTGCAAATCTGCGTTTCTCATCTTTGTTATTGCACGCGTTGCTCTTATCCTTGATGGATTGTGTATACACGAAATTCCTCTCACTCAACACTGCCGGATGTGGCTCGTTTGTAGCTTTATGTGCCATCGAGGACGCCGCGCGCCCAATTAGCAGGGTTAGTTATGGGATCTCAGGGCCAAGTCACAACAAACAGCAACAAACAAGCTCGGGTTGACTCGGATGTCAACTCGGGATGAATCATAGCCCCTTGGCTTACAATAACACTTGGCAACTAGACAAACCTGCTGTGGAGGTAGATGTTTTCCGGTCGAGGACGCTGCAACTTCCGCACCAAAGACTGAATCCTCGCAGAGTGCATCATCTGGAAATGAAAGTGGGCCCAAGGATAGTTGGTTTTCAGGAGAGAAGAAATGGCAGGATTTAATTCCAGGAGACTAGTTTGGCTCCCACATCAGAATCCCGATGGGAAAGCTAATCCAAGAAAAAGGTGACTGGTTACTGCGCATTTGTTTTGCAGAAGAGTCGCAAGGGCTGCGGAAAGGGGTGTGAGGGAGGAGGGGCGGAGCAGAGTAATTTGTGGCTTTAGTTTGGCACTGAGCTCTGCACACAATGCACGTGGGTGTTGTCCTCTCCAGGAATAAATTAAACGGCAGAGGAGAGTTAAAAACGACTGACGGAAATTGGCCCTGCGCGGCCACCATGTTTTTAGAATTTCTCATTATGCGCGGGTTGTGTCTGCGGCTGAAGCTGTAGGAAAATCGGCATTTCTGGTTGGGAGGGGTTTTAGAAATTGGGAGTTTGGATAAATATATAAGATTAGAAAGAATTAAGTAGATGGTAAGTGATCGGTTGTAAGATCTCAAGCAGCAAACATCTGATCCATTAGCCAATTATAGGATATGCAGGTTTTCTAATGAAGGGATAGAAAAACAGGTGACATTTCAGAGCTACGTTGTAAACAACTGAATTACACGACAAAATAAGTTAAGGAAAAGCATTTGTGCTTAAAGTAAATTAAAGCTCTCTTTCTTAATAATTTCTTCCGAATGCCTCATATTTAGTACGGTTGTTTTTACGTAAAAAGACCTGGCTAATGTATGTTTTTGCACTTTTGGTCTTCCCGTGTCCTTGGAAAAGGGCAGGAAGCAGGCCAAATATTAGCATAAATTACAAGCGAAGGAAGGGTGCAGACTTCGATCGTTTACACTTTGGTAGTAGAGAGCGAGAGAAATAGAGAGAGTGAAAAAGAAAGAGAGAAAGAGAGAGAGAGGGAGAGAGAGAAAGAGAGAAAGAGAGAGAGAGAGAGAGAGAGAGAGAGAACAAAACACAGAGAGATTTAGAGAAACAGAGAAAAATAAAAGAAAGAAAGAGCAAAGGAGAAAAAAAAGAAACAGAGAGGAGAGAGAAAGAAAGAAAAAGAGAGAGAAAGAAAGAAAGAGAGTGAAAGAAAGAGAGACAGATAAAAAAGACAGGGATAGAGAGGATAAAGAAGAGAAAGGCTGAAAAGAGAAATAGCGAAGAAAAGAAAACAAAAAGATAGTTTACAAGAGTGCCCTTACGTTAGTATGACCGCGATGCGGCTCCCAGGCGGCCGAAGGTTGCGCTCCCTCAAAAACAGAATTGTTTGTCTTAATTGTTTGAGTGTAGAATAACTAAGACGCAATCATATTTTTATATGTTTAGTGAAAACTCGTGAAATAGGTAAAGAAAAAATGGAATGTCCGATAAAAGAAGGAAATAGCATACAGAAAAGAAAGTTTATAAGATTGATGGAACAAAATATAACACAAAAATACCAATTAAAATGTTTAAACTCGCAAACGTTTGCCCAGAATGTAAATATTCCAAAACGGCGTGAACGACATGTGTGGATTAGACAGCATTGTTTTCTTGTCGCCATGATGCGTTGAATTCAGTTGAATGTTTCAGGAAAGCAACAAACAAGGAATTTGATGGCATTCTTCTACTCGAAATGACATAGACACAACATCCTAAGAAAACGCTAAGCAAACATCACAGAATTCAAAATGCAAAACAAGGTACTCTTCGTTTCCTGAAAAATACGAACACATATGGCATCACACTTATTTTTAGCCGCAGGATGGCAGGGAAACAGAAGGAAGGCGTCATTAAAACCCTTCGAAGGCCAATTAGGGCTGACCGCAATTTCAAAAGTTAAAATAAACGAATTTTCAAGATTGGCTGTTTTGGACTAGTTTTTGCCCAAAAAAGTTAACAAAGGCGGATACACAGAACAAGAAAAAGATATGTTTTCTGATCTTCTTTCATGTTCTGCCTTCTTCTTAAGTATGAATGAGAGTATGAAGCTTCTTAATCACATCCGCAGAAACGTTTTTGGGCACCCCCGGAAGATAGAATGTAAGTGTTTCAGAAGTGCAAATTTAGTGGATTTGTTTCATTATACACCACTTTCCCAAAATGCTTCTAAAAGCGTTGTTTTGAAAACGTGAAGATTGCAAAATATCTTGCTCAAAATACGCTACTTTTAGCCTCCCGTCAAATTTGGTTAGGGTAAATTTCCTACGCTCTGAATGACATGCAGTCATTAGGCTTTAAAGATTCAAGCGGGATTAGATTTGAACAACGTAGTAGTTTTCAACAAACTAACAAAAACAAATTTTAAAAAAGGTTAACGTGACATTAAATTTTAAAAAAATCGTTTTTGGTAATGATATTAGGCAAAAAAGCAGGGCAGGACATTGAACGTTGCGGAAAAAAACAGGACTTTGAACGTTGCGGAAAACGTACCAATCAAACTTACAGAATTCCAATTCGCCCTGAATTTCGCGTTTTTACTTTTCACCTTAAAACAATAAATTTTAATGGATTTTTGTCGTTTAATAAATGTTTTACTGTATTTTAAAGGCGAAAAAACGGACCGGCATGCACTGAGGAAAGTGAACAACCCGACCGAAACATCGAGAGTTCGGATTTGCCTCAGGGCACGATTTTTTGCTTTTTTACACAATTTAATGATTTTTATAAATTAAAACGTGTTTTTTTATTATTTAAATTTTTTTCGTTTAAGTGTTATATAAGGGTATTTTTACTTGGGTTGTGTCGTGTGAAAGCAAATGAATTTATGTTATGATGTCCACAATCCATTTTTTCGGCAAATGAATGTAATTATGGTTTTGTTATCTCTTATCAGAAGAGAACAAATACGATTTCCGGTGAATCCCAAAAATATGAAAATAATGGCTAAGCTGTGATCTCTAGTCAAGAAAATGACAGTGGCAAACGGAAGGTCTTATTTTTGGATTTCCAATCATAGTGAACTTAAATTTTCTCACATTTCAGGACTTATTTTTTAAACACTAATATTTCGTAACATTATAGAAATGACGTTTTTAATAAGCATGTCCTTTAGTGTAATGGTTACTGAGCTATTTTATAAACTAACAGTTCTTGGTTCGGTTCCTCTTGTAAACTAAGATTTTTTAAATATTAATGGGGAGTGTTTGTAACAATAATCCGTTAGTTGTAGTTTGAACAGTGTTGAAAAAGAAGACGAAGAACCATTTAAAAATAGTTTTTCATACTTTTCCTCTCCAGCATCTAATAAAACCTTGTTATGAAATGAATACATTTGAGTTGATGATCGTAGATGGTTTGATGAAGAATTTCACTTCATCCCAATGTTTATCTCCCGTTCTTGCCACACCCAGCTAGCTATTTTCGGCTATTATCCCAATTTCACGGAACAGACTGCTGCCTCAGATGAAGAGATCTCGGCTATTTTGGGAAGCGACACTCACGGCTGCTCAGACTGCATGCGAAGATTCAATTGTACACAAGCCTTTTTTGGATTTGTGATTCCTTGCAGAAACCAAGTGGCCGTTCTTCATTTTATCGCCTGCGGCATCCGTCAGATCGAGAGGAAAAAAGTGTGAACTGGATGTTCGACGGACTGAAACGGATTTTCGCTTTTCACAGGGCGGTGACGCGTTAAAACTGAAAATACAAGAGAAACAATCAAAAAAGGTGGGAAAAGATCAGAAATGAGACAACATAGATTTCCGGCGGAAGAGGTAAAATTAACCAAAAACGAATAATAAAAAGGAGTGGGTGGTTCAGTCGACAAAAATAACAAAGCGAAGACAAAAATCACACTTTGACTGTGTGGGGATAAATATGAGTTTGATCCAATTAAAAATAGCTTTCTAAACTACCATAAAAAACTAATTTCAATCTTTCAAAGTGATATTACAAGTATAAGGCAAAAAAATATATTTTATGCGTTTGAAAATTGAGTTATAAACACTTAGAACGTCTTGTCTTTTCCTACATCAGTTAGTAAAAGTAAATTTTTGAGGTTTAAATTGCGGATATGTCATTGACATTGAAAGAGTAGTTTACGTATTTCACTTTTACTTTTCCTTAATGTTTAAAATAACTTAATAAAAACTAGATGTAAATGAGAAATTTAACAATTAGCTTTAGTTGGCATTATTATAAGGCGTTTGTTTTACATAAAGGCGGCCGTTTTTCTTTTATTTTCCTTGAAAACTGTAGATATTTAGTGGATTATTTACAATTATAAATTTTTCTGTGCAATCACCATTTCGTATCTCCTTTATTCCGATTTGTCTGAAACCTTCTGCATTTGAAATTCTGTAAACGCAGGACGAACGTGGCAGACTCGGTAGACCTGGAAATCGTAAAAGCCTGTTCCACCCAGATAATCAACATATGGTCCCTGGTGCCAGTGTGTATGTGTGTTTGCGTTTATGCGTGTATGTGTGTATGTGTGTACGTGTGTATGTGTGGCAGTGGATATGTGTGTCTGTGTGTCAGTGATCTTTTCTCAATTTGGTGATGTCATTAATGACGCCAGTCTTCAACAGTGCGGTGTGTAGTGTACAACAAGGACAGGTCGCTTAATTATCTTAGGTGTCCGGTTCTAAGCCGTATTCTGAAGTTAATGCTATTGGCGTGTCCTTTGGAACACGTTGCACTTTGGCCAAGAGGACCGGTATATCTCGCGATCTTAGGCCACCTAAAGAAGCCGACCGATGCCTCACCTTGGCCGTTGCGCTAGAAACCAGATGCCTTGCGCTAACCCCCAGGCGTATATAAGCCGTGCCGTTGGGTGGGGTTCACACACTTCTCTCCTTCTCCCATTCTTCTCCCAAAAACTTCAAAAACATCGTGTCTTTCCAGAATGTTCCGCGGACTCTTCCTCATTGCCCTCCTCGGAGTCTCCAACGCCTTCCTCTTCGGCGCTCTCGGAGGCGGCGGTGGCGGTGGCTGCGGATGCGGAGCGTAAGTCTTTAGAGCAACACCTTAAACAACACTAACATTTCAGTCCCCCTCCTCCTCCCTGCGGATGTGCCGCCCCTCCCCCTCCTCCTCCCCCTGCTCCCTGCGGTGGCGGATGCGGTGGTGGATATGCTGCTCCTCGTAAGTAACTATGTAAGGCCTTATTCATTCCTTATTTTAGCCCCTCCCCCCGTCTACGCTGCTCCTCCTCCCCCTGCCTACGCTCCCCCTCCCCTCGCCAATGCCTACCCCGTCGGAGGAAAGTAACTGCCAAGACAACCTCAACAACTTCTGTTTGTACATGGGAATCACATTTTATATGCTCAAATCGAGACAATAAAAGCTTTTCCAATAATTTGCTTGCTTCATCTTAAACAGACAATGAAAGAGGAAGACTTGACTACCCATTAATCTAAACTTCTTTGCAAGGGTTAGCCCACTGGAATAGTAAAAAAAAAGACTTTGGTCTAAAATATGCTATACAAATTAGCAATTCTTGGACCCACACGAGTAAATAAAAATAAAAATCGAGCTATCTTTTTAGATTAGATTTTTTGTCCAATTTGTTGCGAGTGGTTGTCACCCTCTCAGAATGGGCAATGTCACTGACTTTTTTGGGATTTGATTGGAATTTTTCACTTGGGCATCCTAACTTTAATTAATACCATAGACAAGGCGGAAAGAGCTTTGAAGGGGATACTTTGTGTTTATTGAAGCTTGAATGAGTTCTCATACATTGACGTGCAAGTATTAAACAAAATAATCAATTTTGTACTTCGATTTGTGAGCAATTTCATTTTTGTGAAAATTGGTGCACTGACATTTGGAGAAAAAGTGATTTAGTCTCACTTTCGATTAGTAGTGATGTTTCATCTATTCTTGAAAAACAAATGCAGATCCTTCTTTAAACGCCTTCTTCTAGGTAAAAAAAGTTACGGTGGCAAAATGTACTTAGCTACAACAAACGAATGACAGTTGGCTTCTGTTGGGAAGGAGGGAACCGGTACTACTCTTGAATTGACGCATGACAATTCACCTCTTAGGATTTACATTAAACAAAGCATTTACTTTTTAATTATTTATAAAAGTGTAACGTAGTGAGTAACACGCACAATTGTCAGTAATCTTTACTTGAAACCATTTTCAATCTACCAATGCATTACATTCATATTGCCCACTCAAAATAGAGAAGGTCTCATTTAATGCAACTGTCTAGGACTTGTGCGTTACACTTTGAACATTCACCGTTAACCCGGTTTAAATTTTCGAGTTTTTCTGAGAATACGACCGATGCCCTTGGCCGATGCGCAAGAAACCAGCTGCCTTGCGCTAACCCCAGGCGTATATAAGCAGTGCAATTGGGTGGCTTCTCACAACTTCGGTCATTCCAGCGTTCTTCATATGAACCTCTCATAGCAAATTCATTCATACCGGTTTTTTAGAATGTTCCGCGGACTCTTCCTTCTTGCCCTCCTCGGAGCCTCCAACGCCTTCCTCTTCGGCGCTCTCGGAGGCGGCGGTGGCGGTGGCTGCGGATGCGCGTAAGTTTCCAAAGTAACAACTTGAACATCATAATCTCTTCAGTCCCCCTCCTCCTCCCTGCGGATGTGCCGCCCCTCCCCCTCCTCCTCCCCCTGCTCCCTGCGGTGGCGGATGCGGTGGCGGATATGCTGCTCCCCGTAAGTAACTATGGAAAGCCTTAATAAGTCCTTGTTTTAGCCCCTTCCCCCGTCTACGCTGCTCCTCCTCCCCCTGCCTACGCTCCGGCTCCCCTCGCCAACGCCTACCCCGTCGGAGGAAAGTAACTTCCAAGACAACCTCAACAACTTCTGTTTGTACATCGGAATCACGTTTTATATGCTCAAATCGAGACAATAAAAAGATTTTCCACCAATGTGTTCACTTCCTTGCAATATCTCTTAAAATGTGAGAATGGTTAATTTAAAAAAAGGCTATGCAAAGAAGGGACATAAAATAAAATAAAATGTGAAATAAAATGTGAAAGACATGAATGTTGAATAGGTTACCTTAATACACTAGTTGAAATTTTAATAAAACAGCAGCGCAAGCGCTTCAGTATTTTTGTTTATTCAACTACATCGTTTTCCATAATTACCGAACTACGTCACGTCAAGAGGAAAACATCGCCACGTATGCGGACGATCATAGTTTTTTGAAACTTGGTAATGGGAATTGTAATAATGTTTTTATTTGATTTTTCTTTCAATGTCTTAATAGTTTCACGAAATTAGGCAACGCCCCTGTTTAGGAAACTTGGATTGGCTAAGACTATCCTTAAAGAACGAAGCTTACTTAGATAATTGAAAGAATAGTTTTGTAGTTCCAGTTTCGAAAACGATATTTAAGTTAACAAGATTGTAACAGCTATAGTAATTGGTATACAGTAATGGGCGTCTTTTCAAACTACAATTGAGTAACCGAAGATCAGTTCTGAATTGATCCCAAGGACAGTCATTAAATTCATATCCATCAAAAATTCTGGTTTTCCAGAGCGCGGATGAGATCAAGATCAGGACCCCGAAATCACAGGATAAATCAGCGATGAAACATCAACGATGAAAAACAGTCACTTCTGTTTTGGTGAAATAATACCATATTGAGTAGATTTTGCTCCGAAGCAAACTACAAGTTGTCAAATCAGAATCTAGGACTTATTTTGGAGGATTTCACGGGATAACTGGCTCATAAAAAGGCGTAATTTTTGATTATCGTCTTTTTGTAATGTAATGTTTCAAATTACTTTTGAAGGTTTGTAAAAGGATGATAAATTCAAGGTTTTCTGGTTTTCTGGTTTTCTGGTGTGAAGAAATGCTATAGTAAAACATATGTTTAAAGACGTTTGAGATAGCATCAGAGTAATAGAAATCTGTTTAAGTATTTTTTACTTAGGAATGTGTCAATCACGAACCATAGAACAGATTCATAGATCATAAGCACTGGATGCCCTTGGCGAATACGCAAGAAACCTGCTGCCTTGCGCTTTCCTCAGGTATAAAAGCACTGCCGGTGGGTGGGGCTCACACACATATCTCCCTCCCCCATTCTTCTCCCAAAAAGCTTCCAAGAACATCTAAAACATCTGTGTTTCTAGAATGTTCCGTGGACTCTTCCTTCTTGCCCTCCTCGGAGTCTCCAACGCCTTCCTCTTCGGCGCTCTCGGAGGCGGTGGTGGTGGTGGCTGCGGATGCGCGTAAGTTTCTAAAGTAACAACTTAAGCATCATGATTTCTTCAGTCCCCCTCCCCCTCCCTGCGGATGTGCCGCCCCTCCCCCTCCTCCTCCCCCTGCTCCCTGCGGTGGCGGATGCGGTGGTGGATATGCTGCTCCTCGTAAGTAACTATGTAAGGCCTTATTGATTCCTTATTTTAGCCCCTCCCCCCGTCTACGCTGCTCCTCCTCCCCCTGCCTACGCTCCCCCTCCCCTCGCCAACGCCTACCCCGTCGGAGGAAAGTAATTTCCAAGAAAACCTCAACAACTTCTGTTTGTACATGGGAATTACGTTTTTTATGCTCAAACCGAGAGAATAAAAGATTTTCCACAAACTAGTGTGTTCTATATCTTTTGTTAACTACGGTGTTGCCTAGTTATCGTCAGGCGAAGAGCCGAACTTGTAGTGAAACGGTCATGCAAACAGGGTTTTCAATAACAAGGTTTTTCACCAAAATGTTGGTCAATTTTAATTTAAACAACTTGTTTCAAAATTTTAAATACAATTTAAATAGAATCTAGACCAAAAGATCAGATAATCAGTCTTAATGCGATTATCCAAGAAGTGTCATTAAAATCAAAACAAGCTTCCCGTTCCAAGGGCGCGTATGAGATCAACGAAAAGATAAAGCTAGATATGGAAAATGGAAGAGAAATTCGTTTCAATTTAAAAATATGTTTCACTTTGAACAATAACATTTATGTCCACCAATATAACTTAAACATCGCATTAACAAAGCTGGGATGTAACTTTATACGACATCAATAAAATCTATACCTCGAATAATTTAGGAAAAGCTAATTTTTCAGCATAAGTTTGTTGAATAATCCCATGTCCAGATTACTCAAAAATGTGTTCCCAATGTTTCACGCGTAGCACTAACGGCTGATCAATCACCGCATATTACTGGCGGCAGCTGACAGCTGATGATGAGAATGACAGATGCCGGGGGAGACGAACCTTTCGAACATTTGCTGCACGTGTTGTTTTTGATAATAAGCACCAGGTTCGATGCACCTTACCTTTTGTTTTAAGACCCCCAATTCTGCAAAGACCTACAACCATGCGGGCTAATAAACATTGGATTTTCTTGAAACTTCTCAGAAGGTTGGTAGAGCGAAGGACATAAAAAGCTGATTTTGCTAGTTATCCTATTAAGGTGTTTAAGGAGCCCTTAAGACCTTAACTCGATTACCCAGCTTAAGCATAATCAAAATCAGATATAAAAATCGGAATCGATAGCACTTTTTATATTCCGAAAAACATTTGGCTATTTTTCTCAATTCTTTATCAGAAACTAATGATTTAAATGTCTAAATACGCAAACCCCCACTTTTTCTTTAGCGTTTTGTTTCTCCTATGGTTTTTTGACTAATACTCGAAATTTTCCAAAGCCATTAACACCATAAAAAATATTTAAAAAAATCTAGTTTTGTTATTTTATACCAAACAGGTAGGAGGGTTATGCCATTACGTGTTTGTTTCTATTTGCACTAATTAGCGTGTTCCACAATTTTAAGATGTTGGGTTTTTTTGTAAAAGGAAACACTTTGAATGCTTATTATCAAAAATACACTGGAAGAGAAAAATACACTGTAACGTTTTAAGGAAATAGTGATTGTTCTAAAACTGATACACAATTTACGAAGCAGCGTTAAGGAATCCTTCTTTCTCTCCCAATTTGTGAAGTTTTTCAGCGCCGCCACATTCGTTCTCCATTTTTCCGTGCTCACATTTGACAAATTGATCTTAGCTCTAATAATTCGAAGGAAATGAGCACACATTAATCGAATTCGGATGTTTACCGGGTGGCAACAAGATGCAATTAGATGCACTTCCGCCGCTAATGGGGCCGATACCAACAAATCTCACCATCTGCTAAATCTTCTGGTATGCAAATATCAATTGAGGCAGCCCACCTTTGTAGTGTGTTTTCTCTATTTACTTTTCAATAAAAAGTAATCAAAGCTTCGTAAAAAACTGAACGTTGATTTTGTTCTATATAAATTGAAAAAAAAAGTTTTAATGTCTCAACTTGTCGGCTCACAATCAGCTGGTCCATGCTTTTAGCCGATCGTGTTTGAAATCTTTGCAGTTGGAAAGGTTTCTACTTTAAGACCGAATTCTTTTTTTTTATTGAAAAAAATTATTGCCGTTTTCTTTTATTCTAAAAGAAAATTGATAAACAGGGCTTTCTTTTTTTTGACAGTGCGCTCGTTTTTAACAATGCTATCATCTGCTAATTGAATGTGCCTACGAGACTGGTTTTCTGGCAGAATTTTAAATTAGTGGCCCTTTGCTGAGCCCGACTTTTTGTTTTCCCTTGTTATAACTTTTGCAGTATGAAAGGTCCATTCTATGTGGGAACGCGAACTTGTTTAAAAAACAGAAGTGATGTCATTTAGGTGAATTTCTCAGCCATGTTTGTCTTTCATTCTTTCATTCCTTCTTGTTTAATAGGAGCGGGGGGCCTAAGCTTAATGTCGTTGATGTCGCTTAACATACGAACCAGCTAAACTGCTTTTGAAACTCCCCAGTTACTAAATTTGCTCAATTAGGATTGGTTTGAAACACAGGACCAATACATTTCAACGATTGTGATGCGTGATCTTGCAAGCGATTGGTTCAGAGACACGGAACTTGGTTATAAGCTGGAATCGTTTGTGCACTCACTTTAACCGTTTGTTTAGCATATTAACATACTTTACAATTGAAATAATTGAATTTCTCTGATTCACAATAGATATTCAACAAAGCTATAGAAAGCATTAATTCGTTTGCATCATTTACTTTGTTTCTAATTTATTTCTCATCTCGAAAATACGACTGACATATATTCTATGAAGAGACTTGGAAAGGAAAAACATAGAATAGAAGTTTCAACTCCAAATTCTTTAGTGTTTCACTCATTTCCCTTTCTCCTCTTCTCCTTCCTAGTACAACTGAGTTATCCCTGGCGTTGGGTTTATGAAATCATGCGTGTCCATCCAGAGCGCCCGCGGCAGCGTGTGAATTGGCGCTGGGAGATTCATTAAGGACTTATTGCGGGCCGGTCGCTTCCTAATTTCTAATGAGCTAACACAATCGCGCCACTGGCCAGATGCCGTCCACACTCTCCGGGTTCCCCCTCATATTGCGGAATGCCTTATCTGCCAGTCGGCTGTCATTCTTCGCCATACGGGCGAGATTCCCTGATACCGAGGGGCATGCGCGAGTTGTTTCGAAACATCATCACTTGGTTATATCAAGGCTTGCCGCCCGGAAGCCTGGCCTTTCTGAGGACACCTGCCGCCCGCCGCCTTTCCATTAGCACCTCGTCTGAATGCCTATTAGTGGCCGCCGCCACCTCCTGAGGTCATACCTCTCTGTTGTTTCCTCTGGCGCGAACACCCATTAACCTTGTTATAGACATCTTTGCTCCATTCACGGTTTCCTTTGATGATTTTGCCAAATCATACTATAAATAAATAGGATGACTTCAGAAAATCATTTTTACGCAAAATACAATTGCTAGAATGGTTGACTTATATAAAAATTAAGTCTTTGTAATTTTGTTTATGAGGAACAGCAATTTTACGAAACCACCTGTTTCCGTCATATTCACACATCACTCCATTTATCTTGCATATTTTCGTTGAATTACTGTGAACACATAAGAATTTTTGTATAAACGGTTTCGTTAAATTAGTGAAAACATTAAAGTTTTTGTAAGTGTTTCATAACCTCAAAAATAGTATTTTGGCTCACCATCAGTTAAAAAAGCTTTAATAGATTAAAATGTCTGCCTAAACACAAATTTAAACGAATTTCAAGTTTCAAACTTGCACTTTTAAAGCTTCAATATTGCGATTCTAAAGTCACCATATGCTTCCTTTTATACGTTGATTTATTAATTTTATTTTTTCGATTTTATTTTTATTGTTAAAAAAGTATTCAAATTCAATTCAGACTATTCTGAAACGGGATATTTTAAAATGAATATCTGCTATATTTTAACTAACGAGCTTTTATTTTACGTTTTTTTACACTGTCCAATCCTACTGTTCGCTAGTTTTTCGGGTTTCATTCATCAAGGTCCAGTTAGTGTAGTGGTTAGCGAGCTGGTTTCACAAACTTATAGATCCTGGTTCGGTTCCTCTCGCAAGCCAAAATTTTTGCACAATTCTGGTGATGTTCGTCTCAAAATCGTAAAGTTGCCTAATGTCGTTGATGTCTGAGTGATGGTGAAAACAAAGCTGGTCCCTTTTACAGAAATTATGTTTTCAAACAAACATATTTTGACAATTCAAAGTTACAATAGGACTCCTAACAGTTCATAACAAGCCATTTTTGGGGCTCTGAAACAAACATAACTAAAATTCCAGTGGCATCTCAAAATCCTAAATGATGATTTTAGAAACTTTGTCCTGAAATTTGATCTTGTTGGTTTTGGCTCAAAGTTATATTTGGAATCACGGTATTCCTTTTCTGCAAAGTTGCAAATCCACCGTAATTGTTCGCTGTTGATGACCGTGAGACGCAGGCGTTCCGTCACAAGAGATCATTGGTTTCGTTTAGAAAGTTCACAGAGAATTAGTGTCTGCGCCTCGTCCACTGATACACTCTCACGGTTATCGGTAAATTTCAATTAGATCCCACGCCACTCACCGGCGACCCGTCTTCAGGTAGAGGAGCACCGTCCCCAGCCCGTTCACTCTGCTTCCCATTTGCATCCTGGCTCGTCACAAAGCACTAATGGCCCCCATTTTTGGCGCATTCTCGAGAGCCCTTAACCGAAATCCTCCAGCCAAATGCGGTTATCTGGCATGCATTGTCCTCGGTAGCTAGTCATACGGTAACAATATACTGATGAGTGTGAGAACGAACGGGTGACATTGTATGCTTCAGTGCACTGCGTAGATAATAATCTACATTCACCTGGGCGACTCGGCGCTAATTCGCACAGCCGTCGTTTTTTAGTTCACCACCACCGTAATTCCGTTCCCCTAACATTAGGGTGGACTGTGATGTTTATTCTAATGAGCTGACCTCAGGGGATTGTTGTTCGCTTTACCTGCGGCTGTCGTCCGTTTGAAACTCGATACCCAGGGGCCGTTTGCCTTGCCGCCTGTCCCAAGAAGCATAGTACCCGCCGTCCCGCATTTTATTCATTGGTAAGTGTTTGTTTGACACAAAGTGCTTAGGTTATTCATAATTGATCAATATTTGATATAATACATTAGATCATTGGAATAGCCAGTTCATGTTTCAGAATCACGTTTTTAAAGGGGTTTTTTCAGTTTTAATGCACGTAATTAAATTCTCATTAATTTATTAATTATTAATGTTCAACTTACTCACAACACAAAAACTTCACTAACTGGGTTTTTATAATAATTTCTCTCCCTCTCTCTCTTTTTCTTTTTCTCTCTCTTTGTTTTCTCTGAATCTTTCATTCTCTAACTATCTAACTCTCTCCCTTTCTTTTTTTATTACTTTCTTTGTTTCTTTGTTTCTTTCTTTTTTTCTATCTTACTCTCTCTCTCTCTCTGACCCTTTTTCTCTCATCATTTTCTCTTTCTTTATCTCCAACTGTTGCCTCATACACACACTCTCTTTATACAATCACATTTCACACGTCTCTCTCTCTTTCTCTCTTTCTTTCACTCTCTCTTACCCATTCTCTATCTTTCGCTTTGATTCTATACTTTTCGTTCACTTTCTCTCACTTTCTTTCTGAACCTCTCGCTCTCTTTAACTCTCACTCACTTTCCTCTTCTCTCTCTCTTTCTCTCTCTCCCTCTCTCTCTCTGTCTACACCTCTGTCTTTATTATTTCTCACTCTCTCTCTCGTACGTTCTCTCATACATTCTCTCTTTCTCTCACTCTCTTCTCTTCTCTCTCTTCGGCGCAGCCTCAGCCAAAAAATCGATAGTGATCCAACTGCCCCAAAAAGTGTTTCTAATTAAGTCTGTAGAAAGAGAAGGTAACTGTATCCGAAATATATACATTGCTAGTTTATTTTTGTGAATTAGCTCTTGTACCACATTAGTTCACGAAACATGTTGCTGGGTGCCATGTGGGTGTGTCGATGGCCGGCTGACCCTAAGTGTTCTTGTGCCCTGTTCGCACCCCACTTGATCGTGTGCACATGTCATCTGGCGCGCTGCTCATCCCGCTTACCAACCGGTCATTTCCTGCCTCAATTAGGATATGCAGCCCCATCTGACACACATTCCCCGGTCATCCTCATCCGCAAATTGCACCCTAGCTGTTTTAGCCCCTTCTGCCCCTCGTCCGGCGAGTGCTCCGGCATTTCATTAGTTTTTACGAGGCCCATCTCGTTGCTTTCGGTGAGTCCTCTTCCTCCACCCGACACACGCATCTATTATTCAACCGTCACCGCTTGTGTGTGTTGCCCATTGGGGGTAAGTATGCATCGCTGCTCTCGGTTTTTCGTGGCTGCCCAGGGACGACACGGCAGTCGGCGGCCGTATGCGTGCGGATGCAAAATGTCAGTACGATTAGCGTGCAGACGTCGAACGCGACCACTCAAAACATGGGCCGCCGCGCATCTTCCAACCCAAACTGTATTTTCGGTCAACTACCGCTTTTTCTTTATCTAATCGCGAATTTGTTCCATCATCGCGTCCCAATTCGATTGACCATTGTCCAAAAAATCATTTTTTACGTTTACAATCTGGCAAACTTTTTTCCGTATCTTTTAACAAAATCAAGTCGTCATTGATTTTCTTTTTGAAAAACATGGATTGCTTTTTTATCAGCTTTTCACTACCTTAAATTTTCATTTTTTTCTTGTCGTTTTTCGAATTTAAAAAGCGATGTGTAAGGCCAAATTTGGTATGGACAAAAAACGTAAAAGTGAAGTCGAGCCATTTCAAAAATTACCTTCCAGCCCTTTTGAATTCAGAAAATTATAAAAATGGTGGTAAATTCGATATCCGAAAAAAAGCTGTCAATGAGGCTTTTTGTCAAAAATGACTTCCATTTCGTAATTCTTCCTAGGAGAGCTTGAAATCATCAGAAATTTGCGATATCTGACTAATTTACCGCCCCCATTCCTTAACTATATGGAACGAATTTATCAAAGTCACCTTATTTTCTTCTGAGAGGGTCGGAAATCGTATAAAATTCAGGGATTAACGACAGAATTTCAGCACTCTGTATCTATTTTTATAAATGAGAAACCTTAAACCTTAAGTTCCTTAACTGTTTGGAACGATTTTCTCAAAGTTATTCTGGAGTAACCAAAAATATTGAAACTGCGGTCTTGTTTAGGTAGTTTTGTAGTTTGCCCATCACGGTAATTGGTGACTCTTTTCTTAATAAATGGCATTTGCTTTTTATTATTAAACTATATTTTCAAAACCCTGCTTTTTCCATTTCGAAATTAGATTGGAACATGTACTTCATGTATAGTCTTCTTGTGTGCGGTTTGCGAACCTTGAAACCCTCGCTAAGTCCGCTGCCTGCGACGCAGCCTCGTGTCGTCTTTGTTTGTACGAGGGTCATCCGCCTTCCTCTAAACACTGTCCACTACACGGCATTAGACTCTGTTTGTCCTCCGGCCCTTCCTACTTGAACCAACCTCCCGTGCCTCGCCGCACCAGAATTCTACTTTTGCCAATTCTGGGCGAATATTTCGCGCCTCTGCGGCACAGAATCCGCGTCAATCGGCGTCTATTCACAGCCAGTTGATCCTGTTATGCCCATCAGGGTCACTGCAGTCGGACGTTTTCAACTGTCCATTTTACTCTCGAAACGAAGCTTCACGCCGCGTTCCTTTCTTACGTCGCCTCAAGTTCGTAGCGCATCGCGTGAGCGCCGGCAATCGCCGACAACTCGCCACTCATTTCTCATTCAACAGGACGGGCGAATGCCTTCAGAGCCTCAAGCACTTCGCCATTACGCACCCTTGGCCGGTAATTAGCATATTCATTAAGCAACTTCGCGCGATTAGCGCAGCGCCTCAATTCACATGGAAACATCGCCAGTACGTCTGGGTTTTAAATTTCTTCCTGGATCCGCTTCATTTCACTTTTAAGATAACAGTCATTTGTTCCATTTTTCCTTTTGTTTTCGAAGAAAAGTGTTCCACGTTCAGTCGCAACTTTCCTAAACAAATCAGGTCAACTCAGCGGACAGTAGAAAAAGTGATTGCAATCATACCCGTGTCACCGTAGTTGGTTTTTCTGTTTGTGAAGAACGGAAACCCAATTTAGTTCAATGTCTCTTTTTCTTACTCCCTGCCTCTTTGCCCAAATCAGTCTGTCCGTGGTCTACTCCCAAAAGCGTCTTTCTTCAGTTTTCTCAGAAGCCAATGAAAAGTAAATGTTTACGCTTTGTTAAAATAGCCGTGGACAGCGGATGCCCATCACGTAATCTGTTTGCGGCAGCGTTCGTGCGTTAATATTTGAGCCGGCAGGGCTTCCATTAGTATAAGAGGATATGTCATACACATGAATGGTGCGGCGCCGGATGAACACAAGGACGCACGGAGTTCAATCTCAACTGGGCTGTCTTTAGCGCTTCTAGAAACCAGTTGATTTCTGCGCATTTCACACTGAAGTTGACTGTCTTTCCTTTAAACTTCAATTAAACTACCCTAATTTTCGTTGCCTTAACATTTCATCTTCTAAAACTCCCTCTATTGCAATTTAAACTTGGTTTTCATCCTTGGTGAATAAATTTGAGCAATTGGACTCAAGCAGTTTCTAATGTGGGCTAATTTTCATCTCAATGTAAGTGCCCCGATTGTATATACCAGCATCACTCAACCGTTCCCATGAGTTTATATTATTGGCCACAAGAGGCCATCGGGTTGCATATGGCACGGTTGCGCAAGCACCCCAGGAGTCAGAGTTTCTCATTTCAGTGAGAACCATTTACGACGCAAAAGTAAACAATCACAAGAAAATAATTACCTTACGGAAAAGTGTATGGATGACTGGTTGTTTTCGTGTCTCTTTTTGTGACATTTAGATCATCCTTAGGCTGCCCCGAAGAGAGGGAGACAGAGAAACAGACGGTGCGAGAGAGAGAGGGAGAGAGAGATAAAGATAAATAACAAGACAGAGAGAAACATCTAGAGAGAGAGTGAGAGAGAGACAAAAATTAAGAATAAGGAATTGAAAAAGAGTAAGAGAGAGAGAGAGAGAAAAGAAAATAGAGAGTCTCTAAAATGTTTTCAAAAGAACACTTCTCTAATAGTTTTTTCAACTAAATTTAAATTTTCCCCCAATGTTATCAAATTTGTTCTCGCCCATTTTGTTTCAATCGATGGTTGTACTCCATACCCATGAAAAACCGTTCATCTTTGCCATTCTTCCGTTTGTCCAAATTTTGAACGTTTTCTTTCTTCATTTAAGTTTTTTTCGGCAACAATTAAAGGATTTTTGTAAATTCCATATTGAAATGTAGCAATCAAGAAAAGATAGGATTTCTAATTCCAAAAGCCTCTTTTAAAAGTTTAGAAATCCTTCAAAAACCCGTTGTCGTGTAATTGTGATCGACTAAACGGCGTAGATAAGATCTCAGTAATTGTCACCGTGTTCAGCAGGTGGCACCAGAACAAAGCAGGAGGGACATTTCCCGGGGTGCTCCATGCCGCGAGGTCCACCACTGGCACCGGAGAGTCATTGTCTCCTGAAAGGTGACAACAGAAACCGCGTTTAGACTAGTTCGGACGCGCCAATTAGTAGAAAACGCCTTCCCTAATCCCTCCCGATTGCGCCTCTCCTCCGCCGGTCGGCGCACCTGTCCCACGCCGTTTTTGAAAGTTGCAGGGGGTGGCACTTTGTGCAACCCTGCGGCATTTGCATCTCCACTTGGCGCTTCCGGCTGCCGTGTGAGCACAAGTTGACCGGATTTCCGTTCTGCTTTCCCTTTGCTGAAGGCCAATGAGATCCAATCACGCATAACATCTGCAACTGGTAGTAGGTTTTTGATTCTTTCACCTTTTTAAACTCAAATCTGGGAGTTTTCCACTTTTTTTGGTAGGGTCCCCCAAATATCTGCAAAAATAAAAAGCAAAACGATGTTTTTAAACGGAAAGCTGTATTTATAGCTTTTTCGTAAATCTGCTTTCTATATACAGTTTTTTAAACATTAAAATGCATTTTGTATTTCTCGTTACAAATGTGCGCTTTTTCACAGTTTTTGAAAAAAGATTTTTGAAATACTATTCCTCCTAAATATAGAGATTTAATTTTAGCCAAAAACAAGCAACAGTGTAAGTATCCAATTTTTTGTCATCTCAGAACTGGAATAGCTTCCAAATTTTCTCGGGATCATAATTAATTTACGACCTTCTCACGGAAACTGCATTTGAAGGCAATCTCTTGATACGAACGTTAAAAACAACATGTAAGGAAGATAGAAACCGTCATAGAGAGAGAAAAAAGAAAAAGAGAGAGAGAGAGGGAAAGAGAGAGAAAGAGAGAAAGAGAGAGAGAGAGAGAAAGAAAGAAAGAGATAGAGAGAGAGAACAGAGAAAGATATGATAGAAAATCAATCAGCTTTAGAAAACAAAACAATCGATTGGACTTTGATTAAAGTTTTTTATTCACCCCAGGGTCCCAAAACATAGGTCTTCTCTATTATTCCATTAAGAGTCTCCCCATCACTCCAGTATTTTCGCACTCCCAAGGCGTTGTTTACATTCTCACCTAGTCTGCAGGCCTCCTTCGCCATAATGAGCCTACTCCTGCCTGACCTGTCATGCCAATGCACACACTTGTACAGGTCAACACACAGCTACCGTAATGACATGTTTTCTTGCGTAAGCCACTGCTGTGCCATTGTTCGCCGCGGGGAGCCAATCTGCCGCCTGCCCGAGTCCCACTCCCACCAACACTCCGATAACCCCTTAGTTTTCGGATGACGGTGCTTCCGCGCGTCTGAGTCACTCGCCGTTTTTCTCGCATGGGAATGTCGCCAACCTGCGTGATCATCGGCGCTTGCCCCCTCCCGGCGAATTTCCGTATGCAAATGGGGCTGCGAGTTGTCTGGGCAACGTGCCAGGCTGCTTCCGCAAATAGCGCCATTATTATGAGAATGTGCAGCTTCCACACAATTGCCTTCCGGTCCAAGTTCTCCCCAGTTCGCCAACAAATACAATGCATTGCCAATTAGTATCCCACTTCGGCAGGTGTTTTCCAAGTCAATGCTCCGCTAAAAACCGCGCTGCTGCCTATAAAATAGAATTGTAGAATTCAAAAGCCGCTTGTTTGCATACTACTCTGAATTCTGGGTGTTAAAATATTACAATACATGCCAATTTTAAAATTTTTAAAAAGCTTTCTTTTTATCTTTTTTTCGTCAAGTTTCGGATTTTAAAAAAAATTAAAATTCTCTGTGAAGAATAAAGAAGAAAAAATTTCTTTTTTTTAAAATGTAAAGTATTTTTTATTTATATTATTTATTGATCTGTTCGACAAAAAGGTTCACAGATTGGCACGTGTCCGTATCCTTGGGTCTTTCCAAAAAGCCAAAATGGCTTTTTGGAAAGACCACGCTAAAAAGCCAATTTAGACTACATGTTTTTACTTTCCCACAATAATATTGTACGAACACTTTAAAACTTTTCTCTTTCATCTTCTTTCATTTAGAAAATTATTAGAAAAATTAATTTTCAGCCAAAATTTATAAATGACGTGCGACCTAATTTTACAGTTTCTTTCTTCAGAAACAAATTTTATTTTTTTCTGCATAAATAAAAAGTATTCAATTTCGATTATTCTGATAAAAGTTATATCGAAAATAATTTTTCCCCTAAAGTCTCCTAACTTTTTCCCTCTGTCCAATTTGACTATTGAAAAGGCGGACAGCATCCGTGAGATAAGACTTATATAGTCTAGTAGTTAGTGATCTGGTATCACAGACTGACCGTTCCTGGTTCGGATCCCCTCTGAAGCCAACATTTTTGCAAACCACTAGGGATTTTGTCAATCGTGAAATTGTATGATGTCGTTGGTTTTAATTTTGCTAAAAAGGAGGCTTTTGTTTATGGCTTCTTTAAATCAGCAATTCAATTCAATGCTTTCGCATTTTTCTGTTAGTGTATTTGCTTTCGTACAAACTCCTTAAAGCGCTGTAATTCAATGCCAACTTTGTCCTCCTAATAGCAGGCTAAAGACCGGATCGAATAACAGCTCTTGTTTACTTTGTTAATACTCTGCTGAGCCCCGGTTTCTTCCCTCGGCCACTTGGCACCGTCCAGACGTCGTGTTTGAGCGGTGGTTCTCCACGTGAGGTCTGTGTTCTTTGAATGAGCTATACTTAGCTCGAGTACTCCGCCATGTTGACCATCCCTTGTTCCTCTCAAACTGACACATTCCGTCACTGTCACCCAACCGCATTTCCCATATATCGTCCGTCTGATGCGTTCCAAAGGTGTTGTTGACTCTTTCCTGCACTAGCTCCCTCTGTTTGTCTCTTCCGGCCTATCATGCGCATCCGGTCTTGTTGGCCACTCTCATGTATCTCTCAGACTTTTGTCTTTGCTCTCAGATCACCGAAATCCCCTCTTGATCACTTGACTCAGCGGCCAAAGTTGCGGTTAACCCCTCTTTTTATGCCGGCGGAGAGGTTCAATCCTACGTAAGCAGGGAACAGTTTGTTCTGCAAAATGAGCCCTCCGACACATTTCTTTTTACTCTATTGAAGGACTCTGTATGCGATACCTTTCCTACGTCAACGCAGCTGGCACAAGCAATCGGGTGCAATTTGACTCGCCACATTCCGCGGACACTTCACTCCCCTACTCGCCATTGATCCCATCGATACCCACTTGATCTCTTTCCATTCATCTCTCTTTTGATCCTTTTTCCAAACTTCACTTTAAGTTTTCTTCGCTTTCAGTTTGAATATGAGGTTATTGCTGCTGTTATTGTGGCTGCCACTCGTATCCAGCAAAGGATGTGAAGTGATTACAATTCCCCTATGCAAAGATGTCGGATACAACATGACTTCCTTCCCAAACGGATATGGACATGAAAAACAAGAAGAAGCAGGGCTAGAAGTACATCAATTTTATCCCCTAGTCGAGGTACTACAGCCATCCTCAAAAAGCCCAATTTCAAACTTTTGTTTAGGTCGGCTGCTACCAGCATCTGAAGTTCTTCCTGTGCACTCTTTACACTCCCATCTGTCAGGAGAACTATGATAGACCTATCCTTCCCTGCATGGAAATGTGCCTTGAAGCTAAGAAACGATGCAGTCCAATTATGACAAAGTGAGTTTTCTGAAAGAACCAAGCTAAAACTGTTTTTAGATATGGATTCCGCTGGCCTGAAACCCTCTCCTGTGAAAGCCTCCCCAAAATGTCGGACCAGATGAACACTGGAAATATCTGCGCTGCTCCTCCAGACACACCTAAAGAAATGAAAATCAAGGTTGGATTGCAATACAAAAGATTTTTAACAATTGAATTTCAGCCAACTATTCCTACATCCGTGGTCCCTCGCCCTGTTGTCGATATCGGACTGGACTCCTTTTCTGATGATTGCAACTGCCAATGTAATTCTCCTTTCCAGCACGTGCCTTCCTCCAAAGTTGCGGTTAGCTTGTTTAAACTAATGAAAAACATTTAAAACTTCAGGTTGGCAACGTTTCCTCCTGTTCCTACCCTTGCCGCACTGCAATTCTATCAGTCAGCAACGAGAACTTCATCACAAGCTGGATGGGCGTTTGGTAAGCTTAGACTTCAGAAGAATCCCAATTTTCAATTTCAGGTCCATCACTTGTTTCGTCCTGTCCGCCTTTACCTTCCTCACTTTCCTGATTGAAACCGACCGCTTCCAATACCCTGAGAGACCTATATTCATGCTGGCATTCTGCCAAATGATGGTAGCTGTCGGATTCATGGTCCGTGTCTTTGTGGGCCACGACCAGGTAGCATGTGATGCCTTCAAGATCAAGGGCTCCGACGATGGAAGCGGCAGCGTTTGCTTTGCGGTAAGTCTCTTTAAACAATATTCTTAGGAACCTTATTTTCTAGGTGTTCCTCTTGACCTATTTCTTTGGAATGGCCGCGTCCGTCTGGTGGCTGGTGTTGTCTCTTACCTGGGTCTTGGCAGCTGCCTCGAAATGGTCTTCTGAAGCCATTGCTTCTTACTCCGTCTACTTCCACATCATGGGATGGCTGGTTCCCGCGGCTCAGACGGTTCTTGTCATCATATTCAATGCGATTGATGGAGATCCAACCACCGGATTATGTTATGTCGGAAACACAGATGACGGCGCCCTGCGACTGTTTGTTCTAGGTAGAGAGTGCTTGAGCTTTGATGCAAAACGTTTCCCTTTTCAGCACCGCTGATTGTATACTTTTCCCTTGGAGTTCTCTTCCTCTTCATCGGATTCTTCAACCTTCTCCGCATCAGAAATGAAGTAGTATTTTATTGTAAACTTTTAAAATCAAGTTTGAAGGTTCAAAAGCAACACCATACCATGGACAACGCATCTAAACTCACCCAGCTGATGTCTAAAATCGGAATCTTTTCCGTTCTTTACACGGTCCCGGCACTGTTTGTCATCCTCGTTCTGTTTTATGAACAACATCATCGTCCTCTCTGGGAACAGGCTTCCCTCTGCCCTTGTGCCGCGAAACCCGTTGATTACAGTGAGTTTTTTATCTCTCTCCGTCTCTATTTCTCTCTTTCTCTCTATCTCTGTTTCTCTTTCTCTTTCTCTCTTACTCTCTCTCTCTCTCTCTGTCTCTCTCACGCTCTCTTTCTCTGACTTTCTCTCCCTTTCCCTCTATCTCTTTCATTTTCTCTCTCTCTCGCTCTCTTTCTCTGACTTTCTCTCTCTTTCCCTCTATCTCTCTCATTCTCTCTCTCTCGTTCTCTCTCTCTATCTGTCTCTCTCGCTCTCTTTCTCTGACTCTATCTCTCTTTCCCTCTATTTCTCATTATCTCTATCGCTCTGTCTCTCTCTCACGCTCTTCCTCTTTCTCTCTGGCTTACTGTTTCGCTGTCTCTCTGTCTTTGTGATCCTGTGCCGGTTGGTCTCTGAGTCTTTGTGTCTCTGTTTCTCATTCCTTCTCTCTCTCTTGTTCTTTCTCTCTCTCTTTGTCTCTTTGTCTCTGTCTATTAAAGATCTTATTCTTTGTTTCAGATGACATTTCCTTCGTTCTCGCTTTGGTCAAGACAGCCTGCATGTGTGTCGTCGGATGGACCACTGGAGTCTGGGTCTGCAGTGGAAAAACGCTCCAATCATGGGTCAATCTTCTTTGTTGCTTAGGTAAATTACTTTCTTTTTTATTTATTCAATTTCGAATTTCAGGAAGACCAGTTTCAAGCGCCATGTACCAACAGGCGGAGATCGTCTACGCCAAGAGCGACGTCTCCTTACCACCCCACTTTTACAACACGCAAATGCGACATAGCGGTCAATATTACGGAGGGATCCCTGACAAAGTGTAGCCCTGGAATTTTATCAAATCTTTTTTCTTTCATTTTTCAATTGTGCAATTGTTTGTTGGGTGTCATTCGTTGTACATAGTCCTTTCACTTCTTTGTGATCTCATCCTCGCATTATCTGTTCCCATTGTCCGATTCCCACCTGCCTGGCCGAGCTTAAGTCAGTGAGACTGAGACGATTCTTCACTTCAGGGTATTTCGCTCCACCTCAAATGTTAGGAGTTTTGGTTTATTAAAATATTTATTGTCTAATTATTTGTATTAGCCGCAGCAGTCACCGGATTCCTGGGGGCTAGTGGTGTACAGAGGACCGAGGAAGAGGAAGGCCACGATGTGACCTGAATTTGACACATTTTTGAATACGAGTTGAATATTTACCCATCAGCATGGACAAAACGATCGGAACGTTGTAGGTCATTGCGATCATCATGAGACTGTAGGCGCCGAAAGTTTGGATAAAGTAGACGATACAGGAGGCGACATGTTGACCGCGAGTCATCAAAGCAGGGGTGAAGCTGAAAAAGACTTGCTTTATAACCTTTTTTCAGTGTTCTAAAATTATCAAAATTTTAAATAGCCAAGAATGGCATTTTACCGGCCATTGTCGACAAGTACTGGCTGTGAAGCGTCATCGACCTAGCACTGCAAGTCCTAGAATTATGGTTCAGATTTGCCCCAAGTAAATAATTTTTGGGCACAGTAATTTAAAAAGGTTTTAAAATAAAAACACCATTACATTTTGTTAGCATGTTACCTTAGGCATATGAAGAAAGCCAAAAAAGGTTGCCCCGGGGTGGATCCGAACATTTGATGTTTGTCTGGTAACCGGGCCGGCCCAACTAAAATCTTCGGCACCGCCCGAATACCCGCCTTTTGTCCATAGTTGCGTAACTTCATGTTAACAACAAATTATACAATTAAATTAGAACAAATTATTTAAAGTGCATTTAACAAAAACTATTATAACCGGCTTTTCTAGTTCTCAGTATTACAATTAAAATTTTGATCCAGTTTTTATTGAAACAGGGCGATCATTTTTTGTATCAGTTACACATTTCAATTTTTGCTACTCCTTTTTTGCTACTCCCTTTCAATTTTTGCTACTAAGTGTTCTGCAAAAAAAGCTGGTTTTTGAGTGGAACCGAACCGAGAACTGTCAGCTTTTGAGGCCAGCTTACTAACCACTACACTATATGATCCTTATTTGCAAAACTACGCATCCCCAATTTACGAGAACAGTGTAAATTGTTTTGATTTTTTGTACTTTTTGCCGAATAGGAACAATTTTTCGAATTTTCATTTTTAAATAACTTGCTTATGAGGAAACCAATTTAAAATTTAATTACCGATTGTTTAATTAAATTTACATGTGCCCTTCCACGCAACAACAATTTAAATAGAGAAGTCAGTAATTTCTCAATGAAAATTTGGTAAGTCCAGTTTTTATTGAAACGAAGCTTTACAAAAAATTTTTTTTGTTGGTAACTTACGGAAGTTGGGTGTAGTTGTCATCCATCGCCGAGGCGTCAGAGAGGCGTACTTCAGCATCACAGCAGTCCTAAAAAAATTTCTATTTAAATTTGAAATTCACAAACTTACATGAGCACTGTTGTCCGAATCGAGTTTAGTTCGCAGGAACTTGATGGTTTCGTATGCAAAAGCGATGGCGAAAACTCCAACGCAGGAAAAGACATACGCTTAAAAAATTTCGTTTTCTTTTTAAATGATATTTTTGGATACCTAGAACATTCTTTGGCATCCATTGATAGAACAGGATATACTCATTTGGGCGAAAGTGGAAATACATTTCCATCATTGGGCCATTCCTATTCATGGTTGCTGGAAACATTAAAGTTTAACCTGGGTTCAATTGTATCAAAAACACATGACCGATATCGGATAAAAAAACAGAACATTTAAAAAGAACACCGTTTTATTGAACCCCTAAAAGTGAGCAGAAGAATTTCTCTTTTCCTGACGAGACCCGAAGACAAGGTAACCGGCGGTCATTCCGGCGACCACAGCGATTCCAAGCCAAACGTTGAAAGTCATGAAGACGAGCATCACCGCATAGCTGACAGCGAGCTGAAAACAATGATAAGAAGAGCTGCGGGTAAACACACTTGTAGGCCGAAGAGAACTGTCTGAATGAGGTGATAAGGATTGAAGAGGCGGGCCAGATACCTGAAGAAAACATCATTGAAAAGAGAAATGTTATTAAAACTATTATTCAATCTTTATTCATTTTATAATTATTTTTTTCGGTTTCTATTCATCGTAGTTCTCTCAAAAGCTATTCATCATAAAGACATTTGATGAAAATTTTGGCTTTCACAGATTTGTATTATCTTTTCAACCTTTGTCCCTGCTTAAAATAGACCTTTTGTGGTTTGTCGACAAACGGGTCAAACACACAAATCACAGGATTTATTGAAATTGACAAACAGTTGAAACGGCAAATACATTCCCAAAACGCTAGACATACCTTTCTTCTTTGAAAAAAAACTTGACAGCTCTTTCTGTCAAGGGGTCAAGACAAAGTTTTGCTTAGTTAGTTTAAATATGTTTCCTTAATGTTTGAATAGTTCATAAATGTCGTTTAATTTATTTTTTATAGAATTAATTTAATTTTTTAACTGCCCGAGCCCATTCCTACCAGACAGACATTGAGGGTTCAAATCCACCCGTGGGCAAATTTTTTAAATTTCTCTACAAATGTCTGTAGTGTAATGCAACCAAGAAATTGAAGGTTTTTAAATGTATTAAAATTCCTTAAAGTATTAATAGTGCGAAAAAGTGTACTGGTGGCGGATCCAAACTTTGGATGTTTTCTAAACAGTTGGTATTATA
Source organism: Oscheius sp. G VE-2021 (assembly GCA_022343465.1). NCBI lineage: Eukaryota > Metazoa > Nematoda > Chromadorea > Rhabditida > Rhabditidae > Oscheius > Oscheius sp. G VE-2021. Next base: position 3,125,488 of record JAJQXH010000055.1, read on the forward strand.
CAAAAATCCAAAAATATTTCCCTTGGGCAGATCGCATCCCTTCGATGTTTTGATGTTTTACCACAAGAAATCCCGGTATGCTTCTAAGTATCTTTGTTTGTGGAGACCAGATGATTGTTCTACATTTTGTCTTAGTTGTACTCCACTTCACGTTTCCAAACTTACGGTTTGTCCAGGCTCTTGGTAGGCTGGGCGTGCTCCAACTTCCAGCGGAAGTACTTGATGAGCTCCGGCAGGATGGAGATTGCAAAAATGATGAAGCAAGAATAGACCATTTCTAAAAGCCAATTTGTTCTTTCTTTTTCACTTTTCCTACGTCCAGCATTCTTGACTGTCCAAAAGTCAAAGAGAATGGTATCATCGGGCTTGGTGTGGAACCACATCCACATGGCATGCTTCATATGCATCATAGGCTTCATAGTAGCGTTACCAGGCATGTTCATGCCTGGGGTTCCCGTCATTGGCATATCCATGGTTTTCTGTAAGTTGATTTGACATAAACAATGAATTCGTACAAGGAACATTCAGATATGCTATGTGCTTTTATCAACACCAGACATCCCTTTATCAAGGGACATCAAACAACCAAAAAAGTGGTTTTGGGGACCAAATTCAAGCACCAACAAAACAAAGCAAGGAAACTATAAGGGGAAATGATGATAAGTCTAGAATGGGGGTGGGAACTGAAAAGATGCTGTCTAATTGAAAGTGTCAATTCAAATTATTGCAGAAATGTGGTCATGTCCGGTTAAACCCGATGGACTGTTCTCCGATTTGTCACGTAGGCATTTCAAATTGAAAGAAAAATGCCGTTGTAGCCGTTTTTACCCGGAATGACCCCGGCTCAGAAAAACGGCTTAGGGTCGTAATGTAAATCTGACCATAACGGGGTGGGTCAGGGGATCCTTGTTTGTTCTGGACCTGTCGCCTTAGATCATATATAGCCCATCCGACAGAGGACGTTGTAAGATAATGAGGAGATGACAAACATTGGACAGACCCAGGCAAGTAAAGCTGTATAAGAAATTGAGAATAAAAACCCTTTTAGGTAGTTTTAACCGCGTTTACAAAACCTTAAAGTCAACAAAAACGTTTTAGCCCTAGGTTTCCTTAAACAAAATGACATCAAATAAGTTTTCATTTTTTGGGTATATAGCCCACAAAAGCTGTTTTCATAATTTGAGTGATTTGGGATCATATAAGAAATATATAAATTAACAAAAATAAAGGTTTGGCACTTATGTTATTTCACTAAATGGGCCTTTTGGATTTGGAGCTTTTTTATTCGAAGTTTGCTAAAGTTTAAAGAATCAACAACTCAAAGTGAAATATAAAATGTACGAAAGCTTTGAAATTCGCAGTGTAAAAACCATTAGGGCGTCAGAAAACATCTCTCAAAAGTTTAAGTAATACTGTTTTTAATGAACAGTAGCCAAAGGTAGATAAGCCATGAGACCAGAAAAATATTTTTCTACAAATAACAAGTCGTTCATATAAGCCATTCATGATGTTCAAATTTATCATTTAAATAAGCGTGTGAAAATCTATAAAACATAATTTACAAATTTACACCAATTTGTAATTTTTGGACAAATGGCTTAGAAATGCGGGTGTCATAATTTTGTTTAGATGGCGCAAAGTTCCCACAAAAAATGCTGAGGGTTTTTGTTTTTACAGAAAAAAAATCCCATTTAAGTAGAAAAGTTGGTTATTTCATTCAAAGTTTGCTAAACTTCAGATAACCAACAACTAGAGTGTAATTCAAAAGTTAGAGTGGAAAACAGTGACGATTGATAAAGAGTCTTAAAGAATATAAACAGTAAATCATTTTATCATTCTTGTGTGTTCTATTTTTTTAAATGAATTGTTTTCAAAAATCTAAAAGAAAAATTTAGAAAATCCAAAAGAGAAAGCTGAAAAGTTGGGGAGCTGCTAGCGGCGCATGGGGCCAACTGTTCCTCCCCAATCAGGCGTAGTCCACTTGGTATTAGCCAAAGGTAGATAAGTCATGAGCACAAGAAAAATATTAAGAAAGTCACGTACGCAACAAATACCAACGTATCGTCTCTCGCGGCGGAGGGTGCTCGGTTGCCCATTCCGATTAGATAACAAGCGGCCTCATACAAGCAATGATGTAATGACCCCCAGAGGTGCCTAAGAAAATAAGACAAATGGTTCAATGTACTTCTTTCTAAACAGATCCCGTTATCTGAAAGTGTGAAAACATCCTTGATAAGAGGACAATTATAGAGATGTTTTCCTTTTAGCAATCGTCAAACTAAAAAAATGCAATGATGACAACTTTAAGCTTGTCCGATCAGTGTCCCTTCTTCAAATCAGCGGACTTGATAAGAATTTTCCAGGTCACTGCAGAGTCGCAGATAAACGAGCCGCATTAGGAAAACCGTTAACGAGACAATGGTCGTGGATATGCGCACTAATGGGACTGAATCCTGCATCCGACGATTGCGTTTCTGATTCACAAAACGGTAAGGAAAAGGATGAAAAAAAGACAGAAATGTTTCATAAATTGGGATCCATGAAAATTTGGCTTTGAAAAGCAAATAATTTTTTTCATAGAAGATTTAAAGAGTCGAAGCACACTCACAAAATCTTTGACAGCCACATTTACCACATATAAGATTTATAAACATGATTATTAAAAAAAACTATTTCTAAATAATTCTAAAAAAAAACAAGAAACATTTTCTGAAATACAAGTGTAGCCAACATCCAAGAGCAGTGTAAAATGTTGCGCAATTCGAGGATTACCACTGTGAAATCCTTTGTGACCGATTTCCGCGTTGCGCACACTTTCCAGATTTGTTAAGCCCCGAGATCTAAATACATAAATACTATAAAGAAAGACTTGAAAGCGTTCTTTAATCAGATGTGCGTTTTCGTAGTTGCAATTTCAGTTGTTAAAATCGGCAACAAATCACACGCTGGTCATAAAATGTTGTCACAAGGTCTCCACATTCCATTGACAACACAACTTCTTTAATGTGTAAAATTGTTTAAACTGTTTTCTATTTAGGTTTGTTTAACAATGCGGCTTTAAAAACGACAACTGTTGAGGTATCTTTTCAAATCAACGTCTCCAATTGGAATGATCTTTCAACTTTCTGTAACCATATATTCGAAAAATCTTGCTTTTCGTATCAAACTTGTCGTAACTTCCGCAAAAAAGAAATTTCACAAGCAGGCAAATATGAATTTCAGCAAATGACACTTGTATAAGGAAAACACTTATGCTTGAAACACTTAAAAAGGAAAAAAAGATTTTTACTTTCAAAACTTTTCTGCATAAGCCATTTCTAAAGTACCGTTGTCGCCCTTCTTACTTTGGTAAATGAAACACTCTGCTTCTGCAGAAAAGTTTTGTTTTTAAGTTTTTTTTATCCATTTTATAGTTTCAACACGTATTGTTTTGTTACTATAATATTTAATGTGCAAATCTGTTAAAACCGTAAGTTTTCTACTTATGTTTCATAAGCAAAATTGCTTTAAAATGACCATTTTGGGTAAAAGCATTGGATTTTAAGGGAACTTTAAACTTTCTGAAACCGATATTCGACAAACCTTATATTGGTTTCAAAATTTTCCTAACTTTCGCAACAAACAAAAATAAATAAATTTCACAAGTGGGCAAATATGAATTTCATAAAAGTGGCAGGTTTGTTGTATCTTGGGGGTCTGTTTTTTTACCACGGACTCGACCTAATGAAAGTAAAAGTAGGAGTGTTATAGCAAAAACGGCCTAAATTCCAAACCTTTTTTTCAAATGTGAGTGATACTGAATGCATTTTTGCGTTCTTACACTTCCAGAAAAAGAAGAATACCATTTTCAAAGTATCGTAGTCGCCCTTCCTACCCTGCGAACTGAAATATTTTCCTTCTACAAAACAGGTATTGCGAACTTACATTATTTTTGAAGTTTTGTTGCACTATTTGTAATTTTAATTGCTTTGATTACATAATTCTGTGGTATATTTATTTAAAGGAATCATTAGAGACCTCTTTCGACTTTATTCGTTTATATTGCTCATTACTGTGCGTGGGTGGTCTACCCGTGACACAGCTGCCGATCTTGTACAGGTGTGAAACTCGCGGAATTACCGTTTCGGACAAACAGAATTGTCTGCGCCTTTTTAGGCGGAAACATTGGCCCATTCGATGAATGGGCCGGTCGCTTGGACAATGTGCACGTATTTCGTTAAATTGCATGTTACCCACAGGTACCTGACGCCTGGAACAGCAAAACATTGGCTTTGCGGATGCACATTTCTCCAAAACGACGCATTTAAACCAGCAACTTTTATATACTTTCTTGAACAACTTTTCAAGATCTTTAATATAATATAAAGTAAAAAAGGTCACTGAAGGCCCCTTTAAGAAATGCTTATTTTGACGGTTTAGCTGTTGTTTCCTTTGATCTAATCAATTTAATGCTAGCTGTTTAGTTGTGCGAATCTCAAATTTCAGTACAATGATTGTTCCTTTTTTCACAAGGACCAACACCACGTGAATCTCTCGTGCCTCCAAAAGACTTGAAGACCGACCGTTTTGTTTTCCATTTTGTTTCACAACGCGGGCGCAATTGCATCAACCCTTTGAGGGTGCCGCTCGTGGCCGTCACATAGGGTGCCATCACAGAGGGAGCCGTCACCCGCGCATTCTGTTCTGGGTGCAATCCAGCGCCTCGTCCGGAATTCATTAGTGGAATCGATGCGCCTTAATCCATTGTGGACGCTCACTAAAGGACATTTTGTCCATTCCCGAAGCCATGTAGTCGTCTTCTGACCGCCGCGGTCTCTGCTCTCCCACGCCTTGTTTATAAGGAAACACGGGGATAAACACGTGAGGCATGGTGTTCGTTTTATTCCTTGCTTGCCGGAGGTGTAATAGATTCGAGGCGGCATCGTATTTCCACTCCTGCTCGCCGCATGTCTCTCAGATTCTACGCTTATGCTTTCTCCTTCACGTTTTTCGTCGTCGTCGCTTGTCTCGGATTCCATCAACGCTTCTCAATTTGTTGATGAGGTTGCTCTTCCTCACCACAGGATGATTGAAAGGTCGACGCGGCGAGTGGGAATCACACGCCGGCGTCTCAAATGGGATGAAGCGGTATTTTTTATTACTCGGTCAATACGTGCCCGTGTCTGTTCATAATGAATCATCCTGTCCATTGGCCTAGTCAAAAGTCCGGCGACCCTCGAAAACGTTCCAGACATCACTCACCCGCTACTAAGACGGAGTCATTCTTCAAGAACTTACTAAAGATAGTTTTTTCTTTGCTCCAACCCCGTTCAAAACAAAACTAAAGCCAGAAATTCTTCCAATCCTTTAAAACAAGGCAGTTTGTGTCTTCCAAATCTGTAACTGGCACAATTGTGCTGCGAATGATTGCGTTTGTTTATGTTTGCGATTCTGATTGTCATTCTTCCCCATACAATTCTGCACCAATTGTTTTCTCAAAAACGGTGGAATCTTCTTCCTCAAATTATCAATATATATCCGCTATTCTCAAATTCAAAACTTATGTTTTTGTCAATTTTTACTAATTTTGTATGTTTTGCGCAATTCTTCCAAATAGTAAACGTAGAGAATACTAAAACCTGCTGAAAAGTAACTACGCCAAAACAAAAGTACACGACAGAAAGTGAACTTTTTTAAGGCTTCACTTTTTAAATTCTTTACCCAAAATAGAACTTACGTGTTGTACTAAGTATTCAGCGCAACTACAAAAAAGTTATTTAAAAACTAATCAAAAACAATTTCCTTTTTTTATAGAACTACGGTATTTAATACATATTGCAAATAGGTGGTTTTGTTTATTTGTTTTATAAATTACAGCACCTCCACATAGTTCTCACTGTCCGGCCCGTTTGGACAAGTCTTCTAGAACCACATATGAAAACTTAAGACCGTATTTCTCTAAATATCAAGCATAGGGGACCCGGGAATAAAATTTGTTTTTGGTTTTTGTTGCACTAAACCTAATTCTACGATTATGCAGTTTTTCCACTTCCAACTTATCTTCGTGACACTATTTTACTGTTGTTATCGAAAATGAGTATCTCTCTTCAAACTGAAGCAAATTGAAATAGGAGGATTGCAATCGCAAGTTAATTTTATAAGTGAAAACATTTCAAATCTGTGGAGATTTCAGCCTGACTGACGTAATAAAAACAATTTCAGGCGACCCAAAATACTTGATTTTTGACCAATTTTTTGCAGAAAAGGGCAGAAATCAAAAAATAACAAGATACAATTTTTACAAACAAGCTTTACAAGAGATACTGATTTTATGTTATAACAACGAAATATTGGCATGAAAATACGTTGAAAGCGGACAAACTTCATTAATCAAAGAATTAGGTCTAATAAAATTAACAATCACCGCAGTACCCAAACAGAAAGGCAATTTTTTATTCCTGGGACCGCCAGGCAGCAAAAAGGTTCGAGTATTAGAGATCCGCCGTTTTAAAATGCCAAACACACGACAAGGGTTCGATCCCATTTATATTATTGGGTTTGTAGGCCGCAAAAGCAACACAAAGTGGGGTTCTTACAATTAACAAAATTTTGAGGGCAGAAAAGCTGATTTAAACTATTTCAGTTCGACAATGTGAGTAACTGATCTTGAGGTCCGTTTCGGCCCAAAACCGGGGTTTGGATAAGTTTGTTCACTCCCTTATGACAATTCTCAAAATCAAAACGTAGTGGTTGGAGTCTCTTAATCGATGACTGAAATATCAGATTTTCTCATTTGTAGTTTGGCTTGGTAGTTTTCCCGTTATTGCATGTCAAGGTGTAGAATATCCATCACTGCCGCACCACCTGTGTCCTAGGTGTCTGTGGGGAAACCCAGACATTTGTTGCCAAGTTCGCCTTCTTGATCTAATCCTCCTGTTGTCCATATTTTGTCCCCTGTCAGTTTGGAATAGACTAACATAAATAGTCTTCATGTTTTGCAGGGCCGACAAGCAGCATTGACCACGGAATACGAGCATTAGCCACAGAAACTCGAGAACGCAAACGTGTTGTGACAGTTTTCGAATTCCCCGCCTTTGAGAATGGTGTTTGTCCCCGTTTTTTGTGTTCTGGCATGTTTTATACATTGAAATCTGCATTTGGCCTTGTTTTCTTCTGAGAAACCCTCTCTCAGAGAAAAAGTTTGGCAATTCTTTGTCCGAACTCAACATGCGTGTGTTTTTCTAAGCGTCGATAACTCTCCTTTTTGAGCTCATTCAGGAGAGATAATTGAGTTTCTAGAAGACTGCCCATTTGGCATTCCGAAAGTTCTTTCCTCACAAAGCCCACAATTTCCTCCCTGCAGCCGAGTTCATTTCCGATTGTCTCCCCTGCGGCCTCATTAAATGGCGCCCGGGATGTTCGAGCAGGCCACTTAAACAGATTTCCCACGGCTGCGCACGGCCAAATCCACGCATCTTCCATCTGACATCTCCCAGTTCGTACTTTTCTTTTCCTCATTGTAATATATCAAATGGCTGCAGAAATATCTCAATTTCAGACCAAATCGCGGCAGGATGAGTCTAACGGGTTCCACAATGCAGGCTTATCGACAGTAAGTTTTCGGCTTTTAAATGGCTTGTTGACAGTTTGAGAACCTCATCCATCGGTTGCTAGGCTACCACACGATTGTAGTCGCTTTTACTTTACGATTTTGTGTACTTGCAATAGAAGTACTTATTAAAAGGCGTTTAAAGAAATAGTCAAGAACTTTAAAAAACATCTGATATTAGAGAGCTTGAAAAGTTATTGAAGAAAATATATAACAGCTAGGGTTATAATTGTACCGGTTATGAGAATTTGAAATTCACTTATGAAATTTTGAAACTGGCAACTCCAGGCGACAGACAATTGTGAATAACCGTCATTTTAACGAACTGTATGCCCGATGTTTACCCGCCCTTATAATTCATAGGTTTATCGACATTTTGGTCGTCACTTTTGGATTTTTAATGTTTCCGCCTGAAAAGACGCAGAATTTTAACGAACTACGTGCACGGTGTTTAAGCGTCCCTTCAATTCATCGGTTTATCAATTTTTCGGTCGGCATTTTTTATATGCAATATTTCCCCCTGAAAAGAAGCAGAACATTTGAATTGTATGGCATGGTAACACCGCGAATTTCACACCCGTACCATATCCGCGACTGCGGTAAGGATAGTATCGCCGCAATCAGTAAGGAACATCACAGGTAAATAAATGTCGAAAAAAGTACATGGCGGTTCCTTTAAGCTAAATACTATCTTATAAGAATGATTCCTATTTGTTATAAGGTTCAGTTCGCCCCTTGTTTATTCAGTAGCCCTTTGAACATTTGTTTGTCTCCGACGCTCTCCGCTACATCCCCTCTTTCGTCATCCCTGTCTCCCTTACCCAATATAACATCAGCATTTGATTTAAAGAATTTGGCTTTATAAATCTTTAAAACATTTGGCATGTGATTTTAAAAAAAACTTATTTAATGCCAAGTAAATTTTTTTTTCAAAATTTTTACTTTTTATTTTTAATTAAAACCTAGAAAACCGCTTTAAACTGAACACTGCTCTAAATGTATATACTAAAATAGTCAAACAGATAAAAACTGATTGACAGATAAAGTCGTTCACATAGCGTTTTTAGGAGGAAAACTTACTTTTAAAAATGTAAATTATAAAGTTATTTTCAAATGGTGGGTGATATTGGGAATTTGGTATGTTAGTTCCGCAAATAGAAAAAATACATTTAAAAAACTGAAATGCTGAATAAAATAATTCTTGGAAAAAATAGAGAAATCTCAATTTTTGTTTTTATCATTATCAAAAAACCGTTTTTTAATTTCCTTTAAAATTAAACTGCATTTTCCGTTGTCTTTTAAATAATTAAATTACATACGCAAACAATTGGAACTGTAGTTTTAACTACAACGATTCGGAAAGTTAAAAAAACAAAAGTCAGTAAGTTCTTTTTTCGAGTTGTTGCTCTTGTTTGACAAATGTGTCTATGAATGTGCCATTGGCTGGTCAGCGCAAACCTCTGAATATTCATTTTTGGTGAAGTCTCCTAGTTTCATTTCTCAACAAGGCTCTAATTCTATAAAACTAAAATCAATCCAAACGTTCATTTTCCTAAACCAAAAGTAACCAATGCACGGTTGTTAACAAAAATACATTTCATTTGACATTTTTTAGTCAATTCCACATAAAAAAACTAATCGGATTTAAATTTAGTTATATATTCTGGTTGGTGCTTTTTAAATAGACATTCACTCAAAAATTCAGCAATTTTAAATTTATAAAAGCGACTTAACCAATGGTCCTTTTAAAATCGTGTTTTTTCAGTTTCCCATCTTTCTATGTCCTTCTGTGTTGAAGTAGAGATTCTATCTCTTTCGCGAATATACGACTCAATCGTCCCCAGAGTGGTCTAAGTCATTTCGCAACCAGACAATGGCGGCCAGCCGCTATTTGATTTCCCGATTCTGTACATTTTACGGCGTTCGTTGGAAAATGCAGCGCACTACGTGTTTGCGGAGAGCGGCGGCCCACCTCCGTATTAGTGTCATTGTCCATGTTTCTACCACCGTCCAGTTTGAATTTGAATTATCAAACGAATCAAATTTCGCAACTGAAAAGCATAGTTTTGATTTTAAAAGCAAAACAAACCCGCTTTCCATTGAATGTTATCGATCTGGATAGGTTTTATGGCACCTGGTCAGTCTATAATTGTTCGATAACCCCCTCCACGATGTGCCGGTTACCCGATTTGTGACGCACAGCTGTGCGGTGACACATTGTATTCGCTCCGCATCGGTCCGCCGCGACTATCGATCCACGACCTCCTATGTCTGTCCTCTGCCCGCCCATGCGGCCCGTAATACCACTTGTGCTCTTGCGCAAGCCTTATTAACCAAACGAACCCCCAAAAGCATTTTCCGAGACTTTATAAAGTGAAAAATCGATTTCAGGAGGAAAATAGAACATCTGGGGAAGATGTCAAACCTTAGTCAGGAAGATCTCACTACGGGTCTGAGGACGGTACAGCAGGGGTTGGAAGCCCTCAAAGAGGAAAACACTTCTGTGCAGGCTGGAGTAGAAGCCGCTCTTAGAGGTAATTTTTTGTAAATTTTTTAAATTAAAATTTTAACAAATAAAATGTCATTTAAAAAATTCAGGATTGAAAGCAGATGAGGGGCAGATGCCGCGTGCTAAAATGGTCCAAGTTCAAGAGAACATTTCCAGCATCTCCTCCGGATTCGAGGACTTAAATGTAAGATTTAAATTAAATTTACTATTATTATTTTTTAATTTAAGATGATGTTGGCTGTTCTCTCCCACCAACAGGAACTTGAAGCAGACAAGGCTAAATATCATGCACAGCGCCGTCGTCTATGCCAGGAGAATGCCTGGCTTCGAGATGAGCTTTCTTCCACACAGACCAAGCTTCAGGAGTCAGAGAAGGTTTAAAAAACAACTTAGGCTTTCACCGTTATCTTTAATGAATTTAGCGAGTAGCTGAACTGGAGGAACAGAACAAGCACCTTTCTTACTTGAACAGCATTAAACCATTTGACGAAGACATCGTGAGTTACAAAAACGTTTAATTTAGTTTTTGTTTCTTTTCAGAAAGATTCTCAAGCTGTTTCGGCGGAGCCTGCTTCTGTTCCCTCGACTAATGAAACCCTCCAAGAACTAGGATTTGGACCGGAGGAGGAGGAAGATATGAATGCTAGTGAGTCAATATGGAAATGTTGCGAAATCCTAGATGGAGAATTTAGGATTTTCAAACTTCTTAAATCAATTTACACTTTAAATATAGGTTTAAAACGCGATTTTGCTTAAAATGTTGGTTTATATCTGAATTTTTCATATCCAAGCAAATTTCAGGCAGTTTAAAAAAAACACAGAATTAAAATTGGGTAACTTAAAGGGACCACCCGCATCTTTTTTAAGGGTCCCTTATTAGTCCTTTTCAATTAGCAAATTATTTTTCAGCACCACTTCAAGAAACGGTTTCTTGCAAAAGAGCTAACTAGCATATAAAAAGGTGACCCTTGAAAGGGAGGTTACTTTAAAAAGGGGGGCTCAATCTGCATGGGCCGAGAAAAAGGTGAATGTCGTGTGGAAAGTCATATTCCCATTTCAATTTAACGTTTTGATATAAAAAAGATCTTGAAAACTGTTTTAATGAAACTCCTAATTTGTTATCAAAATAAAGTCAAATGTCAAGAAACTGATAATGAATTTCCGACCTCCCCACGGGGCTCCTCTAATGCGTTATCCAATGCTAAGCACGCTCTCCGATTGCCCGAAATTCTATTAGCTCTGTGATGAGTACGGCACATCGTCTCTAATTGCTTTATTGACCGCCTAGCCGGGCAACCGTTTCCACCTCCAAAAGCCCCATTGATTTCTGTACTCGCAGGCCACTACAATCTTCCATCTGGCGCCCACTCGATGGCTGTCAACTCCAGCGTCGGATACGAGATCCCCGCCCGTCTGCGTACCCTCCACAACCTGGTGAGTTCTGAAGCTTCCCCTTGCCTTGATACTTCCTCAATGGCGCTTTGTTACAGTACATGATCGGCGTTCGCTTACTGTTTTATGAACTAGTGCTTGTGGGTTTCCGTTGTGATTCACGCAACTAACCGCTGTGTTTGATTGACACTTGAAGTGCCCTTTTTTTTCGATAGTCTCCATTAGTCATCCTTTCCTGTCGCAAGCTTTCTTTGCTCAAAAGGCTAATTTTGGTTCAGGAAAGGAGCGTTTGATTTCTGAAGTAAACTTTTACAACTTGTTCATCTTTTTTCAGGTCATTCAATACGCCTCGCAAGGCCGCTACGAAGTGGCTGTTCCCCTTTGCAAGCAGGCCTTGGAAGATCTTGAAAAGACCTCCGGACACGACCACCCTGATGTTGCCACCATGCTCAACATCCTCGCGTTGGTCTACAGGTACAAACTACAAACTAGACTTTAAAAGGCAGTTTCTTCAGGGACCAGAACAAGTACAAGGAGGCTGCCAATCTCCTCAACGAAGCTCTTACCATCCGCGAGAGGTGCCTTGGAGAAAACCACCCGGCTGTGGCGGCCACTCTGAACAACATGGCTGTTCTCTTCGGAAAGCGTGGAAAGTTCAAGGATGCTGAGCCCCTTTGCAAGAGAGCCCTCGAGATCCGCGAGAAGGTTAGTTTTATGACTTCCAAAGACCAAGGCAATCTTTAGGTTTGTGGACAAGATCATCCGGACGTTGCTAAGCAACTGAACAACCTCGCCCTCCTCTGCCAGAACCAGGGAAAGCACGACGAAGTGGAGCGTTACTACAAGTAAGCATTCAGAAAGCCTTGTTATTATTTGAATCTTTCAGGCGTGCCCTTGAGATCTACGAAACTAAACTTGGCGCTGATGATCCGAATGTTGCCAAAACTAAGAACAACCTGTCATCTGCCTATCTCAAACAAGGAAAATACAAGGTTGTTTACCCCTTCTTCAGATAGAACCCATGTCTTCAGGAGGCTGAAGAGCTGTATAAACAGATTCTGACGAGAGCCCATGAGAAGGAATTCGGAAGGGTTGGAGACGACAACAAACCCATTTGGCAGATTGCGGAAGAGCGAGAGGAGAACAAGAATAAGAACGGAGATGCTCCTCTTCCCGACCAGGGCAGCTGGCAAAAAGCCGCCAAAGTTGACAAGTGAGACCCACCTCAACCCCCCTTTGCCTATCTAACTCTTGTTATTGACTGATCTGACTTATGTATAAAAAAGGTCATTTAGTATTACCCTCTGGTTAATTCGCGACGGTCATAAGTAAGAATCTCTTGGTTTCTTTGTTCACTCAGTTTTCTCTCTAAGCTTCCCCGCTTGCGAAAAGGATAACTAAAGCGCTAACTAACAACAACATTCCGTTTCATCAAAGAAGTTACATAGTAGACAAGGCTTAAATTTTTGTTTTAGCCCTACTGTAGCGACTACCCTGAAGAACCTCGGTGCTCTCTACAGACGGCAGGGCAAGTACGAAGCCGCCGAGACCCTGGAAGATGTTTGCCTGCGTGCCAAGAAACAAGTAAGTGAGAACGGCGGGAGTCTAGGAAGATCGTGCGAACGCCGCTGTTCGTGATGTCCCCGTGTACTTTGTCCAAATGAGAAGGTTTCGTCCGGATGTCTTCTGTCTCCGCCAAGGCCTGATTTGACTGTTGTAGGCCGAAGCAGCGGCTCAGCATGACCGAATGGTCAAACTGTTAGATAGAGTACATCGCTCGCAGGTTGGCTATTCGCTGTCGTGGCGGGTCCGTAGAAATCAGGCCTAGACCGGCTAGTCGCTCGTGCGTGGTTGTGCTATGCTCTTTAGCCTTAGTCAATTATGTGTTGCGCGGCCGATGTATGTTTCGTGTTTTGATCCATTTTTCTCAGAGAAGATGACTGGAATGCCAATTTTGATGCATGTCTATTTCTGAAACCATTCCAGTCATCTTTCTTGTCAATCCGTGTTGTGACGTGGTGAATTGCAGCACGAGCCCTTCCGTTCTACCGGCGTCGAGGATTCCATGACGGCGTCGCAGATGTCGCGCATGACTACCAGCCAATCGGCCCAGGGCCTCAAAGGAAAACTGCTGAACGCCTTCGGCTTCAATCAGTAACTCCGCGTTGCTTCTGTGCCACTCGAGGTATTAGTGATGTCGTGCTCTTCAACTTTCCGCGTGCATCCATCGCCCCCATTCTTTTCGCCTCCGCACGCCGAGGGTTATCAAAAACGGTTGTTTCGTATCATTTTGGGCTGAGCAAATTGCGCGTAATGTTTCAGCACTTGTCAAAAAGTGCTGTGTTCTTTTTTCGGATTCGTGGTTTCAAATGTCATATGGTCAAATTGTCAGTTATTTGTATATTACTGTACTATATGTCCCATTGAAACAATAAATCGACGTTGTGGTTGTGTTTGTGTTCTTCTTTGCTTGATCTATTCCCAGCATGTGGGCGACCTTCGCGCTCGCTTTGCATTTACGAACCCTTAGCAGTATATATGGACAAGGGTATTGATAGGGAACAGGTCAAAACCGGTCTTTCAGAAATAAGGAATACTTTTTCAGAAATAGGAAATACTCAATTTCACCAAATTATCTTACAAGATCTAATTTTTTGTACGACTTATGGATAAAGTTAGATTTTACATTGTAATATTCCAAAACAATCTTTTTGCCACTTTGCAAAGTTAACTGTTAGACCTCAAAAGTCATTGAACTCAAAAGTCAAGAGATTTTTTTAAAAGGCAGGGAAAATTTAGCAAAATTTCAGTTTTTTTTCCCGGAAAGCGGTAAATTTATTATTTTAGACAATAAAATTTTGTGTTTCAAAATAGGTTTTAAAATTTTGAAAACATTTTTGGTGAGTGAACTAAGATATCTTACCATTCAAACATCCAGGGTTCGGATGCTCAATGTATTTTGTGTGTGCGTGAATTAATTGAAAAAAGCGAAAATGCACTACAACGAGTATTTTATAAGTTTTTTATAATAAAAGGTAAAAAGATTTCCCTTGGATGGATCCGAACCCTCGATGCTTTTTGTAAGGGAAAATTGATGGCTCGACATTAACAACATTAGTTTCGGCCTAAATTGCTTTTTTGGCAAGTTTCCTTTTTTGGCAACCTGAGACTTTTTTTGGCAATCTAAGGGCGCTTTTTTGGTAAGCTGAGACCGTTTTTCCCAACATCGAAATGCGGCCTTAGTTTTTCACAACAGCGGCCTCAGGTTGCCAAAAAAAACGGTGAAAAGCGGCCTCAGGTTGCCAAAAAACGGGCCTCAGCTTACCAAAAATCGCGGCTTTTTGGCAACCCGAGGCCGCTTTTTTATATTGATGGTAGGGTTTCGAAAACACTATACTCATTTGGGATGAGTATAGTATTATAAGTAAGGAACATTACATCGTCATATAATTCAGTTTGGCCCATTGTTGTTCAGCTTGTTGTCAGAAGCGTGCACAAGACTATACGACACATAAATATGCTATGGGAAGAAAACCAATCCGTTTGCATAAGGAAAATAAATTTGCAAAGCGAAACGCCTATATTTCTTTCCTAGATTAGTTTCGTCTTGTCCTGAACCCCTTTCACAGGTGTGTGTTCCAGATGGCCGAGCAACGCAAACTCGAAAAGATGGAGAAGAGTGTCTTCTAATCGCCTTCCGACCGTCCTGGTCTCTGCGCACAGTTGTCTGCAGCCATTGTCGTGCCTTACTGATGCTGAACCCAGTTCTTCGTTCTCGAGTCATTTTGATGTTTGTGCAGGTGTGTTAGCGTCGCGTTCCTCCCCGCTTTTGTGCTTGTCCCAGTCGTTGTTGGATCTCTTTGTTCGCGAGTTTTTCCAACTTTGACAATCGCAGCTTTTGCTTTCGCTTAAGTAGCTGATTACGGTAATTCGTGCACAAAAGCCTCGGTGCCCGCCTGCCGCCCGCTTCGTGATGAGACCCACGAGTGTGTCTCGAGAGAGCCCGAGACAACTGTGGCTGATTCCTCAATCGGTCACCCCTTACCCTCTTGTTCTGATGGTCTCTTCTGTCGTTTCCTTTACGTAGCTACTAGGAAAGCCTTTGTAAAGTTCCTTAAGCAGTGCCCTCGTTCTGCCTTGTATTCCTCACAACTACTATTCCATAGAATAGGATGTTAAATAAATCTTTCTCTCACTTCTTTGTTGGCTGCACAATGGAAAATTGGAGTGACGCGACAAGGAAGGATGTAGGTGGAAACACTTCCGCAAGGTATGAACTCTGAAGGTGAATTGTGTCCCAGGAATAAATATTTTGTTTTGTTACCTGCCTTGCAATGCCAATGTACACACGTACACACACTGTCACACGCACTAAAACACACACACTCTAACATAAACATACAAACATGCACCCATACTCACCTACACAATCACAGACCCACCCACACATGCACACACACACCACACCACACCACACTCACATAGTTACATTCACGCATATACATACATCCACACAACACACAATGACACATGCACACACAACACATACGCGGACACATACATACACATATCCTATCACACAAGGGCACACACACAGACACACACAGACACAGACACAGACACACAGACACACAGACACACAGACACACACACACGCACGCACGCACACATACACACACACACACACACAGATTGCTTGAAATGTTGGAACTGAAATGTTTAGACCATGAGAAACAATTCATATTGTGGTTAAAAATCGCCTTTACACTGTTTTTCATGTTTAGAAGTGTTTTTACAACAATAACAGAGAAACTTTGAGAGAAGTTAAGTTAATTACATTTAAATTTGGTATTTCACAAAACATGGATTCGGAATGAGCCCTTGATACTGCATTTCTCAATAAAATCACGTTTTTGCTTGTTATCAACTTTGAGCGTGTTAAACTTTAGTGGCCCTCCTATAAATTTGAAACTAATTTGTTATTGAACACTTTGACATGTTTCCTACCTTTCTCTCCCTTGAAAATTTTAAAGATATAATTGTTCTTTAAAAACTACCTCACTTAAATAGGCATAACCTTTTTGGTTGCTTTGTTTCTGCAAACAATTAGTTATTTAGCCAAAATTTCAACTGATTTTTTTCGATTGTGACGAATTTAACCCAATTAGAAAACCATTTTGTTCCGTTTTGACCCAACTCATTACTCGTTTTTCCGCCGTCCAACATTCTGCAAAACAATTTGATGGACCAAAAGATGTTTTAGTGTAGTGTTTGAGTGACTGGCGCAAGTGCAGGGTAGGTCGATTGGTCCCCCGAGACAGGGAGATTCCACAAATTGTGACATAAACCTGTTTTTACTGAATGGCATCATTTAAACTTAAGTTGAACGATATAAATTTTTACTCATGGAATTTACCAAGTTAAAATTGAATGCTCACATTTTTAAATTTAAAATAAGGTTACTAAACATGGTTTATTGAAATAATTGCGCTATTTAAGAAATGTGTGAATTTCAGATTCTGTATTAAAACATCGTGGTAGGCCACAAATATTTTGGGAAATTTGCAGTAAATCGTCATTTGTTAAGAAATCTAACAAAAAAAAGGTTAACGTGAAAGAACCGAAATTATAACATTGATTTTTGATTTTGGTTTTCTTCAAATTAGTCTTACTCTTGAGTTTCGAAACACTTAAGCTTTTAGCCAAAACACCCAGCGTCAGAAAACATCAAAGTTAAACATTTTTTTCCTGACCGTTTATTTAATTCTAGAAGCAGAAGAACTGATTTTCACCAGATTGGCGTACGAACCCTTACCGTTGCTAACTTTGAGGTTAACCAAAAAGAGTTTCTTATGAATTTTGGGTTTGAAGCTCAATGTGAATTTTGTTTCCTGAAATAAAATTGAAATTTTTCTGAAACTGCCCTCTAGTAGCTTCTATTTTCTAAAAGTAAAAAATCGTAATTGTGTCCCTGTGAACCAAATCAAATACAAATCTGCAAATAGTACAAGTTCTCAGTAAAATAATCATTCTGTGGGAAAAGTTAAAATAGATACTACAAGTTTATTCACAGGGGACTTTTGAAAAGTTTATTTTTGGACAAAAACTCACATCATGAATTTTTTTCAAGTGCATGTTCATGAAACATTCCTAGAGAACAATGATTCTTTGTTTAGTTAGTTTTACATAAAGAAGTAAATTTTTCATTGACTTGAAATTTGGAGTATTGGGCCAAAACGGTTTAAAAAAAATTTAAAACAACATTAAGAGTGAAAAAAGCTTCTACGTTCTTCTGGTAAGTTCCGGGCTTCTAAGTAACAGGGCTTTGCAAGCCGGCCCGCTTACTAGACAAGCATCTACTGGAACCAAAGGAACCTTGGGCCAAATTTTTTTTTCTCTCTTTTTTCACGGATAGGATTTATGAGATTCTTAAAAAAAGCAGGTAGATCCACAGTGTCCTAGCTCTTTGCGATCTCTATGAGCAAGCAATCGGTTTCTTCAACTATCTAAAAACTGATGACTAAGTTTTTCTACTGTTCTTCACTTTTATTATGTGGGTGGTATTCTCAACGTCATATTTTATTGAAATGTTTATCCTTATCCAACTATCCTGCATTTGACAGCAAGCATATGACTAAACGTAAATAGCAGTTTGTACAGGTGGCGTGGCCAAAACAACGGCTTTCCGTGTTTGTTAATGCCTAATTCTTGAAACCCTTCAGTTTCAATAGCTTGTTATTGACTGATTTGTCTTTCAGGCGAGTGGGTTGTGACGTGATTTCCTCGCATGTGTGGTCGTCGGGTCGTCGGCTGAGCCAACCCGTCACCCACGCCATCTGGGCGGGGCCACCCTGCGGCGCCTTCTCGCACCCTGCGTAATGCTATGCTGTGGTTGACTGTATTCTTCCTAGTCACCACTGTGGCTGCCCGATCGCCAGGTTAGTTAAGATTCAACAGTTGGAACACCTTATCCAATTGATGAAGTACATTTGATTCCAATAAAATTCGCCGTTTTGTTACATTCCAATGGATTTCAATTTTAGCATTGAATTATATCAAGTTTTTTCTCTGTTTCTCTAATACCCTCTTTTTCTCTCTCACTCTCCCTCCCTCTCTCTCTCTCTCTCTCTCTCTCTCTCTCTCTCTGTCCTCCCTCCCTCTCTCTTTCTTTCTTTCTTCCTCTCTCTCTCTCTCTCTCTCTCTCTCTCTCTCTCTCTCTCTCTCTCTCTCTCTCTTTCTCTTTCTCTCTCACTCACTCTTCTCTCTCTCTCTCTCTCTCTCTCTCCCTTTCTCTCTCTCTCTCACTCTCTCTCTCTCCCTTTCTCTCTCTCTCACTCTGCATCACCAGACATCGCTTCAAAATCTCAGTAAACATTTTGCAAAAGCTGGTTTACCTTTAATCAGTACTTCATTCTTTGTTGCTCGCTCTTGACACAAACAAACGCTAGCTAATTCTTGTCAGAATTCAATTTTTCCAAAAACAAACATTCAACTTCAATAGATCCCAAAGAAGAAGTAAGTTTTCAGACCACAAGGAAATAAATGCAAGAAATATACTTCTTCAAAACGCATTTACTCGGGTTTCAAGTGGTCCTTACTCTAAAAATGCTAGTGTTCGTGTAAACTTCCGTTGGTCGTCCAACCAGATCGTTTCAGAAAGGCGGTTTCCGTCGCTCGAGGACTATTTATATGATGTTGACGTGTTCTACAGGAGGGTTCGTGAGGCTGAGGACGACGACTCCCCAAAGTAAGCTTTCTTTTTTGTTAGAAGGCCAAAATATTTCCTAACTTCCTCTAGCTCAAAATGACTGCCACTGACAAGTAGAGCGAGTCCTTCTCGCTTTGACAAGTCCTCCGCAGTTTGTTTTCCTCCCTCCCCCGCAGATTTCCTTGTGCTGCCTATTAGCCAATTACCGCTTCCGTCTGCTTCCACACGCGCAGCTTCGTACTGGGCGGGAACGATTTCGCGCATCAGCGCCTCAGGGGTTGGTGACACATGACGTTTCGGAGTTCGACGAGTCTTGGACGGAGGAACCGGAACAACAATAGGCTGCTCGTATGACAAGCGTAGGAAAATATTGTCGTTCACTTGATACCAACTCAATGGAAAATATTTATATAGGGAAATTCCACTCCTGCCCACTCATTTGGTCAAGGGAGAAAATCTTTTTTTGAATTTTTGGAGTCCGATTCTTTAGACGAACCATTGTCTTCTTTTACGTATTACTCTTTGATGTTCACTCAAGTCGAAAAATTAGATCATTGGCTTCTGAAACCAAAAGAGACAAAGGCTTTTCCAAATTTGGCCATGTGCTTCAGCACGTCATATCCTTCTTTGTGTCTGTTTTCGCCACATTAACATCCGGCTATTAATAGCTATAGAAATCGAGAAGCACGTGATTTCAAGGGTTTCAACCCACTGCACCCATATAAAGGAAGGATCTAATTATTACAAAGGCAGTCAAGCGCTTGCTAAAAACTGATTTTTCTAGGAATTTTAATTAAACTTTGCTTTCAGGCACGAGAAACCACGTCCTCTTCGCTTCGGTTAATCGTGGACGAAGTGCAGTCAAATGAATATCGTGTGAACATGTCTAACCGTGATATCATTGGGGATTTGGGACCAAGTGGGGGCGATAGAATAAACTGAAATTCAATTTCATAACAATGAAGTGATCTTGAGAAGGGCATGATTTATGGGAAAGCTAAGTTCATCCTGACGTTGCTGACTATACGAAGAGAGGGATTTGTCATAGCTGCACTTAGATAATTTACGATGCAATTTTAAATTGAAGTGAAAATCGGAAAAACAAATGAAAACGCTAATGACATCATAGAATACTAATTTGATAAAAGCAGGTACTTAATAAAAAATGGAGAGATTCGAAATTCGAAACTAAAATTTAAGCTAACTTCCATTACTAGCTTTCAATTTAAGTTCTTGAAATATTTCAAAATGGTATGAAATTTTTTAAGCCCCCTGAACTTTCTGAACCCCTGAAATCTGAATTTTTCCTCACAAAGTTAGTCAAAAAGCAATTCGTTGAACATCAAAGACACTTTAACTAGGAGATGGACAAAGAAGACTGAAATTATAAAATTTGATTCAATAGCGTTTAAAAAGAAATTTGATTAGTTTGTTCTAATATTTTGTGGAGACGACATTCCAAGCATTGGGGAAATGAGATAACTATGCAAAGGGTGACTATACAAAGGCTATAACTGAAGCTTTGTTAATAGTCTACGGGATTTGTGTTTTTACAATCATTTATTTGAAACTTAACTGAATTTTAAGAAAAGGAGATGTTTAAGACATGATTTTGGTCATGATTTTGGCCATCTCTGTCTAATTAATTTATTTGACCCCAAAAAACATTCGTAAGACTTTGGGGCCAAAAACGGATTTTTTAAACCTGAGGGGTTATTGCAGGCGCGCCCGGAAATCTTTGCTCAAAATTTTCCAAATATTCCTTGAATTTGATATTTCCAGTGTTGCAGGGGTTAAGGCATTTTGACTTCAAAATTTATTCCAATATTTGCAGAAGGATTGTTGGAATTGATTTATCATTTTATTAAATTACACTGGTTACAAACATGCGTTATTGCAAACAAGGAACAACCGTCTGAATTGAAAACCAATTGACATTAAGTACTTTCGCCGCTAACACCAAGAGCCTTGCCGAAGGTATAGCCCCTGCGAGTCTATTTCACCGGCCGGGCCAATCAACTACGAGCCCTAAATGGGCAGTCGAACCCTGCCCCTTTCCCATCATCGTCCGCCAAATGAAATGCTGACCGGCGCTTCCGTCTGGAAACTACTTTGTTCTTGTTTTGTCTAGCCATAAACAACTCTTTTATTGCTTCAACTTCTATTACAACTTTGTTTACTTTCCCAAAATTATGCATTTCAGATAAATGCACTTTTTCCTAGTCTTCACTATAGTTGTTTCGCTAGTTGCCGCTATTGAACTAGGTGGATCGAAGAAAAATTCCCTTTTACAGTTAGGAAATAAGACCCGAGAAAACGTCAGCATAGGTCTTGTGTATCAGGTACACTTTTTTAAAACTAAATCACTGTTTTTGGTGCATTTACGTAAAAATAGTGTAGAATTAAATATTATCATCTTATTATCGGTGTCGTCGGAGTTTTGTTGCGTACGTAGTTGTTAACAGAAAAAAAACATTGAAATCAATTATAAAATTATCCATAGGGAATGGACGAACTAATGTAATGTACATGTGAGAATAATAAAAAGATATACAAAAAGATAATGATAGAAATTACCATTCTTTTCTTGTTTTTTTATATTGTTTAAAACGAAAATGGTTAAATGGTTTTTTAATAACAAAGCTATTTCTAACTACTCCAACAAATAGAATTTTGGTATTTGTAAATATTACAACAACAAAAACTTATAGCAATGTTACATAATGAGAGTTTTTAAAAATTCCTTTTATTGGATTTAACTGAAAAATCAAAAAGACTTGAAATGTAAATCGTTTTTTTAATGAAAAATAATATTAAATTTGCCGTGGAAAAGTTATTTGCTTGGTATTATTCAGGGGTAAATTTTTAATTTAATAAACTAAATGGGATTTTTTGAATTTGATTGTTTTGGGCTGTTAAATTTAACAGTCAAAAAAGTTTTTTTTGTAAAAAGCAATCGAAAAAGCAAAAACAGTTTAATTAATTATACATAAAAGTTTGTAAAAAAAAGCTTTTTTTTATGAACAAAAACTTTCAAATGTAAAATCATTACATTTAATTGGAGATTACATTATTGGCGGTTAAAATAATAAAAATTGAAGTTTTTTCAGCATTATGCTAATCGATCAAAGGCCTACGACAAAGCCTTTAAAGAAATTGTGCGAAAAATTAACGAAGGAACGGCAGTTTCGTAAGTAACCCTGACTTTACACACAAATTTTAGGTCGCTCCGGCGTCTTCCAGAGAAGTACAGTTTTTCATCTGTCGATTGTATTCTCCCAACGGGTGTTTTTTACGTCAGTGAAGTTTTAGATTGTTTGTGTAATACCTTGATCCCGGCTAAGGTAAGGTACCTTATTTCTTACCATATTAGGTTTTTAGGTAGCCCTAGTTATATTCGTCACAGCTTCAGAAACCTATGATGCAACAACTGCCGCTGAGCAATACTTCCTCACATTGACCAGTTACACTGGGATCCCAGTAATTGCATGGAATGCGGACAACTCTGGATTTACTTTTGGAGAAGTGCATTCGGAAATGAGGCAATTACTTTTTTGTGTCGTTTAGGACCTCTCCCAACATAGGATTATTCAAATGGCCCCTCCCATTGAACATCAAATACGGTATTCTGTTTTTTTAAAGAAACTTTAAATTGGTTTAGTGCGATGATCGCAGTTCTTCAGCGATACAACTGGTCAAAGTTCGGAGTTGTCGTAGCAGAGATGACGGGATCCCAAGAGTTCATCAAGAAAGTGCGCGAGGAAGTGGCCGACGCAACAAACAAATCTGCTAAGTGGGGATCGGCCAAGAGCAGAAACACTTGGTTTAGGTACGAAATCATGCACGAAGTGCAAGTTCGAACTACAAATGCAACTGATGTGGTTCATAAATTGACGGAGCTGAAGAAGAGTCAGGCTAAGATCATCCTTCTGTCTTCAACTGCCGCTCAAGCAAGGGTTATTTTTGAAGTAAGTTTTTATGAAACATAAAACATTTCTCTTTCTCTCTCTCTTTCTCTCTCCCTCTTTAACTTTCTTATTTTCTCTTTGTTTCTTTTTCTGTTTCTCTATCTCTCTGCTCTTATAATTACACACCGATAGTAAGCTTTCCTCTCGATTTGTTTCCAATATGTACCAAAAATAATTTTTTTAATAATAAAAAAAAACAGAAAATGTTTACAAATTGATAAATTTTGATTTTACAATTAACTTTGTTAAATAGTTATAACAACGTTTTTGCAGGTAAAGATAAGGTCTATAACAATAAATAATAAGCCCTTAAAACTATTTTTAGCATGCCGATGCAGTTGGAATCACTAGTGAAAAATACTTGTGGATCGGCACCCAATCGGTTAAAGGGACACAAACCACAGCGACCGGATCTAGTCAACCAGGAATGTTGAGTATCAATTTCCATACAGGTAAATTGCAAATACTCATGATTTTAATTGATTTTCAGTTTCGAATGCTATGTTCGCCCCAAGAGATGACATTCTGCCTTTGATAATTCAATTGGCACCTAAGGTACACCTTACAGGTTTTGTTTGATTCCTCGTTCCAGTTATTTGGAGCTGCTCTTCAAACCTTACCACCAGCTAGAAATTTCTCTATGAGATCTACTTCCTCTTGTGCTAAAGAAGATGAAGCTTTGTGGCCGTTTGGACAAAATATCTACGTGTAAGTAAATTGTTTACGTAATCTTAAGTTTATTTAGAAACATGAAGTCATCATTTGTGAAAGGAAATCCATTCCATGTCGATGACGGTTATGATTCTTTCTTTTATACTTTTGACAAAAACGGACGATTGAAAAATTCTGTTCTCCAAATTTCAAATTTGAGGAAGAATAACAAAGGAGCTCTCTATTGGGACAAGGTAATTGTAGATATTTGTATGTTTTAGCTACGTGCGCGGATAATTAGGAGCACGGTGTTTACGCGCCCGTGCAATTCATCGGTTTATCGATTTTCTGGTCGTCACTTTCCAATTTTCCATGTTCTGGTCTGAAAAGACCTTACATGGTAGCGCCGCGAGATTTCACACCCGTACGAGATCGGCGGCCGCGGCAAGGGTAGTCCCGCCGCATACAGGAATGGACACCATAGGCAAATACAAGCCCAAAAGAAGTGTTCCTTTAAGTTGAAAACTGTTTCAAGAAATCGTGGAAAACTGAGGTGAAACCCCCCCCCCACTGTTATTTTAAGCTGAAAACGGTTTCAAGAAATCATGTAATTGTTTGGCACCCGTACGGAATCGGCGGAGCATCCGAATGACGCCAGACACGACATAATGCGGGGAACTGCGACGACTAAATGAGAAAACAAATTAAAGTTTTTAAGGTCGGAACTTTCACAAACAATGAACTACGAATGGCAGATGTCGAATGGCCAGGAGATAAAGCTAATCCTCCTCAAGGCACAGCTGATAAATTTCACGTTCGGGTAAGTTTTTTTTTAATTTCGCTCAATTTTCTCTTTTCTCTTTATTAACCTGCTTACTTTTTACTTCCGGCTTGAGTTGTTTTCAAAAAACCACTAATTACATTGGTCTCTTCCATCTTTTGTTTAATCGATTCTGGTTTTTCGTTCCCGGGCCTCGAAATCTATTTTAAGAAATTCGTTTAGGTCGTAACGCTTCACGAGCCCCCGTTTATTACAGTGTCTGACATAGATCAAGACACTGGGCGCTGCCCTGGAAACCAGGGTTCCATTTGCGACTGGGGCGACGAAGAGTTTATTGACGACAAGGGACTCAAGAAGTACATTTCGGGGGGCAAAGCATATATATGGAATGCCTTTAGAAACCGGACTCTGTGGAGGTGTTGTTCTGGATATTGTGTAGACTTACTGAACAAGTTAGCCAATGACATTGGCTTCACCTACACTTTGTACAAAGTAAGGGATGAGAAGTGGGGACTCAAATCGGAGACGGGATGGAATGGACTGATAGCCGATCTAGTGAACAACAAAGCGGACATGTGTGTGACGTCACTGAAACTGAATTCCGAAAGAGCAAGAGATATCGATTTCTCATTGCCTTTTCTGGATACTGGAATTGCAATCATCGTGAAAATTCGGAGTGGAGTACTCAGTCCAACAGCATTTTTAGGTAAATTTCCTAATTATCAATTGTAGTTTGATCTAGAACCGTTTGAATATTCAACCTGGGTTATTATACTCTTTGTGAGTATTCAAGGAGCAGCTTGGTCAATTTTCATTTTTGAATGGGTTTCTCCATACTCCTTCAATATGCAGAAGTACCCCCCACCAAGTAAGATCTTATCACTCTAATTAGGATTCAACTTTTGTAGATCACAAGTTTTCACTTTGCCGGTCTTACTGGCTTGTTTGGGCTACGTTGTTTAGTGCAAGTGTTTCCACAGGTACGTTTTAGGTTGTCATTTGAATGTGTTTGTCATCAATTCTGAAATACCTTTTTGATTGACAAGTTTTTGAAAACATTCTCCTTCAACTTAAGTGTTTTTCATGAATAGGTACATTCTATAACTAGGCGGTTTGACCGACCTTTAATAGAGTAAACAGCTTTTGAAATTTGGTGACTAAGATGACGTGATGTGCACTTTTCATATAATAAGGCATTTGTCACTTCAACAATTCATTTGAGAAGGCGCATGTTGTAAAAATAGATTTCTGAGTTAATCGAGATCAATTGAGACATACAAACGTTCAGACCATTCATGGCTGAAAACGTGTTATAGGAAAATTTGTTCTCGAGATAAAGTTTCACGCATCAAATGATTCTTCACTATTAACGACCCTTAAACTTTAGCACCTTAACTCTTAACTATTAGCTTGGTTAACCTAATCTAAGTAATGTTCTTTTGCATAGGTTGACAACCAAGCAATCAACTATGTAACAATAACTGTTTTCCGACATTATACAATATTAAGTTCAAATTTGAGGTAAAAGTATCGAAAAGTGCACAAAACTGGTTGCCCTTTTTTGACAACGATATTGGTAAAGGGATAAGTTGGTTAAGCTTCAAGGGTCGCCAAACTGACCCAATGTAGGCACACCAATAAAGGTAGATAGGTTTGGTACAATTTAAACTTTCAAGCCAAATCTAGGGACAAACATTTTGTGTTTAGTCGAAGGAATGGAAAATACTCGATTTTCTCAAAGTTGGAGCTGAGACAAGAGAAAAAAATAATTCTTTATCACTAAAAATTTGAATACATTGTAAATAATTTTTGAGCTTGCTTCTTAAACCGAAATAAAAAAGTTTTTATTTCAAAAGAAGTAAGAAAAAAGAGAAAAACACGGAAAAAAAATTTGAACACTGCAAAAAAAGCATGCGCAAGAGAACTGCGCGATTATTTGAATAGTCGCATATATTAAAAGTGGATTTGAATATATACAGTGAAGTAAAAAAGTTTAAAATTTTAAGGGTCATTGAATTTGTAGTTTGAAGTAAAACTTAGACACAATTTCAGATGTTCCCAAATCGACTGTCTCTCGTTTCATGGCCCTTGTCTGGGCTGCCTTTGGCCTAACTTTCCTAGCCGTCTATACCGCCAACCTTGCAGCATTCATGATCACCCGTGTGCAGTACTATGACATCAGTGGGATACACGACCCAATGGTTTCTGAACTTTCAAACTCCAGCATAAAAAGTGATTCCAGATAGCATTTCCGGAAGACCAGAAACCGCCCTTTCGCTTTGGAACCGTAGAAGGCGGAAACACCCACGAGACCATGAAGCGCAACTGGCACAAAATGCACGACTACGTCCGGAAAAACAAATTTTTTACTCCAAATATATCCGCCGGGGTGGATGCCGTGCGGAATGGGTACATAATCGCAAAGGTCATGTGATTGGTTATTTAGAGATCTGGATGCTTTTGTCTATGATGCAGTTGTACTTGACTATTGGGCTGGAAAAGATGCCAACTGTGAACTAATGATGGTTTTTTCCACTTCTAAACAGTTTTTTCTGGCTCTATTTCAGGTCGGTAAATGGACCACCATGACAGGCTACGGATTCGGGTTCCCTAAAAACTCCCCTTACACTGCTCTTGTAAACCAGTTTATTCTACAGTACCAACAGAAAGGCTAGTTTTCTCATTTAATTGTGGCATTCATTTCTTCAGGTGACTTGGAAAGACTCCAAAACTTCTGGCTGACTGGTGCTTGTTCGCCGGACAGCCACGGTCAGACGCATTCCGCTCCATTGGGCGTCGAGAACTTTTTGTCCGCGTTCTTTCTACTCAGCGGAGGAATTGTGGGGGTGGTCAACTGTGGTCTAAATTTGGGTTATTTTTAGATTATGGCGGTTATTGTACTGGGAATTGAATATATCTACTGTCATCATTTACGGAAACCTCTGCAAAAAGTGGATCCTAATGGGTGGTGTGGAATTATCAGTATGGTAGGTTTAAACATAGCATACCGAAATTGTGGACCTACTGGGCCAGTCCGAATTTAAAAAAAAACTTAAACAAAAAAACAAACAAAAAAACGGAATTATTTCAACATCAAAATAATACAAACTGGAAATGGAAAGAACGGACAAATAGCAGATTCCCAAACACTTATGAAAGTGGGTCGAGCCGGGCTGGCCATCAGCTTGGCCCAGGCTTGTTTACAACAAAGTGTTTTAAACAGTGCATGTAATTATGTAATACTTTTTTTAAATACCGGTTGATTAGCAAAATTAGCTATTCATAAATTGTACCATAAGTGAGTAATTTCAAATTAACATTACAAAATTGCGACTGTTGAAAATTGAATGTCTTCATGTTTAAAACTGAGATGATTTTTAAAAAAGGTTCAGTTTGAGATTAGAAACTGTTTTTGTGGTTTTTATGTTGTAATAGTGTTGTAAGGATTGTTACTGTAAACCTTTGATTTTTCACATTAAATTGTATACATTTTAATCTAAATTTGTAATTTGGATCCTTGCTTTTGACAATTACCCTTATAAACTACATTAACAACTTTATTGAAAATGGGCTCATTTGGTTCAGTTTGAGGAAAGTTACATAGATTTTAGATAGAATTAATTACGTACGCAGTTTTACTTACTTAATTTGTGTACGCAATTATGCGTCATTTGAGAACCACTAAGTCCGGAAATGGGAAACTAGGACTGACGGCGACTATTTAATAATCAGAGTTTTATTGATTTTGGATGGAAAATTAAACGACTTCAGGCAATGGGAAAGTCCCTAACTCTTCCTGAAGCTGTCGACCGTGTTCAAGAATGGAGATCGAGGACCCAATCGCTGGCTAGTAATTCTTCCCCTATTTTAAAGAAAAAAGTATGCTCCGGGTTAGTTCACTTCTCTTTCATTTAAACCAAATGTTTAGCCCAATGCGAGGATACGCCCCCGAAGATGCGATTCTCCGAAAACGCTTCCTTCAAGTAGAGACCAATCTGTGAAAAATGCTTCATATTAAAGATTGCACAAGTACACGTAGTTTTAGCGGTCTCATGGAAAGTCACACATAAGAAGTCC
Organism: Oscheius sp. G VE-2021; assembly: GCA_022343465.1. Lineage (NCBI taxonomy): Eukaryota > Metazoa > Nematoda > Chromadorea > Rhabditida > Rhabditidae > Oscheius > Oscheius sp. G VE-2021. Next base: position 3,154,162 of record JAJQXH010000055.1, read on the forward strand.
TTGCAATTAATAAATACAACAATTCTAGTTGTACTGGACATAAGAAAAACCGTAAAATTATTATCCCACAGGCCTGAAGAGTTGAGAAAAAGGGTCAGTTGCAGGTGCTGGTTGAATCGGTTGAGCACCTGCCGTCGGATGATTTGGTTCCCTAATTGCATGACCGTGTTCGTCGTGTCCTTCCGTGTGCTCGTGAGGATGACCCTCATCGCTATGTTCACTGTGGGATCCCAATTCCAATACCTGAAAAAAAGAATGAAAATTGTATCAAGTAGAAGGTTACATCATGGTGAGCCTCTTCGTGACTGTGGGGTCCTCCCAAAATATGAGGTGACAGAATTTCAACAAGCATCTTTTCTTCCGATGCTATTCGAGGAGATAAAATATTTGGGGAAAGAACTACCACTCCGATGGATTCACCAGAAAGAACATTTGCTGACAGGAATTCTGAAAAATTCAAATTTTGTTTGATTTTTAGACACTTTACTTGGACTAAGAACGAAAATAACGAGAGCTTCAGGCGAAAGAATCCTTGGTTCAAGAAAATGCGGAGTTAAAACTTCTGTGATCTGAAACACCTTTTCTGTTACAAAATTTGATTGAAACTCACCAAGGCTTCTGGAGACAGAACCCATGCTTGCAGCGCCCTTGGGGATAAAACTTCTGCTCTAAGAGCTCCTGGAGTTAAAATTCTTGACATAAGAGCTGAGGGCGATAGAATGGTGGCTACAAACGCACGAGGGGAAAGAGTATGAACCTAAGATCATTTTTAGTTAACGTAGATTTTGGGTTTACTTACCGTAAGGGCCTCAGGAGCCAAAATTTCGGTGTAAAAGGCCCTTGGAGAAAGAGTTACAACCTCCAAGGATATTCCATGGTTTATGAAGTTGGTAAAAGCAAATGGCCTCAAAGTGTCCCATTCTATCCCTGTATGAGCCTCGTCTGTTACTCCTCCAAGACCGGTTGCAGGTGCTGGATGTGCTTGCCTTCGTCGCCTAACTGAAATTGATTAAAGTAAATTCACCTGTTTACTTTACTGACCCGACTGATTCCAAAATGGCCACACAGGTCTACCAAGAAGTGCGATTTCTCGAATTTGTTTCTCAACCCATTTGTCCTTCTCCTCTTTTGACATCGCAGCAAGTTTGGTGGTATTCATGCCCCAACTTTGGGTAACTAAAACTATTTTACTTATTTGTGGAATGGATTGCTTACATTTCTTGTTGGCGTACATAAGATCCATCTGGTCCTTTGTCAAATAGGCAAATCCGTTTTTGTCGTATTCATCTTGTTGTTCCTCAGAGAACGATTTCTTGGCTCTGAAAACGAAAGTCATAATTGGTTTTTTTTGTCTTAATTAGAGTGTACGTTAGTTATGTGAAATTGCTAAAAACCCTTATACCCTCATTTTACATTACAAATCCATTTCAATAAATTCAGGCCGAGCCCTGAAAATTTCTTTACCTAGAGTCAGTTTGAAGGGTGCCGAATTAAAGTTTTTGTATATAAAATTATTGTTCCAGAACATTGTTTGTAACATTTAAAATAACAAAGGAATTGTTTGCATTCATTTAAAACTTGGTGGCTTTTTATTGTTATGCGCCTTGAGAAAGTCATTTAAATTTTTTTAAAAGTGATTATCACTTTTATATTTAAAAACCTTTACTGATTACAGCCCCAGATAGCAGAGGCAAACTACTTGGCCAGTCTGCTTTGCCAAAAACCAAATGCTTACCGGACAAACATCGATGGTTCGGATTCGCCCCCATAAGAGATATGTTTGCTTAACTAAAACACTTTAAATAATTAAAAGTTAATAAAAACAGTTTTATGCTTTTTTATGTTACATTACAGGCATTTATAAATTGTGTCCCAAAGCGGATTCAAACCCTCCATGTTTTCTTAGAGGGCAGGCCATGCCGACCAAGTTTTGGAGAATACACGACCCGGCCCTGGCGGACTCGCGTTATTGTAAGAATTGCCTTTAGGCATAATACCAAGTTTTATAATTTTGATTTAATCAATATAGCTAATTAGGTTTTGGGTATTTTTCTCAAAACTATTTCTCACCTGATCCAGTTATGATCATGTCGACTCATTTCTTGCAAAAGAGGGTAATGCACATTGTCCAGATCGTCCATATCTTTCTTCAAAGAAGCCATGGCTTTGTCCAGTGCAATACCAGCTCCACTCAGATCCAGAAGCATTTCTAGCATTGATTGTTGGTACTTTTTACTTCCCGTCATTATCTGAAACATTGAACTATTTGATATGACCAAAGGTTATTTGACGTTTCGAACGTTCATTGTAGCATCATGTTAGTTCCCGCTCGGCCCAAATTCGAAGACCTTTATCCGGTCGCGAAATAGCGGATTATCTTTCAAACTACTTTTTGAAAGTTCACCAAATGGTTTCAACTCACGTCGAGCATTCCGGGAAGGGAGAAAAAGCCGTCGTTGTGGAAGGAAAAGACAGTTGGAGAGAGGAGTTTGTTCCGAGATGGGCCTTCAGGCATAAGAGAGAACAAACGAGGAGACATCAGAGAGAATTTACCACTTCCACTCGGAATTTTCTTTGCCTGAATGGATTTTGATTTTAATTATGGATTTTAACAAACCACAAAGTCATTTATCGCCTGGACTACCTCCGTCAAAACATTGGAGGCGTCATTTTCCACCTGGGGCTCCTCACTTTGAATGTTGTACTTTTTCATAACCCTGAAATGATTCATTTTTTCTTTTCGTTAAAAAACCAACTGTTGATTTTCATCATTCATCAGTTTGTAGTAAGCCTTAACCATGTCTGATTTTTCCACGTAGTTCTTTATTTTGTTCAATTTCTTAAGGCTCGATTCTCCGTTGCTCTTGTTACCTAAAAAGAAGATTTTCTTTAATTTAACAAAATATAAAACTAACCGACAAAATTTTTCAAATACTCCAAAGCAAATTTCGAGTAGTCGACAGTCATGGAAGAACCATTGGAAGTTTCGTCGACCTTTCGTTTTGGTCGTATTTTGGCTTCTTCCTTTTTGTAGCCCAACAGGCGCTTCATTCCTAAGATGTTGCGCTCTGGATCGTCATCAGCAAAAGTTAGCGATGGAGGCTGAAACTACAGTCATAGAATTTCACAGTTTTTTTTTCATAAAAGTGTTCTTATTATTCAGTCAGTTTCGCATGCTAAGACAATCAAGTCAACTATATAAACTTTCTTATCAATCAATTTTAAGTGTATTTGAATGTTTACTTATAGATTTGTAGGTTTGCTTGCTTTCAAATACTTTTAATGGTCAAGACAACTTTCAATATAAAATTCAATTTTTTTAAAACGTATGCGGCAATTCAACACAAACACAATTGGTTAGCATTTTCTAAAACTATTCTTCGCCGATCTCGTACGGGTGTGAAAATCACGGCGCTGCGTTTTTTTTTCAGGACGGGGACTATTATATAATTTCTTGAACAACTTTTCAAGCTCTTGGATATAAGATTAAGCCAAAAAAAAATTTTAGACGGCCCCTTTAAGTAAAAGGTGAGTTTTTATTTAAAATCAGGTTTTCAGAAAATTTCAGCGCCCCCATTCCGGTCAACCATAGGTTGTAACTTTGAAATTGTACAACATGCATCACTTGGTTCTATATTTTAGATTGTTAAACCAGTTTTACCTTATCTTTAAAAAACTGACCTTCGCAGTTGTCGTCCGTTTCTTCTTCTTCTGCTTCACCCTTTGCTCTTCCAAAAACATATCCCAAGCATCATCCATTGCATCTCTCTTAGCTCTCCTTCTCCTTTCTTGTGATCTGATCGGATTCTTCACCCATCCGTACCCAGCCTTGTAATAATAGTGTTTTCTAATTTTCGGCAGAGGCTTTTCATGTTGTATTGTGGAGTAGACAGAAGAAGTTGTTTCTGCGGTCGAAACGGACTTCCTAACAGAGATGTTAACCATCGGCTTCTGCGACTGCTTCTTCTCCAGCTTCTCCTGACGGGTTTGGGCCTCATAGTCCCTCGCATCGAACACTTTCACTGCGCATTTGGCCAGGTCAACTGTCGATTTGGCGTTACTTTCACATTGTTGATATACGGTATTTTCAATCCAAGAAGTGTCAGCTAGTGATGCTCTTGCCTTCATCTAAAACCCAAATTAGCTTAAAACTGTATTTTTCTACCTTTATCAATCCTCGAATTGCTCCTACATACCACATATCATGAAGCTTCCCTTTGTCGAGATCGTAATACATTGGCTTGGGTTGCTGATCTGGAGGAGGTGTACTGTCTTCTTTTGCAAGCACTACTAAACACGATAGTGTGAGATTTAGATTTCAACGTACCCGACGCTGTTGGGATTAAAATTAACAGAATAATCTTGGCTGCCATCCATCCATGAGTTTGGTTTCCGGCCCTAAAATGTGTCATTTTTTTTTTAAACAAAACAGCTGCTTCCTGAAGGTTAGAATTTTCAAAGTTTTCCAAAATTCAGATGTTGGCTAATTGGTGAAAACGCGGTTTCCCTAGCTTCCGGCCCTTTCCAATTTAAAGAAACGATTAGAATGCACCTGTCATTGTGAGCCTGGCGGCAGATGGGAAGCGGCGAAAGAGAAATGGACAGCCGGATGGCAAGGCTAATTGCCGTCCGCTAGCCGGTTACCTGTCTGGATCAGAGTGCGCGAAACAGGGACCGGCAAGTAGCCATCGGCAGCAATTATACTTTTCATTTCGAAATACACACGTGGAGGTTTACTTTCTGGAAAGGACAAAAGCGGAGTTCATTTTCAGTTTTCCACTTTTCTATCTTCAGAAGTATCATGTTCACACATTGTTTGAATCGACAAGTTTTGCAACAAAAAAAACAGAAGCAGGAATTGTAGTTTGATTAATTTACAATATCTTAAAACCAAAAGTGGGAATATAGTTTGGTTTGAAGGGAAACTTACATTGTTTTACCACACACTAAGCGCAGCATGGAAAAGGTTTCCCGAAAAGGGATTAGAACAATTTTGGAAGGAGGGGTAGGAGAGAAGCAGACTTTTATACATACCAGGAACAAAGCAAACCAGTTTCAAACTATTCTTGGTAGTTAAAAGGGCATGTCGCGGGCCAAAGTTTACATAATGTCTCAAGTGGATATTACATAAAGACCTGGCGAAGGATTCCACGATTCGAACGTTCTATGAGTCCATTGTCTGGAATCGTTTCTAAAAGATCAAAATCTTTACCAGTTTGTCATAAAAAAGCGGGAAATTACAGATTTTGAAAGCGTAATGCTTATTAAAATAGTTGTTCGATGATACCGAAAAATACTTTGTGCTGAGTAGGATAGACTTATTCCAAACCGATAGGAACTGGGCCGGTCTTTGAATTGAAGGCTGGTTACTTGAAGATATTTTAAAAGTGAGGCGTTTTTTGCAACTTTGCCTCATCAGAGATAAAAATTTGTCGTTAAAATTGCTTTAGGATTCTATTAGGGAATTAGAAGTAATAATAAATAAAATCGATATTCTAATCTACTTTTTATTCATTCTAATTCAAATGAGATAACACGAGAAAAGAGAGTGTTGAAGAGAATTTAGCTTTTTTGAAAATACTATTTGAACTACCGTACCCAACAAACAAGAAACAAAAATGCGTGACTGTTTTTAACTGCCAAACTAAATTATTTCAGTTATATTTTTAGCGCAAAAAAAGTTTTCATGCTTAGAAAACGACGTACTGTCATCAAAATTTGTTTTTCAAGCTAAGAAAAACTAAGTTTACGGGTGGGGATTCAAGTTCTGGTATACCTGACTGGTTTCAAAGGTAGCAAGTCTAGGAATGGTTCGATTTAAAGACTTTGTTAGCTCGGATTGGCCGGTTGAATGAACTAAGTTTATAATGAAGCATGGTCAACATTTTATTGATAATATTGAACTTTCTTGATGCAAAGTTTAAAAAATTTGTTTTTTAAAAAACTGAAACAAGCAGAATGCAAAAGAAAAGGCATTCTTTAGATTGTTCTGCAAAAGTGGAAAGGGTCATACCGTAGTATCACTAACATAGATTGAGTGCTTTGACGAACAGGGCCGGCTGCACTACCACAACTAAATGATGAATAGCTCACTTAGCATATCCACCGCGCATATGTTTCTTTCGTGACAGCACGCGTCAGGGAACGAGGGCGTGAAATCAAAAATATGCGCTCCGTGCAGCCGGGTGGGCATCCTTTATATGGAGTCGGAAACGACATCCCCGAAATGTGCAAGAAATCCGCGAACATCCCCCAGGTCACACAATAAGATTACTGCGCAACGCGCCATAAGCTGATCCCGTCATTGTATGCATCCAGGACGGAAACGACGGGAATTGGCAGATTGGCCCACTTCCTTCACGTAGAATATTCACAGACGGATTTACGAAAAAGTGAAAGGAGTTTCAGCTGAGAAGAAAGTGACGTGGAGACTCGTACGAACGTTAGCCGTCAAGAGGAGCCAAATGAAGCCATAAAACGTTCCAACGGTTTTTCAAATAAGGAAATTACAGTTAGAATTATAATCGCATACCCGAGCTAACGTGAAACTTTATGAATATAGGTAATGTAGGTAAACGAAAATAAACAGTTTACAAATCTGTTTTTAAAACTACAAATTCGTCAATCTACAATAATCTCTTTTACGGTAAGAAAATTGGTATTGTGTGTGAGAGAGTGTGTGTTACTGTGTGTATGCGTGTATCTATATGAGTGTGTATATAATGTATATGTGCACGTGTGTGAGTGTGCATGTGCGTGAGAGTGTACATATGCATATGTGTGTAAGTATTTGTGTTTGTGTAGGTGTGAAACTGAAAATGAGTGCGTATGTGTGCGTGCTTTTTGTGAGCTTGTGTGTAGGTATGTGTGAGCGTGAGTGAGTGTGAGTGAGAGAGAGAAATAGTGTGTGTCCGTGTGGATGTGTGCGATTGTGTGTATACATATGTGTGTGAGAGTGTGTATTTGTGTAGGTGTGAAAGTGGGAGAGTATTTTTTATGTATTCGTCTCTTGTGTTTATATGTAGGTAGTGCTTTAGAAAGATTGTGATTGTGTATTTGAGAGATAGGGTGTGTGTGCGTGTGTGTGTGTTGGACATCAAAGTACGCCTATCGTTTTCTATTAAGCGATGAAAGTGTAGGTTGTTTTAAAAGAGCTTTATACAATCTACTTTTTAATGGGATGAATTTTTGCGTTTTTATTGTTTTCAAATGAAACCAATTGAGTAAAAAAACAGAGGTGAAAGTCTTATAAAAAAGTAATTTTAAAATATTTAAACTCACTTCAAGCCCCGCAATCCGACGAAGGAAAGCAATAAAATTGCCAAAAGTGTGATTGTGCGGGTACTTTGAGGCGGCCGTTTCCGGTTAGGGATTGTTATGAGCCGAGTGTCATGATACGCGCCGGTCAGTACTCGTCATTAGCCGACCGGTCACGCAAACGGCAGCGCACGTCCGGCAAATGCACTCAAACACGTGATCTATGGATAAGTTTGACGAGGATAACTACAAATATAATTCGTTTAGGGGAATTAGCTGTTACGGGTCGTCACCTGCAATTTACACTAACTGCATCTGCATGTGCCAAATAACCACTGGCCAAACTTGAACCAAAGTCAATTTAAAAAAATAGGCATAAAGAATCATAATAAAACAAGAAAATAACAATATTACAACCTACTCTTACGAAAAAACACGAAATCTCGGAAGTCACAAATAAATCAAACTACAAAAAAGCTGAATTTTCAAAATAACACCATCGATAAGCTTCAAAAACTGAATGCCCATTTCACGTGAAACCGTTGGTTCTTACGGAAAAATTGAACTCAAATCATTGGTCACTTTTTCGCCGGACTTTGCCTGTCAAAATTGCACAGCCAGACGGTTCAAAAACACGATCTGATTTAAACTGACGTGTGGGTTTGCAGAAATGATGACATGATTTCGTTGCGAAAACCCCCAAAGGTCTGCAAATAATTTGGTTTAATAGGGGGAACTGAACAAGGAACTGTCAGTCTGGGATACCAGCTCACTAACAACTACACTATAATGACCTTGTCTTCCGGGTGCATTGCGCTCCTTATCATGAAAAAAAGTTATATAAACTATAATTTTGCAACATCAAAAATTTTGTAGTAAAAGCCGTATAAATTTTGACATGTGATTATGTGTATACTCCTCTTTATGTGATTATGTGTATATAGGCAGGTATGTGGGTGCGTATGTGCGTGTACGTGCGTATCTGCATGTGTGAAAGTGTATGTGTACGTGTGTGAGTTTTTCTGAAACAATTAAAGTTTTGATTGTTTGAAGTGAGTACTATATTTGAATTTATTCTTTTAAAATGAATATTGTGCGGGAAAAAACGTAATGTAAACAATAATTTGCATCATCAAGAATTTTGTGGTAAAGTATTCGAACATTTGCAAAAATCCGCAGTCAAGTTTTTCGCCCGCAGAAAGTAAAACAAAGTAAACATCAAAGTTCAATTTAGCATAAGAAGAGCTCATCTTGGAACAATATGTTTCCCTTCGACATTTCACCGTCATTCGTTAATGTTAACTTAGTATAATACAAAAAAGGTGAACAAAATCTTTTACAGTATGAAAAATGACAATAAAACTTAGTCTGGCAATGTAAACAATCTCCTTACAAAGAATTCAAAGCAATGCCTATATGTTTCAAACATAAATAGGGAAAGCTGAATTAAGTGAATTGTGGTTTGAAATCCAAGCTATTGTTTTTTTCACAAAATAAGTTTAACTTCAACCACTTTTTATTTTAAAGGTATTTGACGTTAAAGCAAACTACAAAACACAGATTTTGAGAAGTATATGTGTTTTCAGCACAGTTTTTAACTGTTTCATATATTACCTGTCCAAACGTTGTTTAAAGTTGTTATAGAACATATGAAACTTTTCTGATGACGAAAATAATTTGGTTGCAACCAGCTGACAAATTGAAGATTGCAACTCCAGCTTTTAAAAGAGAATCTCCATTTCAAGTGAGACACTCGATCGTTCCTCTCACAAACCAATTGCACTTAAAGAATCAGTGCGCACATTTTTGCCGGACGTTGCTTGTCAAGAGTGCATAGCCAGACGGTTCAAAAAGACACAATGAGGGATTGCCCACTTAAGTCCGGCCCGAGACATTAGACACAGTCTGGATTCCAATGACGTGGGGTCTGCCCTTTTTAGGAGGACGCTACGTCATGACTCTTTGCACATATTTAGGAGATTCCACTAACTGTAAAGAACTTTCGCGTTAAACCCTATGCAACGTTAATAATTATAATTTTTAACTGGTTTATTTGCAGGAAAAACTCATTCCTTTGTTGACTGAAATCTCTGCACACATCGCAACTAACATTAATGAAACGCAAACAAAAAGCCTAACAAAGCAATTAGTGAAATTTATACAAAAACATAACACAGCAGAATCTTTTGATCTGACTCAACTGGCTGTGCTCTTTGGGGAGGTTGCCACACCGCAACGGTTTCGAGGAAATGGCCTGGTTTTGGGGAAACTGTCTCCCTAAAACCTTATAATTCACTGGGTGACCATATAATTCACTATATGGTGGTAAATTTCCTAGGTTAGACAACCAGAGATTTAGGTTACAGACGCAGAATCAAGACAATGTAAAGAGTCACAAAACACGTTAACCTCTGCGTAACCTGGACATAACCATCGATGTGCGTGTGGGCGCGCCCGCGTGTGTGTGTGTGTGTGTGAGAGAGTGTGTATATGACAAAGATAGAGAGACATAGAGACAAAGAACGATAGATATACAGAGCACGAGAGAGAAAGAAAGATACATAAAACAAAGAGAGAGACAGAGAGAGAGAGAGAGAGAAAGAGAGAGAGAGAGAGACAGAGAGAGAGACAGAAAGACAGAGAGCCAATTCTTATCCGTAGAATGCTTCAGGTTTGACGCAAAATCCATTTAACTTTAACTATTTGGTCAACTTGTGGGTATGTTCCAGAAAAGTCAGCGTTCTATGCTTGGTAGATACTGCCACCGCAATATGGATGAATGTAAAAGACACAATGCCTAAAAAACAACTTCATACTTGGGTTGCAGGGGAATCTCTTATCTCTTAAACTCGTTCAAAAAGTGTACGGGATGTATGGTTAAGACGCGGAAATAGTTTACGGCTATTCGTAGGAAATGACGGCAAGCGTGAAAGGACGCGAAATCCGGAAAACGACCCCGATCCTTACTGTTTGCCCTGGACACGGGTGGTCGACGATTTTGAATAGCCACTGACGTTAGTCACACGAATCACACATATCTTAAGGGAAAGTCAGCGAAAAGACCTTTATTCAAATTTTTATCTTTAACACGGCATAGTATCGTTTGAATAAATCCGGTACTTGAGAGAAAACTTGGCTTGATTCCATTTGACAGCTGCTCGAATTCCAATTTTGTTGTGGCGAGAAACAAAGGTTTGGTTTGTTGGGCAGCACAATCTGAATACATAGTTTGTTCCATTTTAGTTTGTTGCTTTACTGCATGCCACCAAGAATAAAGTCATCTAGGGAAACTTCCAACCACTGCCATGGACAACCATCTGTGCGGCACAAGGGCATTGTCAAAAATTGGAGTTCAATTTTTGAATCTTCAGGAGCCTGAAAAACAATTTTTTAAGGTTTTCATATACTTGCCTCAATCAACCAGTAACAGTCAGTGGCTATTTCCAGGGCTGTATAGTCCTTGGGATTTCCTGCTGAGCCGTTCATAGTTTTCCAACATTGGTCAGCCTAGATGTCGTTTCTGCTTTTATTATTGCCCTTGCCTGTAGTTTGCTTCCAGCACATTTGTAAGCATTTCCCTGTTTCAGGTCTGTACAAAGATCCCCTGTGTATATGTTCGGGCAGAGGCAGGTGGAACAGTTGCGTGAATTTGGAATCCCATTATTCTGGCAGGATGGAAGAGATTGGCAGAGATCTGAGACTATTCTTTTGGGTTTTAGTGAAAGTGCTTACTGGAGCAGTTGTAAAGTGTGTTGACCATGACGACGTCTGAGAAGGCCGGCGCGTCTCTCTGGCCCATTGAACTTTGGTAATCACTCTTCTTCGCCACGATGGTAGGATAGTTGGGATCTAGGGCAAAGGCGTCTGAAACAAAAAGTACTGTACATTCAAGCTTTTTGTCTCCTGAAGGATATTAAAAAGCAATTTACTTTACTTCCAACTTATACAAACTGCAAAATGGCGTACGGTCAAACAAACTTGTATCTTATGTGTGTTTGTGATTTATTACAATACGAGGAAAACGAGGAGGGAACTTAAACATTCGAACTCTGGCTGATTTTAACTTAAAAGTACACTTGTTTTTCTTTAAAACAAACTTCAGAGAAAAACCTACAATTAATGTTTTTTTTTAAAATTAAACTTTTGGAATCTGACTTTAATTCGCCAAAACTAGGGGTAAAATATTCTAGGTTACAAATTTGTTTTGTGATTCAACAATGGCCCCTGGGCAATTGAGGGAAACTTGACAAAGTCATACATTCAAATTGTGCTTAACGTTCCAGTAAGTTTCTTCCCATCCTTGAATGGCAGGTGGGGGCCCCCATGGCGCTGAGGTTCCCATCTTTGCTCTGATCAGCCCAGGTGTTCGTTACACCAACATTATTAATACATGCTTTATATCTGCTTGATTCATAAAATCACCCATTTCTTGCCGTACATGTCACCACTTCTAGCGATTGTTAATCGCTTGTGTTAGAAATTTCCTGACACTGTGGGGAAAAAACTGTCTAAAGAATGAGTCGAGTCGAAGGAAAGTCAGTTTGCGCAATTTAGATATGTAGTTTTGGACCAACCATAGTAACCAAGGGTGATTGTACAGTAACTCGAGCCCAACTTAGGATATTAACCTAAAACACAGAAATTTTTTGAGGTCAAATTAATATATTCAAAAAAGTGTACGCCAAATCGTCTTAGCCTGCCTGCGCATGCCGCCGGGTTACTCAATTCTTGTGATCATTCCGTGCTAAACTCACACGATGAATACTGCATAATGCTACTGTAGTCATACGGCCACCCAAAATGCGTTTCAGTGGCAGCTGTTTGCTGAAGGGTACCGTATAAACTCAGTTCACTTTTTATACCTTCAAAAAGTTATACTGCAGAGAAACAGCAATATTCGAAAAGTTAACCATGATGTAGTTATCTCTATCATATCTCGACTGTTGGTGATAGAATCCCAAGGCGTGGGCAAGTTCATGAGTTATGGTTCCAAGCTAAGAAAAATAATTGAAAAATTAGATTGTGAAATAAAGTTACCCCCTCGCAGCCATACCCAATTGAAACATCTTGGGTGAGTGTATTCTGTTTTCCAACATAAGACCAGCAGCCAACACCAACGAAAATGTTTAACACATTGAATGCCGAAGGATTATACTAAAAAAATGTTATTTTTAGAATGGAAAAAATTTGCCTGAAAGTTGAGGCAGGTATTGCCAGTCCAGAATTTAATTCCCAAATTTACCATAGCCAATGTGTTGGAGTTGTTAGCTGAAACTTTTCTTTTTGACTTGTAAAATATGGCACAAACTTATGGATTGATCAAAACGGTAGTAAATTGGAACCTGGGGGTCCCAGTGATAACGAGAGTCTATAATTGCGGCTCTTTTGTGCCGATCTGATGCTTCTTTTGCTCCTTCGAGTAAATTCCGTGCTTGGTCTTCTGACAAAAGCATATCCACATCAAACATCCAAGGGAGAACTTCAAAATTGAGGTCGTAAAGCGATGGCCGTGCAGGAGGATCAGGCGGAGATGGTTCATCTTCCAAGTTTTCATTTAGTCTTTCAACCTTTGAAAATTTCAAAATAATTTTGTTTTTGAACCAACTTCATTCATTTTCTGCATTGCTTCTAAAAGTAGTTTTGTATCGGACGCCCTTGGCTCCCCGTGACATTGCTAAATCGGTGACTGTTGACGTCGATTAGCTCCAATAACTCACGAAGGTGAGGGTCAAGTAGAAAGACGACAGAATCAAAAACCGCATTGCGAAATGGTTTGATCGTAACTATCTGGATCCCTTTATACCGAGTTGTTGTTTGCAGCATCCGGATTTCAATAAAGCTGGCGCCCCCTCGTCTGCCTTTTATCTGGCGGGTGTTTTGCCAAACTACGGTTATTTTGTTATTCATAAACATGACGATGCGCAGTTGAGATCGTTGTACAGGGAATGTCAAATGTTTAAACGCTACTTAATCTTGAAAACATTCTATGTTTAAAAGTTTGTTTATTTAGGTACCATTCAATAGAAGTGAAGGGGCAAACACGCATGCTTCAAAATGTGCTTTTCGCCTTTTAACCAAACTTTTTGCTTTCTTTAACAAAACTTCATATTTTTGAAGGACGTGAAAATTGCAAAAAGTTTGCCGCCAGCGGGGACCTTGGGCTTATTAGACCCACGCTCTAACCGACTGAACTATGGCGGCTCTTGTGTTGCGACGTTTCGCGGCCCATTTTAAACTAGCGAAATGCGAGTGTCGTCATGTTTTTTAATAAAAGGAGGCGATAAGAAAAATTGATTAAATTTGGAATAAAGGAAGTTTCACTTGATACTACTATGCATTGAATGTTCATAGTCACTTCCCCCTAGAAAATGCATGGTTCGAAAAAAAAAGAATTCCAATTTATGAATCCAACTGAGGTGTTTTGCTATTGATAACCACGATGATAAGAATTTAAATGTTGGTTTAGGGCATTACAATTGTTAAAACGCTTGGGTCACTTGGAAGCATGGACTATTTGGTGGTTTCTTCATTTTATATTTCTTAGCAGTTTTTTTCCTTATCGTCAAATTAAAGAATACAAAGGAATAAAAAAAAGTATTGAATGAATTTGAACCAAAATTAATTTTTGAAGGACATTTGCAAAAAGTTTGCCGCCAGCAGGGGTCGAACCTGCGACCTTGGGCTTATTAGACCCACGCTCTAACCGACTGAGCTATGGCGGCTCTGGGGCGGTGGTGTTCCGCGGCCTAATCTACACTGGCGCTATGCGAGTGCCGCAAACAATTGAGATGAAAGTTTCGATTGTTTTGAAAACGAAACACTTCATTTGAAACTATCGAATTCAAATTCAGGTCTTTGGAGTAGCCATTTTAACTTTTATAATCCTAAGGATTACAACAAAGTTGCGAAACCCGTTATGACGATTTCATCGACGTTCCGTGTTGTACTTTCCTGTAGTTTACCTCTAAATTGGTGTTCAATTCCAATTCCTTTTCTTCGTCTCCGATCGAACATGTCTCGTGCGTTTGATTGCTTCTTTGTTGATTGCGCCCCGTTGCGAAGGAACATTGTAAAAAGTAATTGTGGTGTTGATGGAAGACGAGAACAGATTCTTTTAACCAGTTCTTTTTACACTCCCAAAAAGTAATGAATTTATTCGATTACAAAATTCAAATAGTGTCTTATTATTTCTCTTTGTCTTCCTCGATGTCACCGTTGTTCTGCTTGGACCTGAATTTGATGTTTTTTTACTTAGAGAGTTGAAACAAACTTCTTGGCGTCAATGGCCCTGATGAGGGTTCCAAGGCGTTGTCTCTGACCCTTCTTCTCATCCAACAACTTCTCGCTCTCTTCGAAGTCCTCGTGTGTGATCAGCTTCATCTCGTTCTCCGACAGTTTGAACGATGACAGATGAGACTTAGGAATGATATCCTGCAAATGTTTCTTAGAAACAAAACAACCACAACTTTAGTTCACCTGAATCTTGAAGGACGCCCTAGTATGGGGAATAGTAGGCATCATAGGAGCTCCAACGGACGGGCACTGGTCAGCCAACTCAGTTGCCATCATATGGGCAATGCAGGTGTTTCTGTCAAGCACGTAGTTCAGCTCTGAAATCCAAGTTTGGAAACCGCTTCCTAAAATCCATACCAAAGTCATCGTCATCTTCTCCGAAGGGGTTCATCAAATACTGTCCGACCTTCAACCACCCGAGGTAGAAGAGCATTTGGAAAGTGGTGAAGATAGGGAACAAGATGGTAATTTCCTTCTCCATTGATTTCTGATCCAGTTTGGGCTGTCTTCCAATAAGGCAGATGAAGAAGTAACCGTAAGTAGCAATGGCAACCACTTGGGTATATACAAGGGGGATCTTGACCCAGTCGTAAACGAAGAGCATGGCGAAACCATCACGGTAGCTGTAGACCTAAAAACAATTGGCGTGAATCTACAAAATAAGAGTTCTTAGAGACAATGTTTGTTTTAACATTTTGAAAAATTCTTCTTACGGGTTTTTTGCATTTTACAAAACATCAATTTTGTGTTTGAATGCTCCATTGATGATCTCAGGTGTGTGTATGTACGCGTGGCATTGTGTGTTTGTGAATGTGTATGTGTACGTGACAGTGGGTGAGGAAGTATGTATGTGTCTATGTGTGAGTGGCAAAGTGTTTGGGTACGTATGAATGTGTCAGTGTGTTTGAGACTGTGTGTACGTATTATTGTGGATGAGGAAGCATGTATGTGTGTTTATACGTATGTGCGTTCGTGTATACAAGTGTGCATGTTTGCATGCGTGAATGTGTATATTGGTGTATATATGCATGTGTTTATGTATGTCTGTGTGCACGTGTACGTGTGTCTTTTTCCCTACCTGTTTGAGCAGCATATCCATTTGAATGGTGTCGATGCGCTTAGCAGCATACTGCTTCTTGATCAAATTCACAATCCAAATAATTGGAATAAACCTAAAGTTCCTTTTTTGCAAAGTTCAGAAATTGGTTTCACCATTTTCCGTGGGGAGCCTCGGTGTTCATGTAGAGATTGTACTCTTCCTCAGTCATCAGCTTAGCCTCAACCATGTGTCTCTCAGTAGGGAAACGCTTCAAGGTACGAACTGAAATTCCAGACCAGGCAATGGCAGCCTGAAAAAGGGACGTTGTTTTATTTGAAGTTTTGTAACCTGAAGACTGCTCCAGCGAGCAATAGCCTGACGGACGGCGAGGTTTTCGGATCCGGGGAGGCAGGCAGAAACCATCATCATCATCTTATCAGGCCAAGAGATCCAGTTGAACTGTTCCCACCTAAAAAAACAAAGGTAAGTGTTTTTGTCTACGAGGGTTACCAGCGAGCGACAATCACGGAAACGAAGAAACCGAGCAAGAATGAAAGAGGAATATACTGGGATCCGATCTCACACCAGTTGATCCAGCCGGTGAAGTATTCCTTCTGACGTTCATCCAGAATGTACCACTGAAACATCAACGTTTTCTTTCTACAGAAATGGGCCTACTTGGACAGCTAGGACCACGTAGTAAGCAAAGTAGAAAGCAATCATGTCCTTCAGTACGGCCTTCCATAATGAACCCCTCCAACGGAGCATCAACGAGGAGAACTCCTCGTCGTAGGATATGGTCATCTTACCCTTGTTTTCTGGAAAAAAATAGAATTTTTGATAGTCTAAGGGCCTAACATCATAAAAAAAATTTAAAGTGAACTTGTTTGTTAAGATAAATTTGTGTCGTTGTCTGAGTCACGGTTGTAGGAATGTGTTTTAAGTAGAAAACAAGTTTCTTTACGTTAAACTCAAACTTTAAACGTTGTTTCAAAAGCGGAGGAAAGAACGCGTTCGTATTTGGGAAGCGAAGATTTGTGGGTTTTCTTTGGTGAAGACAGAGACGGTCGAGGTCAGTCGCATTACAGTGATAGCACACTGTAACAGAAGACATTTTGTCAACAAGTTGGCCGATTCTCGATACTTTGCAAGAAGTTCTGGCGGAGATCAAAGGAAAAAGGGTTGTTAAAAACTACCGGGTAGGATTGCAAAAGATCGACCGATTTAAAGATCAACGACAATCTTCCGAAATTGGCATTTTCCTGCGGGCGACCGCCAAACGTAGCGCTTCTATTTGAAGAACCAGTTTTGGGATGCGTTAGCCTACGACTAAGGGTCTCTTTCTTTTGGAAAAGTGCGTTCTAAGGCGATCGTGTCAAGGTAATAGATCTGATTTCTGCATATAACATTAGGATAACGACGTGCAAGGTCTCCAAAAATTTAAAAACAGGTTTTTTGGAATGTTGAATTGAAAGCACACAAAATTTTGTATTGAAAATTTGCAAAATTACTTTTCTTTAAATTTTCATTTCGGAAAAAAATACAATTTATTGATGCATTACAATTTATTGATGCATGTTTATAAAATGTGACAATAAAGTTTCGTTTTGCCCTGTAAATTTTAGATTTCTGACTTTTCCGGGATTTTTTAAAATAACGACGTCATACAACAAAGAAAAATTGCTTTTCTAAAAGATTAAAAAATATAAACTTATTGCTAATCCTAGTTTCCGGAAAAAAATTAAATTTGTGCCAGAATTTTGATGTCGAAATTAGGATTTTTAACAACGACATCGTAACTGTGGCATAAAATGGCTTTTTTCTCAAAAACTAATATTGGCGAAATTTTGACAGAAAATCATTTCTTGGTTATTTTCTTTTAGCTATTTGTAAGCTTAATTTTATAATAACAATTGAACCTCAAAATTCGGATACCGTACTGGAAATTTGGATACCGTACTCCCTCGATATTTGGATACCGATCGTTACAGTTCCACAAACATTTTGAGAACTTTAGAACGAAACTGTTAAATTTAACCTACTCAAAATAAAGAAGGAATGTATAAAAACTGTATTAAATGTACCGTACGCCAAAGTATCCAATCTGATTTTAGCGGATCAGAAAGACTGAACAACTGTAATCGTCTATCTTCGAGTATGGGAACTTGTTGTCTTTCGGGAGGGACCCTTGCGAAGAACAAAAGTGGAAGTGGCCTGACAGGAGGAGCGACTCGTTCTCCCCTGATGCAATTTGGCGCGACCGCAGCAGGGAAGAACTGTTTGCACACCAGCAATTGTCGTCCTCTTTTAGTCAAATGTGCCGTTTAGACGTCTCATTTTCAAGATTGACGAATTCTTTCCCAAGGTACCTGGGCGCGGGAACACTTGAGTTGGAAGCACTGGGTTTGTAAGCAAATGGGGCAAAGGAAGAAGTTGAACATGGTTCAGATGTGGATCGGGCAACAATTTGTGTTTGGGTTAAGCGTGGCCTTGGCGGCCAATTGCGGACAGATAAGACGATCGGAGGAGGCGCACTTCGCGCAATTCCAGCCGCGCATGGTCACAGTTTTGTTCAGAGATTGATGGTACTCGTGGGACTCTTGATGATTCCGCCGGGTTGTTTTCCATCACAAGGCAAAGAATACGGGAAATTAGCGGAAAGAAAGATGGATGTAAAATTAGCATTTTCCTTTGTATTTACCGATAGCCTTGTGATTCATATTAAGCAATCAAACTACAAACACATTTAGAAATGCGATACGTTTTAATTAGCTACCGATTGATATCATCTTCAGTTTGTTTAAGAATATTTCATTTGTCTCTAATTTCTGGAACGCTATCCCTTCGAGATTCAAGCCATCAACCAAATAGTATCGTTTTTGAAAAAACGTTTGAATTTATTGATTGAAACTATTTTGAGAATAATCTAAGGTTTATGGTTAAAAGTTTTTGCGCGCAGACCCAATGGTAAATTTTGACCAATGACTTTGATCAACTTTGTATTGGCTTCAAAACATTTTAGCTACATTAAACATAATCATTCGCTCAAGTTTTTTTTTTATTTCCAAATTCTAATAAACATTAACAAAAATAAAGTAAGGATATTGGGCCGTAACAAATATTTGAGCCAAGAATAATAAAAGTGCGTGTTTGTAAAGTGTTTGTAGAAATCGCGAATCCCTTAAGGCAAGGGGCAAAGGCAAGGGGCAAGAATTTGGTCATGTCGTCAATTTGACCCAATATTTGTGAACAATCAATATCGATTTTAGTCATGATGTTGTCGTTCAGAATTCAAAGCCTTTTATATCAACGTAGAAAACTGTTTTAACTCTCCTAAAGTAGTGAGTAAAGTTTTAAAAGCATTTCCCCAAAAACTGAAACGTTTTTAAGACTAGGATGAAAGTTTTTCAGTAAAAACTTAATTTTGCGGATTTTATATCAATTGCCTGCTTTAAAACCATCGAGCTGATACCACTCTTTTGAAGCTTGAAAGTTACCGAAACTAAAATTTTGGGTAAAATCAATATTTTCAGTTTTAAATGTTTTGTAAAAAAAATAAAGCTTGAAGTTTATTATTTCGGTACACCACACAATCAAAAGTATTATCGAACATTAGAGCTGGGATTTGTGGTTCAGCAAAGATGCGATTTGGTCAAAAGCCCAAGGCAGATTCTCAGCGTAGGCATCGACGTTGCTCTTGGTTCCCTTCCAGTCCGTAGCAACCAACAGAATTCTGCAATCCAATTGACTTATGCATTTATAATGTAGAAACCTGTCCATCCCAATACGATAGAATGTTCCGTAGCCATCTTTCCTCATAGCACATACGTAACCATAACCTCCGTCGTCTTTGTCCGCCATGTAGCCGGTAAAGCTAAAAGGAATGTTTTAGAACAAAAAGAGTTTTGACTACCTTGTTGACAGAAGGAAATTTCCACCGCCTCCAGTCATTTTCCAGACATCGTCGTTCATGAAGGAAGGCAGTTGATGTTTAGGTGAACAGCCCTTGTTGAATTGTTCCAATGTTAGACGCAGTCCGTACAAATGGCGGTCAATTCCCATTCCTTCCATGCATATAGCCATGAACTGATTGTGGGCATCGTAAGCAGCCATGAAGAGTTTTTGTTGATCAGATACCTGAAATGGTACATTTCATAATGGTTGAAACCACCACGAAAAGAGAAGCCCCACCGTAGAAAACATGTTTAAAGAACAGAATTTGTTAAATTTGAGTGAAGCATAGAAGGTATGTGAAACATCAAGGGTTTATATTTTTTGAACCTGAGGAGGTGAGTGAATGTGTGTATGTGTGTCTGTGTCTGTACTTTGAGAACTCACACTGGCATTGTTTATCACAGCTTTTCCAAAAGCCACCATTTCTTGCGTACATCCGCGTACTGTCTCAGTCCGTCCCTTGAAGAATTTTCTAGTTGAAGCTGTTTCGTAAATCGGGGCAAAGCTGGAACATAACTTAATTACTGATTACCTATTTGCTCAAACCTTCCATGGACCTTCAGAAAAGACAACTGCATGGCTATTTGAACGACCGTATCAGCATAGATCTTAGCTCTACGGAGAGCCTCATTACCGTATCCATTATACCGGATTACGCGAACTCTGTGAGCAGGTTTCTGAAAGATGAAGTTTACTCCACCGAAAACTATAAGTTACCAGTTTCTCAAAGTCGTTTTCAGCTTCTTTGATATAAGACCTTATTTTGTCGCTAAAATCAAAGGCAAGCTCAATCGGCTTATGAACGAAAGTGGCTTCCTTAAATTGGATTGTGTTTAAGTTTCCTGTTTTCTAACCGTTGGTGTCCAAATACTTTGCCTCACACGAGCAGCAGCGTCATCTCCAGCGTGAAGAACGGCGATTGCGTCCACATTACTATGCTAAATTTTACATTGATTGTACTATGTAGTTTGATTTTGTTCTTACGTCGCCTTGAACAGTCGCCTGCCCATCCGTGAATACACAAATGTTGATACATTTGTCCTGCCAGAAGTAGCGATGCTTGGCCATCATAGCTCCCTCAAGAAGGTCAATTTCATTCTCGATTGTTTCTTCAGCCAAGGTCATGGAGAAAGCAGCTTCTTCAATGCATCTTATGGATTCTTTGTTCAACTTTGAATACGAGATGATTTCAGTCCTTGCCTAAAAATGGCTCAGTTTTGAAGGTTAATTTAAAGTTTTACCTTTGCCCATTTGTCCCGATGAGAAGTTGTCAAAGTTGACACACTGTCAGGAGTGAGGACCGAGTTCTTGCTGATGTATTCAAAAGCCTGAATTAGTTTTCATTGATATTTTTTGCCAGTACTCCTAAAACTTCTCAAAAACTGTAAAACAAACATAAATTTATGAGCATTCCGTTGGGAATTTTGGGTGGTTTTAGAAGTTTTTGACCACAGCCTTCTTTTCAAAGAGGACATTTTAATATGCTAATTAGCCCTTTTGTGAATAACCGTTTCGTGGAGCGGTGTTGAAAAAAATGCTAATTGAGAAGGGCTAATTAGCATATGAAAACGTAATCTTTATAAGGACGCTGATTGTCCCTTCGACATGTCAAGTAGATAATAGAAATTTCCGTGTTAAACTAAGTTTGTAACAGTTTACACGCATTCGGTTTTATGAACCCGTTCCGTAACATTGATAATCACCAAACTTCTACGAAAGCGAGTGATCTACACCGAACAAATTAGACGCTTACACTACTCGGGTTAGAGAGAAACTCGGCGTGAGAGAGATAGTAAGCTAGGAAGAGGAAAATACTGAAAGAGAGAAAGAGAGAAACTTCGCCATTGACAAAAACAGAATCCATAGAAGTTTTAGAAATGTGTGTGCGTGTGCGCGTGAATGTGTGTGCGTGTGTTGGACAGCAAAGTAGAGTTGTATATCAAAGTATGAAAGTTTTTATTGTTTGAAACGCGTTTTAAAGAATCAACTTTGAATAGTAAGAAAAGAGAAAATCTCACAAAATGCCATTTTAAAACTTGAGACCGTTTTGAGTGCCAGGTTGCTAGTTATTACCAATTCAGTTAGGAACCTAATTACCTCCTCATTAAAATAACTTACATGATAAAGATAATCGGGTGAAACAACTGTTCCATCGGCCACCATTTCAAGCTTCCAGATCCTTCCACGACACAAAACCACAATATGAGAAGGGCATTTTCCCTCAGCTTCTGAAATCAAATTCATATGTTGAGAACCAAATTATTTAGTACCTGATTTGAAGTATCTATGAATTTCGTCTTTAGGCAATGCAGGGATACGAGATGAATTGAAGAGGCAGTGATACTGATGCATGTCCCAAGTCACCCCACGACTTTTGGTAATTGCAATCTTTTCCCTAAAAATTGTTTGTGCTTTCCTTTCCTCTAAAATCATACGTTCGAATTCGTTCCCAAAACTTCATCCAATGGTGGGCAATGTCGGCCGCCCTACACAGTTGAGAACCAGGAACCGGTGGGTAGTGAGAATTGATCTATATAGGTTACGCCAGTTGTCAGCTTTTACAACTTACCGCAGCTAAGCTGACATAAGGAGCCAAGGGATCGCGAATTTCGTTGTAAGCATCGTACCACCATTCATCAATCTGGAATACCAATTTACTTTCTTTTTTGGATAGAAAGTTACCCAGTTTCTTCTTTCAGCAGCCCGATTTTCGAGGGCTTGCTGGAGTTGAGCCGCAAGGGTAGAGTTTCGGAATTCTTCCACAGAGCTACGAGTTTTCTCAAACTGCTCGTCACTTGCCATTGCCCGAGCTGAAATTGGTATGTTGATGTTGTCATGGTTCGAGTTTATTTGATCTGTGGATTTTCATAGACAAATTGAGGTTTCATCGTTTTTCTCACTATAACGTTTGAAATTTAACAAACTTAGTCAAACACGTTTCAACTTACCACATTTCAGATACTTATCAAGAGTGTCGTTCAGCTTAGGAACAGGCAATGATGGTAGCTTGTCTTGGTTGGAAAACGTAGCCATACCTAACAAGCAAAAACATTAGTCGTTTAGAAAATGGCCGATTCGAATGAGAAAGCAACTCGTAATAAAAAAGAATGAATGGAAAACCGTTACTCACACAGCACAAATGTTGGTTTTTCGAATTCGGATACAATCGACGGAAACTTTTAACTTTAAAAAAACAAAGCTTGTAAAGTAAGATTTTATAATAATTAAAAGAATTTGAGAGTGTATACAAATTACTAAAGACTAGGTCAGATTTTCGTGGGTACCAGGTATTCCCTGAGCCACTTTTGGTTCGCAAACTATCATTTTGCTTTGCTCTAACGATCAACGCCATTCTAAAGTTTAAAAAAAGAGCGCTGGGGATATTTTTTTTTAAGAAAAACGATCATAGGTTCCCATATTATGTGAAATACAAGCAAAAGTTTATTTCCTTTCGTTAAAATTCTCTTTTTAAAAAGCAACAGCAAAGGTGTAAAGAAAAAGCACAAACTAAAACCCTTTATAAACTGAGTAATTTCAGATAAAACAGGCATAAAAGAGATCTAACATTCTCGCCCACGTTTCTGAAACAGCGGTGAAACTTGGTCTTACAATGTTGATCTTGGTTGACCAAAAAGTTTTGCTTTCGTTCTACAAATTCATTGAGACTTTCTGTTCAAGCTAAGCAAATATTTTCAATGCAAGTACATAGTGGTACCTACTTTTGTGCTCTTTTATTTGATTTTAACAAATTTCAGCGGACCCAAACAAGATAAAAAATTGGAATTCGAAAGATAAAATTGCCCTGTATCAAAATTGCCTGAGATTGCAAGAACTACAAACAGTTTCTGAAACAGCGGTGAAATTTGGTCTTACTGTACTGGGCTTGGCTGACCACTCCAAAATGTTCAAAGAAAAAAGTAAGAATGACAAATCTTGTGCAAAACAAAGCTAAGAGAGTTTTCAAGAGCATGTTGTGGTAATCTATAAGAAGTCAGAAAAAAGAGATCTGTAAAGGCAGGGTGTGGTCGTCATGCCAAATGCCGGTCGCCGTGCACCGAAATTGCCTGCGATTGGCGGGAAGTGCACTGGAAGGGTGGTCGCCGGAGCACAGAGATAGTCTGTTCCACATTTAGGAACAAAGGTCGCGGAAACATGGCCGCAAAACAACGATACACAAGCGAACGTCCTTCGCTTCCTAATTGAAAGCGCGTGATAACGTGGCTTTTGTTTAAACCAGCCCCGGTTATATACTTTCTGTACCCATCGGTACAAGGAATACCGCATGGTAAGACAAAAACGAAAGGACAACAAGTACTTCAGCACATGTCGATAAGGAAGAGCGGTACAAAGTCTCTCCCTTCTTATCAAATCGGCCACAGTGTAGCCCCAAAAACATAACCAGCGTATCGCTGTACAATAGACCCATTCTTTACTTTTTATGGACAATTTCAGAAAATTCTAGACCGATGAGATCAGGCAGGAACACTCGCCCAGGGGGGACTTAGCAAACCGGGCCACTGAAGGGGAGGTCAAAGTACAAAGAACACGTTACCAGTAAAACATAGAAAAGAAAGGCATATCTACAAGGAAGTTTGTCCACTCTTCTTGGCGAATTCTTGGAGAACTTTCAAGTTGTCGGTGTTGGTTGAGGGTCGAACGACTGTCACGGCATGGTCGAAGTCAGACAGCTGAAAACAGAAATTATGACTTAGGAGATGTTCTCAGGATTCTTTGTTGGCTTATCTGTTTCCGTAGTCTAGTTGGGGGAAAGTTCGGCTTATCCGCATTTTTTATCTGTTGCACATGACAAAAAAGAAAACAAGGTAGTAACTGGCGCAGTGAAAGTTGTCCGCTAAAGACTTAGGTTGCGGTTGTTTGTTTTTGACGACAGAAAGTCGTAAGCGGAAATTATTTGAGGAAGGGAAGAGGAACCTTTGAAAAGATTTCTGATTGACATGACGGACTGTCGGCCCGACTACCGAGACCACACTGTCAAAGTATCAAGTCTGGATCTAAAAGGACCACCCAGTCAAACTGTCAGCCCTGGGTCTAACGGGACGATTTTGCAGTCTACCGGGACAATCTGCCATACTTGAGAAAACCGGGACCACCCAGATAAACTGTGAGACCTAGGTATACGGGACCACTAAGTCTGAATATCAGACCAGGGTGGTCTACTGGGGTGACTCTACAATCTGACTGGAAAAACGGGCATGCCTGGATCTACCGGGACTACCCAGTCAAACTGCTAGACAAGGGCACAGCGGGACCACCCATTCAAAAAGTATAACTAGGGGCTAAGGGACTATTCAGTCAAACAGTCAAACCAATGTCTACAAGGACGACCCAGTCAAGCAGTAAGACATGGGTCTACTGGGACCACCCAGTCAAACTTAGAGACAAGAGAATAACGGGACCACCCAGTCAAATTGTCAAACCTGGGCTCAATCCCGACAAGTCCCTTTTAGTATTTTTACTTTAGGTAATAACCAAGACTCACTGTAAACAAGTTCGCAACCTGGCCCGCTTTTGATAACTTTCTAGCTCAATTGGAGAAATCATATTTGCATTATTAATCATCGTCTTGTATAATGCGATCATGAATAGCGTTTGCAGAATTAAGTGATTTTTAGCATTTTTTGCGTTGTGCAAACTTTCTACTTTGTGCTATCTATCCAGGGCAAAGTGCAGTTGTCTGAATTCCTTAAAACTCACGATCTTTTAAGGGCCAAGGAAAAAAAACAGGAATGCGTACTTTTGCATTTCAAAAACAAGTTAAGAACCCAAACAATGCATCGCGGATTTTGTGGTGAAATGCACAAAATCAGCGTTTTTTTTCATTTATTGTGTTTCTAGCGCTGTAACAACTATTTTAGAAGAAATGCGTCCTAACCTTACAAGATTACGCGTGCAGCCAAATGGGATTAATTTTTTGAAAAGCATTCTTACCTTACGTGAATAGAAAACGAACAATCATTGCCCCTACACCTTTTTATCGATTTTTGTGACCAAAACCAGGCCAGATGACTAACACGAAATGACCTTAGATGTGTTCTTTGAGGGTCTTTCGAAAACAGTCTACCGTTTCATTTCAAAGAAAGAATTTGCTCTATTGTCCCGTTTCTAGAGTGACTCATGTACCCAGAACCCGTTTTTCTGTGTCGAAACGCACCTTCAATGACCTAACTTGAGAAGACCTCGTTTTGGATAGCCGGCTCTTGTCGATGTTTCTGATCGGAACCATGGCTGCTTCCTGACAAACGGCGAAAAGATCTGCGTAGGAGTACCCGCTAGTTCTACTGGCGATATACCTGCAATTTATAAAGTATGGACTGATTAAAAGACAAAACTTACTTAAATTCACTATCGCTCATTCCCATTGACATCTGGTGCTTGTGGAGGATTGATTTCACGGCGTTGTAGCGAGAAGCGTCGTCTGGCAGAGGAATGAAGATACGTTTGGGGAATCGCCTGGAAACTGAGATAATCGAAGAAAAGATAGATTTTAACAACTTCAGCGTTGTTTTGTTTGCTTCTATTTTTACGAAACTTTTTCTACAAAAGTAAAAATACAAAGGCAGACACGTTCTCCAAATGGTAAACTTGTGTCCGAAAAGTTGTTTATAGGCTTTTATGCTACTGTTTAATAAAAAACCCTGTGAAGACACTTCCACATTGACAAGCTTAAATTATTTGCGTTTTTCACAGTCAACAATAGAATTTGAATTGTACCTTTGTCACTAATCTGATTACGGTCCCAATAACTGCAGTATAGATAACACACTCAACGTTCAGCTTCTGTTGCCAAATGCCAAAAACTGCACGAAGGGCAGTGCACGATTTTAGAGGGTTTATCATTAAAAAAGTATTGTTATAGCTTTCGCCATCACTTTCTTTCAAGTTTTGACTTTGGTTCATTTGCATATTTTGGCAGAACCAAACCTTCAGTGATCTCTAAGAATAAAACTCTTGAACAACCCTATGAGTATATTTGAAAATACAAAACATGAATTCAAACAAACCTCAAAACAGCATCATCCAATTCATGGGGCCTATTCGTCGCTCCCATCACAAGAATCTTCTCAGCTAAAATATAAGTTTAACAAAGAAGAAAAATTTTGAAACTTGAACTAGACGTAGCTCCGTCGAACTGAACCAAAAACTCTGTTTTCAATCGCCGAGAAGACTCAGACTCGTTTTCGCTCCTTGTGCAGAGGATTGAATCCAACTCGTCTGAATTTGAATGGTCTTAACAGTAAATTTGACTTTACTTACCAACAAAAATGATGCAGGGTTGGGCATTCCTAGCCATTTGGAATAGGGTTCGAACTGTTTTCTCTCCCTCACCGACCCATTTCGAAGTTAAACTGGATGCTGATATGTTGAAGAAGGTGTGTTTTGTGTCGTTTGCCACTGCCTTCGCCTGGTAAAAAGACTTAAATTGGTTTTAAAAGTGTTCTACCAGCATTGTTTTTCCATTTCCGGGTGGGCCAAACATCAGAATTCCTTTTACAGGCTGGCGGAGTCCTGTGAACAGGGTTGGATTCAGGGCAGGGAGGATGACGGCCTAAATAAAGAATTAACCAAGTTTTATTTGTATTTTAAAGTTTAAAGTTTAAAATTTACCTCTTCTAGGGCAGCTTTAGCGCTCACACATCCAGACACATCAGCCATTGAGATGCCAGTATCACCCAGGATTTCATCCAGAAGGCGTTCTCCTGGGAAAAAAGGATTTGTAAAAAGAAATAGCAAACAAACCAAATTTTTTATCTACTCCTTTCAGAATTTCGGCCCTTGTCTTAGCCTCCCTGATATCCATCATCATTTCTCCATTTCGACTTCCTCTACGAACAACGGGGGTGATTGGCCGAAC
Source organism: Oscheius sp. G VE-2021 (assembly GCA_022343465.1). Lineage (NCBI taxonomy): Eukaryota > Metazoa > Nematoda > Chromadorea > Rhabditida > Rhabditidae > Oscheius > Oscheius sp. G VE-2021. The sequence goes on from JAJQXH010000055.1 coordinate 3,181,578, forward strand.
TGGGGCTGCAGAAGGGACCTGGGACCGAGTGGGTACCCGGGATGAGCCCACAGCGTCCATAGAGGCGATAACTTCATCTTAATGAAAATTTAGAAAGACCTTAAAAAACTAAAACTTACTTAATTTACTGTATCGGTCATAGACACCGCTTCCAAATTTGGAGATTTTATCAACCGTCTCCTGGAATTTCCGTTTGTCCTCGGCAGTGAACGCCCTGGTGTCAACCTGATCCGCGGATCTCTTTGCCTGAATCACTAATTAGCGCACTTTTTTCAGAATTCTAAACCTGATTGAATAAATCCCATACTTTCTTGTAAGATTCACGTGCTTTCAGAAGAGTGGGTTTGCTTGAATCTGTAGAAAAACCAAAATAAAATTTTTAAAGTTTGAAAACGACCTGTTTTAATTTTTTCATCGAGTAGAATTGCCTGTTCTAAGTAGGCTTTCCCCTGGACGTAGATCCTGTTGAATTCCACAGCTGGGTCCACGTAGGTGTATTTCTTCTGCATAACTAGCTAAAACAGGTGTGTCTGTCCAGACAGGGGGTCTGTTATTCGCAAGCGTCCAAGATTACATGTCACGTGATTTTATTCCGATTTCTCGATGAATTTATTAATTTAAAAGAAAATTTTATAATCAAAAGAAAGGATTTGAATTATTGAAATTAATGAGGTAAAAAGCGGGGTATAAAAAATTTCGAGTGGACAATGAAATGGCGAAACTTTTAAAGCACAGGGCGCGCTTTCCTCTGCGTCTCTGCCGTTAGACGAACGCCGGGAAAGCAAATTTTTGAATTTAAAAAAGTTGTGAATTTTATTAATACGTAACAATGTTTCTTTAGAAAAGGAACACCATTTTGACCTACAGTTTTACGTTTTGAAACTAATCGAACAAATAAAAGATAACCGGCAAATATCAAGCAATCAATTAATTGGCACCGAAAATCGAAAATTGTGAATGACATATACAATTTCTTTTCTCTTCGCTCTTTTTGGTGATTCTGCTAAAACTTCAGTACTTCTTCAAACTCAAAACGTTGCTTTTTAAATAGCGATTTGCCTAATGAAGCGGTACAATGGTTTTGTTATGATTTTGTAGTTCATCGACCTTAATGATAAAAAATGTAGACTAGTGATTCTTCAGTTGTCTCCATTCACAAAAGCAATTGGTTTTCTAAAGCAACAATAAAAGCGCAGCAATTTGATAAATTATTGGGGGATACAGTTTTTCTTGAAAACACCAGAATTGGGTTTTCAACGAACAAAAGCAGAAATGAAGCTCCATTCTTGCCACAGCGAATAAACGTCAAGCTTCAAAATGAAAATCGATATGATCTAATAAAATGGGGAAATGGTGTTGTTATGAAAATATCCACTATTTTTTATGTAAGATTTTATGTAGTGGCCTGTTATCGACTGTTTATAGTTCATTGACCCCAATGATTGATCAAACAAATTGGGTCATGATTTTTATGATTAATCATCCTTTGTCTCTGTCTTATAAAATTGTTGGTAAAGTGGCTCTATTATGATACTATGTGGGCTTGTATTGATTTTATTACAGCTTATTGATCAAAGAAGTAACATTTTATTGATTGACTAGTCGTTTAATCGTCCTTTGTCTCCAAAAAGCGATTTATATTGGTAAATGATGTTTATAAACAGTAAATCGCGAACATGTTTTTCAAAGCACCAACAGCGAAGAAACGTATTTCTTGGCTACATTTGTGTAGATGTTCCAAACTAAAGTAACAACGGTATCAGAGATAACAAGCAAATGGCAATTGATTGATTGCGAAAACCTAAAATCGTGAGTGACATATAGGATTAAGACATCTAATCTTTACTTTTTTCGTGATTCTGCAAACTCATTCCAGGAATCTTTTCTCAAATTGGGTGAAAGGATAAAAACAGTTAAATAGACAATTAAAATATACGTGTGCACATCACAAACGAAACACATTTCATTCTATCGATTGGGAAGGTATTCTAAACTAAACAAACAAAAGAAACCGAACGTGAACTGATCCAACTGAGAGCACAAAATTAGTGAATTCCATATAGACTTAAGTTATCTAATCTTTGCTCTATTCGCTCTCTAATTTTGAGGTGATTCTGCAAAATCATTCTATGAATGATATCACCTTCCAAATTCTTCTGATATCGCATTTGTGTGATTCATCAAAAGACCATTAGTTCATTGTTTGCACACAATAATCCGTTTGTTTGACTATGCCAAAACACCCATACAAAACAATAAAAAATTGATTGCATTAGGTAATATGTTTAAAACAACACAAGCTCAGACAACTCGCCATTAAAAGCCGTCTACTATTCTAAGACAATGGTCGAATTGCTTTGTTTTGATAAAATGTGACCTTTCATCGTAATTTATTGACCTCATTTATCGATCTAATGACACCAGATTATTGGATTAATATCCGTTATCTCCTTTATTCAATAAAAAGCGATTTTGATTCGAGATGCAGCTATTAAAAGACGAGTACACGCAATGGAAGCCGAATATGTGGGAAAAATCCTGTCGGGTCAGGCCCGAACATTTGTAAAAATAATTCAAGTGTATCTAACTTGAAACGTAATAATTTCTGTTATTTTTGTTGGAAACAACACATGAAGAAAAGTCAAACCGGACTAGAGTAGGTCAACTCCAGATTTGACCAACCCTTCATAAATTTTAATTTTTGCCTGTTGCCAATTGGCTAAGAGGACGCACTGGTAATTCTAAAACAAAAACACGATCCATCCTGGATCGGCAAAAGTTTTCACGTTAAGTATGTCACTCAATAGTTACTTCAAAAACACTTTTTTGCTAGCGAGAAGATTTTTCAAACAATTATAAATTATATTTTGGGTAGCTGGCCCGCAGCCATGGGCCAAAAAAGATATATTTGCCTGCGACAAAGTGATGTGTTTGTTTAAAATTCTATTTTTATTAAAGAGTCTATGGAAAATTCGCAATTATGTTGGTGTAAATTTGGTGGAAAAACAGAAGAATTGTTTGCCCAAAATCACCATCTAAGCCAGATTTTGTCAACCGAAGCAATAGTATAAAAGTGGGTTTTTTGTTTTTTTTCCCCAATCATAACGATTTTATTTATTTGAAAAACTGCTTCCAATTACCAGACGAACATATGAAACGTTTGTAGGCACAGTATAAGCTATGGTGTTTCTTATGTCTTCCAGTAGAACCCAGACGAATGTTTCCTGAGCAGTAAAAAGTTGGATGCCACGTTTCTCTAAGAATTTAGCAATAGGCTTTTGATGTTCTAAGTAATTTTATTTCTAGTAGCTATAGTTTTGTGCTAATTGTATTCTGTAAAACCCAAAACTATTAAACCAGTTGAAAGATTGGAACTTTTATTTAGTACACGAACTTAACTGATAAACGACAGCTAAATAGACACGTAGTGGTGTGAACCGGTAACATTGAATGCCACGACCAGCGAGAATTTCAAAATCACAATTTCAGTTGGAAAGTTGAAGGGAATAGTGGCACATGAGAATACATTGGACATTTTGTAGATTACTTGTCAATATCGAACAGAGCAGCCATTTCGTTGAAGGCGTCGGTGAGATGACCACGGAAACGGGTAGAATTCTAAAAATCGTTGCATCTAAACTTTGAATTTTGAAAATACCGTGTTTTCAGCGGAATGGTAGCTGGTGATATGAGCCATAATGGAGTGATTTCCGCCGAAGCGGTAACAAATACCGTAACCCTCCTTGGCCACAGCTCCGAAGCAGGCTCCAAGCCAGGTGAGCTCTTCGTTGCTGTCTTCATCATTCTGGTTCGTCACATTGGGCACCTATAAACAAAAAATTACAAGGAAAATGAAATATCTTACATGAGAAGTGGAGAGAAGCCATTTCTGGTTGATGTAGTGCTCCAGGAAGGGGGAACTGATTCCAAATCCCTTGGAGAGGACAAAAAGGACGAAGAAGTGACGGTCGACTCCTTTTCCAACCATGCACTCTCTGTTGCGGATTCCGTGTAGTTCACAGGCCGATTTCAACAAAGCCCTGCGGTCTTCCCTCTAAAACCAAAATTTCAAGCAAAGACGAAATTTTTACTTACCGAAACTTCAGGATTCAACATTGCCTTCACAAAAGCGCAGGATTCGTCAGTTACGGTTCGGAGGGTCTCAGTACGAGAGAATTTGTAGAAACGAGCAGAAGCTGGCTCATAGGTCAGGGAGAATTTTCCTTGGTCCTTAAATTCCCAATTAGATAAGTCTAAATAAGGGCCTTACCCTAAAGTTAGCCAACTGAATGGCCATCTGAACGAAGGCATCGGGAGAAACGCCGCACTTCTTGATGACTCCCTTGCCCCAGTCACGGAATACGGTAGCAGCCAAGTCTACATCATCTGCTGCTGTGATGTGAGCAGAGAGACATCTTTCAATTTCAGGGATCATCTGAAAAATTTAAATAAACTTGTAAAATGAAGGTTTCTACCTCGTCCGTCACTTCAATTTCCAGTTTTTCTCCCAAGATCAGCTGTTTGCGGTCCTCATCTGTGACGACTTCGATCTTTTTCTGCTCTTCAAGGGTGTGGTACCTAAAGAAGAGCAAAATTATGGTACACGACCGTTCTTACTTGACATAGTTCACATCCATTTCCACAAAGTTTTCCATAATGTGGTCGAATTCAGCTCCATCAGCGATAGAATGCTCGGTAGTACCTCCAGCCTAAAAGTAAACTTTGCATAACTTTTGTAGTTTGAACCCAACCCTGGCGGTGTTCAGATTGATCATGTAGTTTAGTGACTTGTCACACCAACGATCGACTCCAGTACCGGTTAGCATCTTGCTCAAGAAGGTAGAAACCAACTCCGGTTCTTTCTGAAAAGATCATTTTTCCAAAAGTTTCATAAACCCATTAAAATTTAAAAAAGTGGGTTTAAAATACTACTTACCGGATCGTAGGTGTAGCTACCGCTGTCATCCAAAACAAAGAAGAAGATAGAACTCTCAATGAGCTGAAGAGTTTTCTTATTCACAGCGTTGTCCAAGAAGAACTTCTTGCGATTGCGAGCCCACTGATCCCTAAATTTCGAAAATGAAACCTTACAAAAAGGTACTCTACCTGGTATCGTGAGTCAAAGCACAAACTTTAGAGTTTACTCCAGTGGTTGCTTCAGGCTCGGCACGTTGGATGATTTCCCAGAAGATTCTGAACAGATACTGTATTCTTTAAGTGAAACTCGCTTACTTGGTCAGCTGATCAACGGAGTAAATCTTGTTGTTCTGGTCGCAGATCTGAACTTTGTAGAAATTTCCTTTGCAAAGGACCACGAAATGCTTGGAAATCCCTAAAATTGGAAATCTAACAAAAAAGTAGGATGTCTTACCGTAGTTCACAAGATAGTCGCAGTTTTCGTCAGGAATTCGTGAAACCGCATACATCTTGTCGTAGTGGCGAGAACATACAAGGCCATCTCCAAGCTGGAAGAAAACAAAGCTGCAGATTAAGAAAAGGACCTACCGGTTTGATGGCTTGTCTGTCCATAGCCAGATGAGACATGGCTTCAATGTAGGCAACATGAGCGGCACGGACGGCTACGGTAGCTGGACGATCCTCGAACAGGTCGATGTGAGCTACACTGCTGTTGATGAGCAAGGGGGACCTAGACAAAAACTAGTATAACATAAAACAAGGAGTCTTACTTGCTATAAAGATAAGCGTATTTTTCCCAGAAGGGGGTGACATAGTTGTCAGCGAAGAGGGAATAGAGGCGAGCATAGTTATGGAGCTTCCGTCCTTCTCCAGCCAAGAATTCCTTTGCCTGTTGCTCAATTAGAGCAAAGTCTTCCTAAAAGTAAAAAGTAAAGATTAATCAATATATGACTTACGGGAGAATGAAGATTCTTGACGGACTGAAGGTACCGCTTGACGGTTTCATCAAGATCAGGGCACGATGGAGAGGGAAGCAGAAGATCACATGATTCGAGAATTGGCTTGGAGATGGAGAGAACTTTGCGAAGCAACTGAAATCATATGATGGATGTGTGTATGTGTGTATGTGTGTAGTGTTCTCTTTGATTAGCTCAACGTTCATTGATCACTTCGCCTAGATCGCCTATACTCTAGTCTGCTGTGTACAAAGGACCTCCCGGTGGACAAAGTTTCCCCGCCGGGGTCACATGTCTTATCAAGTACTGCATTTATCGCATACTTTATATCGAACAGGACATGTGCTCTTCCCCGTCCCAGGATATCAGCTGTGAATCGCGTCAGATTTGTGTAGTGTAGCCAAGATAAGGATAAGAAAACTTACACCCCAGATTTGAGTGATCAGCGAAGGTTTCTTCGGGTTCTCGAATAGGAAGCCTTTGTAGGAGAAGTAGAATCTGAAATGAAAAGGGAAATAAAAATTTGAAGTTGGAACTACCTTTTCAGAAACTGGCGAAGGATCATAATAGGAACGTAGGTGCAGACTATAGACGTCGCGCAGACTTTGGCCAACTGAATTGGGAAGTGAAATTGGAAAGAAAGCATAAAAAGTGAAAAAGTGGGTGAAACCCACATTGGCATAGAAGTTGTCGAAAGAGGGAAGAGCATTCATCAGGATGTTTTGAGGAACTTTGTAGTTGAAGGCACCAAGTGCAACGGCGGAGCCAACAAACACATAGGGACGGACGGGCCAGAGTCTGTTGTCTAGGGTGTTCTGAAACAGACAAAAGTGATTCAAAGGATTTTTTTGAACTTACATAAGACCTGTACCAGTATCTCTCGAAGGCGGTTGGGAACCTCGTTGGCATCGGGAAAGGCTGATCCTGTTTCTTGGCTCGGGCAGTCATTCTAAAACGATCGTTTTTGGTTTGGTCGCTTCGGAAGCAATGGGAGAAGTTCCAAGAATAGTTAAATAGCTATCAAACGAAGTGTGTGTTTAGCACTCTGCCACACCGATAAGATAGAAAAAGACCACAACAGGGGTGCAAAGTACGCCGGGCGGCAGGAAACTAGCTCCGCTCAAACGCAATCCACGCGTACCAGCGAGCGACATGCGGCGGTTTGAGGTCAAGAATGGACCGCAATCGGAGCGGGAGCAGGGGATATTGGCGCCGGATGAAACAAGCGGAGATATCGACCATGTTGCTTTTTGTTTGCAAAAGCGACAGGAAGTCGATAAGCCATCAAAAACGTGCTTTTCTATCGCTTTTGCACTATAAAATGTAGCTGCTTCTGTGGTAAGGTACCCTACGAAAAGCGGAAATGAAAGCGTAGTTGTTTTTCAGGGAATGTTTGGTCGTTGCCTAACAGGGCTTGTCCGATTGGCTTTGTAAACAAATGACGCTTTGTTTTTTGCGCCAGGAAACGGAATTTCAACTGAGAACTTTGTCCTGGGAGTGTCTGCACAATGAAAACTTGATCAAAACGTGATGATACAATTTATTTTTGGAAAATAATGTGTGGTGTCAATTTGGCAAATTGGGTATTAGAATTTCAAATAATGCGGTTCCAAAGGATTATAGGATTTTCAAATGTTAATACAACTAGGGTTTTCTGAAGTTAGTTTTGCTACAAAAAACTTAGATAGTAAAGTACAAAAAACACATTAAAACACCATGAAAGAAGGGGTACTGAGTCAGTTACGGTTGGTGTGAATGTTTACATTGAATCACAACAACACACTTGCCCCAATAATTTTTTTTGCTTGCCTTATTAACAATTTTAATAGTTTTGATTCTAAAAACACTTTAAAACATTAATATCCTGCCCTACAATAATTCATAACAAAAACAAGAAAAAACTGTGCGGCGGGGATTCGAACCCTCGATGTTTGTCTTGTGATGGGGCCAGCGTTTTTAATACCATTTATCCGGGTCAAAAGCATCAAACTCATACGACTGGGGTTCGATCCCCACCGGTGCGCTCTATTTTGTAGCTTTAAAATAAATTAGATAAAAAGCAAAAGTACTAAAAGTTATTGCTATAAATATTTACAAAATTCTGGTTATGGTTGAAGTACAAAAATATGCAAAAAAAACTAAATGAAACTATTTATATTTGACATTTTTAAAATAAACCGAATGCCAGATCTACCATTATGTTGATACTTTTTTTTAAAATTTGGTCCGAAACCTGGTTTGTTGCTACAATTAAAAAGGATAAAAGTGTATTTTGGCTTTCCACGGTTTATGATAACGCTTACATGTTAAAACACAGTGTGTATCTGTTTTTAATGATTTTATTACAAACTACAAAATGAAAACGCATATAAATGTGTAAACAAAAAAGTATCGCTTGTTTACTCCAAGAGAAATGATTTCTATGGAAGGAGAGCTGACGTCAAGGGAAAATATTCTCCTGCGGGCGCGAGGAGAAAACATCCGCCCCGCCTGGAATTGCCAATGATTCACTCTATCCCCGAAAGTCAGACGCAAAATGCAACAAATTTTCTGTTTTTTACATTTTCTAAATGTTATTATGAGTGAATTTTTCTGTGCTGAAAAAATTTTTCGACAGAGAAAGAGGGAGAAATAGAGATACAGAAAAAAAGAGAAATAAAAGGAGAAACCAAGAGACAGGAAGGGGCGAAGGTAAAAGACAAATATAAGAGAGAGAGAGAGAGAGAGATAGAGAGAGAGAGAGAGAAAAGAGAGAGAGAGAGAGAGAGAGAGAGAGAGAGCGCAAGGGAGCCAGATGCGGAGGCGGTGAAAGAGAGTCTTTGTTTTATGAATGAAACGCCAAAATTTGATATGCCTTTCAAATTACGAAAATTCAATAGTTTGTCCCGTGTTTTATCCCATTGTTTATTTGTTCATCAGACGCCGCCTAACAAGCTAATAATTCAGTTATCCACAAATAGACTATTTGAAAAATCGTGATGACAAAAAAACTTTGAGTAAATTACCACGGAAACGAAAAGAATTCAAAAATGAGAAGTTGTCTTACAAAGGTTTTTATGGAGCACATTTTGTTCAAGTTGAGTTTTTAAAGTCTATGGAAAGATTTCTCCTAAGATTTATCAAATAACACAGCAATCGTTGGCAAAAATGGCAAAAGCTCCCATTTCTGAATGCTCTAATCCAATTCACCTCGTGTCTGTCTTCATCGGTTAGGTTTGCGATGTTTTAAATGGCTAAGACGTCTGGCAAACTCAACAGAGATAAAAGAAGCACCCATTACTGCTTCTTGTCGCGCTCCAGGAAAGGAAAACTAATATCAAACCATTTGGAGAAGAAGAAAGGAGAGAAAAAGATTTCTAACTCTTTTTCCAAACATGTATATCTAATTATCTACTAAGTTGCTGACTCATTTTACATTCTGAATAAACACACTATTTTAATGTAATTTAACTGTATGTAATAAACAACCTGGACTATTGAGCAAGAACAAACTGGAAACTTTTCTTCATATGAGGTTCGAGTATTTTATCTCCTTTAAGAAATGCAGGTTTGAAGCTGGGTTTTTGGAGCAAAAACCTGCTTGTCTCAGAAAAAGAATATAAAACAATTTAAACTAAGCAAAATGTGACAAGAAATTCGGTGGTCAAATGGCTTTTCATAGAAATCAAAACCAACGGCACGTTTTTATAACATTTTCTCAAAAACATAGATGTTTCGAAATTGTTGCAAACGTATATTCAGGGTAAAACGGTATGGTAAATTAACAAGAGTTTCAACCTCCATTTATAGTTTCAAAAGTATATTTGTTTTTTAAGTTATAAAAATGGAAAAGGCTACTTTGGGAAAATTTGCTTTTTCTCCTAATTAGATTATTTGTAGAGTTTTTTTCACTTTTTTAGCATTCTGTATTAAAACCCTCAATTCCTACAGAAATTAAGTTAACTGTTATTAATTTCTATTTGGATACAAGTTCTTGGACAAGCCCTTGAATTTCAATTTGTATTCGTCTTTGCAACTCCTCGATGCGTGTCGTGTGGCATTTCCCATTGAAGCTGAATGTCGGCGGGTGACCTTCGCGTAAAATGGTACACTTTAGTGTCAACAAACATATGAAGCAACATTAGCAAATGTGTTTATCATCATCATATTACTTTTATTTCATTTATCTCTGCGTTGCAGTTTCAGAAAATCGGCAGAAAGGTGATGGTGTAATCTGTGCATAAAGAAACCAAAAATAACACATTTTTTCTTGAAATAAGAATTGTTTCTTTGGGTGTACTTATAAAAATTATTTGCTTCAAAGTATTAAACACAGGTCGTGCATTTTGCGTTTTGGTGACAGAAACAACAGAAAACAGAATTCAGCATAGCAACATCAACTACTCAGATAGGGATAGATAGATGAAAATCAGATGAAATCGATATTTTAACCTAACCATTGCAAAACCTTTTCCTCAGCCTATCAACCCCATGTTGTATGCCAGATAGAAATCCGATGCCCGTGGCTCTAAGGGCAATCGATGACTGTGGGAAAATGACATCATCCTTGCTTTGATCTGGCCGGCACCTTTCGAACACAAATATCTTTCTCACATCCGAAAACACGTGTAAGACGAAAAACAAGAACCGAGCGTCTGAGACTTTGAGCATCAAGGATCGCCATAACTATACGTACTCGTCGAAAATTTAGCCCAACCATAACTAAAGTGAAGAAAAAAATAGAAAGTTTTCTTTCAAATCCAAGCACATTTGAGGCTATTCTGTAGTTTGATTTTCAGTTGTGAAACGACTGAAAATGGATCTAAAACAAAATACTTGATCTTTGACTTGTTAATGGACCGGCCAGGTTTCACGGATTCGTTGACCAGGGCTATTCCACGTTTCGGCCATTTGTCTCACTGATATGGCCATTAAAACAATTTTTGGGCCGCTTCAACCTGAATTCCCTAAAGAAGTTTAATCAAACGCCAAGCGACCAGTGTTCAACCTTTTTGAGATGTTATTTGTGTTCTTTGAAGAAAGGATATCCAAACAGTTGTAGACCTACCTACAAAGAGGCTGCTTATGTTCCCAAATAAACTAAAACTCATTGTAGTTCTGTAAATATATGCGAATAATATAATTCTACGTTTCGTCCCGGTTCCAGCTGTTCCCTGCAAGTGCGCGAATTCGTTGCGTTTTGGCGCGAAACGCACAAAGAGTGACCTTGGGTGGCTGGGTTGGCAGATTGCCAGACGGCTGCGGACTGGAATTTTCAAGATGCACGAGATCAGGTTCAAAGGTCGAGCACGTCATGCTATGCGATCTTTTCGGTCTACCTATTAGCAATTGGCCAAATTTAATGAAAATCAAACAATGGGTTGTTTTTTACAATTTTATGGGTTTTCAAGAAAAAGGGAGTAACAACCAGTTTAGTCAAGCCAACAAGCCTACATGTAAACGACAGATGATTACGGTTTAAAGATCGTAGAAAGAATCATCAATCTCGTTTGCACTTGAAATCATGAACCGGCTTTGTGAGATTTCCTTAAAAGCTGAATGAAGAAAACACAGATAGAAAACATAGGCGAAACATTTCAAAAATATCTTTCAAACATGCACAGTACTAAACTATATTTTGTAAACATTCAAATCGTTTACTAATAAGTGGTATTGGACGAATTAAAAACTATATTCTTCTTGATCTCTACGTTTTGAGATTAACAAAACAAGAAAACTTGCAAAAAACTGAATTGTTTCTTACGCCACTTTAAATGATTTTGTAAGTTTCGATGTAAAAATTGGTCACCGTAGGAAGGTGCCGACTATTTTGTCTCCTACCGAATCCAGTAGACAAATTTAGGTCACTTTCCATTTTAAAGTAACATTTAAGATTGATTTTAGTGCACATTAATTTTTTTACCTGACTTTCTTTTGCTACTGCATTTACAATCGAATTAAAAATAAAATTGGAAAAAAATTAAGTTCCCTTGGAGGAACCGAACCTTTGTCGCGTGCCTGACAGTTGGAGAGTGGGCTGGGTATAGGGGTCAAAAATGCCGGGCCTTAACGGACAAAGCCAAAAATTGTTTTTTTTAATAAAATTTTTTTTCCTTTTAATTTTTTTTGCCGGTTTATAGAAGTATGCAATACTTCAAAACATTCTCTATTTTGGAGAATTTTAACTTTGAATAAGATCCTTTCAGTCAGTTTCGGTTAATAGCGTCAGATTACTTCTGAACGTTTACTTTTCTGGCAATGAATCGAAAAATCTTCAATTTTTTTAAAACTCCCTCATGCGAGAAACTTTTTTAATATAAATAATGTCTTTGTCTTTGTTGCATGCATTTTACCAATGTGGCAAACAATTTACAAGAAAACGGCGTTCACTTTAGTGTTTAGTTATACCTTTAAAATTCCAATAAATGTGAATCAGGTATGTTTTAAGGATGATTGCCTTCTTATCGCCAAGCCATCCCTAAGCTTCTTAAAATGTGGTAACTGGCTGAGAACGTTGTAATAAGAAACATTCACAAATCCTATCTTTCAGGAAATTCGATGAAGCGCTTGTGCGTCAGAAATAATCTCCAAATCTGAAATAACAACCCTAAGAAATTGAAAGCTTCCATTTTGTTTTCTATTTGCGCTTCCACGTGATCTGAAAAACACATGCCTTTTGAGTCAGATCAAGATCCCCTCCCCTCGCCCCGAGTTGCCTTTTTCCGTCGGTGGCTTCTCTCTTTTCCAAATGTACTCGTTATCTCAAATCAGCTGGCGGTTCCAGTGTGTGCCACCCTGCTATCTCAACTGTTTTCATTTCTTGTCCCTTGCAGACAACGGCAGTTTTCGTTAGTTGCGCAGGCGAGAGGGAGACACAGCCACGGGATACTTGTAAACACCGACCAGATGAAGCGCGATTACGACCGGCGACTCTTTGTGCACGTGGTGTAAATTATCCGGCTAGACAGTCCATTTGCAGCTCCGCATATTGCGAGACGGCCCTAAAGACAGCCGCCTGCTTTGGCAAGCCTGCGCAAAACGCAGGCGTAAACAGTGTCGCGTAAGGCGTACCCGACACAACCACAACTACTCCAACAGCTGGAAGAGATGGCAGTCAATGTGAGTTCTTAGATCTTTTTTAAGGGACCATCACCATCTTTCTGGAAATGATAACCCCCGCTAGTCCTATTCATCAAGTTATGATAGGTATATTTTACCAAACCGCTGGAAGCAACGTTTTGCCAATAGTTTAGCGACTTTTTGGTTGCCTGTTTCAAATATTACATGTTCTCGCCTGAACATAAATTTATGTTGTCTGACACGGTAGTCCCGCGATTTTCACACCCGTACGCGATCAGCGGCAGCGGCAAGGATAGTCCCGCCGATTACAGTAATTACTACCATAAACAGTTGAGCCGCAAAGAGGGCCCTGCCGGTAGCTTTAAAGGATATTGGGTAGGTGATCCCGCACAGAATAGCTGTAGATCAAATGCGGGGCCGAGAGATTACGCAAAATATGGAATGCAAAACGAAACCCCCAAAAAGCGGCTTCTTGTATTCTTTTATCGTTTCTGGTTTTATCTGGAGGTTGAATTGGTCGTTGGACATAGAACATGGCATATGATTGGGTTCACATTTTCATTTTTAAAAAGTTGTTGGTCCCTTAAATTCTTCCAAAAGCAGCTGATTATATTTGAACTTCAGAAACTGCTTCTTTGGTATTCCCCGTGCGCCTTATCATTCCAATCAAATTTTACGGTCCCCGATTAAGCTTTCGTTTAAACGGAAGCTTTTGAAGTACGTCTTTCCATCGTTCTCTGAAATACGGAAATTCTGTTTTTCTCTTAAAAAGGGGACAACGCAATGAAGTGTAGAAAATTTCCGTTTTTACTTATAGGATTCTGCAAAACAAGATGGTTATAAGATTATGAAAAGCCAATGTGTCAGAAGTATTTGCTGTGATTATGTGTTTCACAAGCCGGAATGTTTTTGTTTTGTTTGCGGTATTAATGCGGATTATACAATTGGAACAACAACAATATTTTTCTATAAAAGATGTTTGAAGAGAGAGGGTAATATCAAATGGAGTTATCACTGTTGATATTTTTGTATTATTTGGCTATACCTCTTTTGGTTTTTAATTGCGAATTTACTTAGATCCGAAACTGTACGAAAACATTTGAATCATTTTTGCTATTTTATTTATTTTTTTAAACCATTTTTTCAAAATTGAAAAAGTCGAACTAGTAAAATGAATGTTATGATTTTTAATTGCTTGCTTAATATTGTTTCTTATGCTTGAAAAAAATTTCTTACGTTATTTTAACATACCTTCAAAGGCAGACGGTCTAAAAACTTTGCTGCACAAAGTTTTAAGAAAGACAGTTTTCACTTCGAATTTAGCTAATGTTAGTTACAAATATTTAGTGAAAAGATTTTATGAAAGGCTGTTACAGATTTTAAATTTCACAGAAAACACACAGTTTACAGAATCATCCATTCTGTTCCATTAAAAGTATCTTAGACCGTAAAGACTTGAAATAGTGTAGTTGGCTGAGCGATCTTCTTATTTACCGCATAATCAGTGTGTATGGAAGCCCGTAGATTCCGTTTTCCGGTGAAAAATATAACACAAATCCTTGCAAAACGCATTTGCCGCAGAGTTTTTGACTGCCTTGCAAACTGCGCGTACTTTTCATAACTTTTCGCAGTGTGGAGCGTTTAAAACCCCCTAAACCACACAAACAAGAGTAAAATACACACCAATGTTTTCGTGACCTAAGCATATTTGTGGTGTTGGTAGCATCACACCAGAGTAAACACGCAAATTGTTCTAGGTTCAGCGTTTTTCAAGATATCCCTATCTTATCCTAAAATCCTGTTTACTGCGTTCCCGAACATGTACAGTTTTTGAACGTTTAGCTAGCTGATCGCCAGCTTGGCATGAGCTTGCTTTTCGTGCTGTTTGCGATCATGAAATCCCTGCTCAAAAACTCATTTCTTAAGTGCAAGTTGCGCATGTTCCCAGAATGATAACTTTGCACTCTCGTCGCCCACCCTGTCATCCGTCGGATTAACACCTGCCTCCCCTGCGGCTCCTCCAGCCGTCCGGTTGCGTCATGCGTGTCGTTGTTTGCGTTCCGCGTGTCCGTCCGGTCTGCCGGCCGCCGTTTCCGGAAGGGGCGGCCGCTGCGGCAACCGTCGGAGTGCGTGATCGTCTGGCAGAAAAACGTTTTGCTTCCTACCCACCGCACTCGTATTCTCGTCGCTTGCTCTTCGCTGTATTCCACCCCACGCTTGTTGATTCTCGAACGCCCCGCTCACACTGAAGTCGATTATTCCTTCAAAAAAGTGATCGGGCATCCCGGCTGCATCCCATGACCAGTTTACCTCCTATCACTCTGATCAAACGTGTATTGTTATTTGGCATAGCATTGTTGCTCACTTGATAATCGTCGCAAACATAGCTATTACCACCAACCTATGGTGTTTGCTTTTTTGATTATGGTGTTGCCGGCAATTCCCTCCCTCCTCAACTTGTTGATTGTTTGACCCCAGGCAACTATATACGTACCATTTTGTGTTATGCGACTGCTGTTTACTATTGTTACCGTACGCCCCGGAAATGTCCAAAACAGCTGGCACCCCGTTATGTAAATAGCATGCAAAACGCAAACAACGCCCTGTAGACTTTTCAACCGGCGGGTCTCGGCAGGAAAGGTAATCTGCCAAGCGTGGAAACTGCGATACCGGCCAGTCGATGTAAAGTCAGGCAGAGAACCGGTCGAGAGCCCATTGCCCCGAATGGCAGTCCCGACCCGACCTTTTCTGGCTCAAACCCAAATTCCCTGTGATTTTGACGGTCAGAATGTTGGCGTCAGAAGAGATAACACTCTAGTTTTTTTTTTGTTGCAATGACCATGAAGTTCCACTAATCAGGTGACCATTATCAGTAGCAAGCTTTCACTTTTCGAAAGTGAACTTCCATCAGGGTCGCGCAAGTATTTCGAAAGTTTGATAAGTTTTTCATCAAACGCGAATTGACCGTCAGTGAAAGTGACGGTCTTTTTTCTCTTTTCCATTAACGCATTCTGCACGCCAAGATTCTGCGGTTTGTCGGGACCCAAAAAAGAAATTCATCAATTTGACCAAAGATTGTGTCAAGGTCTAGGAAAACCTCAAGCATTTTAGGATGTTCACTATGAAAACCCTTGAAACTTGCTGAAAGTGCCAAATTGTTTTACTTTTACCACCTTATTGATCCTGTGTCTCTGTCGTACAAGCGTTTTCAGTCTCATTCTTTTGTATCGTTCTTTAAATTTAACCCAATTTCCATACGGTAAACATTAAATTTACAAACCCAACTCCTATTTTCCACTTTGTTCGCTCTCTTTTTCATCCGTTTTCTGCGTAAGTTTGCCGAAAAAATAGAGCAAACACAGATGATTCTGCGGAGAGAGGGGATAGTACTGAAAAATGAGTTTTTCCCATTGTTTACTGGATATTTCCTACTGAAAACAGTGGTTTTTTGAGAAATTTCTGTTTAAAAGAGACGTATCCACGTGTGGGCAGCCTATGTGGGCTTTCTGAAACACAGTATGATCATTCTTCTTCTGAAGTATTGGAATTATGCACCCCTCGTAGACTTCCAAGGCCAATTCACACGGTAGACGGTCAGACCGATTCAGGGTTGATAAGAATATCTGGAATGTTGCCATTTCTGGTTATCTCCCTGTACTCTTCTTAACCTACACCCGCGTTTAGTGATTTACAACCTGCGATTGAAATCAAACTTCCTGGCAGAAAATGTCCCTGCCTCGTGACCTTCGCTGCCATCGGCAGCAGCCTGTGCAGACGGGCGAACTCGTTCAGCGCGCTTTCGCCTGCCCGACTGGATCGAGCTCGTACTTTCATTGGCAAGAAGCGGCTTTTCCCTTTCGTCCGTTCACTTCCGCCGCAGGCAGCTGTTCATCATTTCGAATTTTGCACTTCTTCAGACCGTCTACCAGCTGACAGCCCCAAAAGAGCGCCAACCGCGGAGAGCGCCGCCACCGCCGCAGCCACAGACTTCACCATATGTCGTGTCCCTCTCTCTCGTTTCACTTGGGCTCCGTCTAACTCGCTCTTATCGATCTCTCAGATCGCTACAGTGTGTGTTGCTGCTGCAACTGTGTACATTTGTTGGCGCGAACCGGTCGTTGCCATCACACGTGAGGCAGCTGAGAGAATGACTGCCTCCACCGCCGCGACCCCGACAAAATTGCTTTCACCTCCTGGCAGGGTGGTCTAACCCCCCACAGTGACCCCGAGTTTAACGGGCAGGGTTTCGTCTCGCCACAGATTGCGTTGTCACACGGTCTCTTGAGTCAGTTGCGCTCAGACGGGTAACACAGACGACACCTTTTGAACCGCCGCGATAAAAACTTGCACTTTATCCGCCTTTGCCCCAGGCCGCGCATGCTCTCATACTCTTTGGGCAGACCATTGTCTAGTCAGAGAGACCATCGTTCATTTGTAAAGTTCATTCGACAGGAGGTTTTCGTTACGTGAATGTTTTGAAGCAAGATCAGATAACAAACACCTTGGCGAAGTCAGCGGTTCCGCTGGGGAGAAGCCATTCACTGCCCAACGGTCACTTGCACCAAAACACCTTCTCCTTACTACTGTAGCCGTGTCTCGGCTATCGCTGTCTTCTCGTGGCAGAACCGGCTCCGGCATCTCGATCTCACTTTCGTTGGTGCTGCCATTGTATTCAGTTAGGCGCCGCCCACTGGCTGAAGTCGGCGATCCGCCCCTTCCGCCGAGACTTTTTCTGTCAGCTGTTCCTGCTCCCTGCTGACTGACGTCATGACACTCTCTCATTCGTACATCTCTTTCAGGCACACCTTCCTCCGGCTCCGTCCGGGTGCCGGCTTCCAAGATTTGATCTTCCACAAGTTTTGCTTTCCTGTTTGCTTAGCTTGCACTATTGCTTTTATGTTTGTTTCATGAAACATGACGTCGAATGCCACTTCCTCCACAAAGGATGGGTGTTCCCTTTTCACCGCCGGTGACGACCAGAATTCTCTTCTATATGCCGCGTTTTCTTGAATCATGTTGCGCGTCAGCGACATGTGATTTCGCTTTACAGTCTCTTTGCTTTTACCGCTTTCTCTTTTTTCCCGTTACGACAGCTGATGGTTCTGCCACTAATCAAACGTTTCTAATCAAGTTATCATATGATAGACGAAAAACACAAAGACTCTACTAGTACTTACAAGTTATTCCTTGTTTTGGTTTTTTTCGTTCTGACATCACTTGTTTCCTGTGACATCTTAAAAATACTTCCTAAATTAAAGCACAGGGATTAACCATAAAATCATAAAAATTTTCTCTCACTCACTTTCTCTTTTTATTTCCCTTCCTCTTTCTTTTCTCCCGTCTTTGTTTATCTCTATCTCTGCTCTCCATCTCTATTTTTCTCTCTATCTCTCTCTATCTCTCTCTCCCTTTCTCTCTCTTTCTCTCTTTTTCTTATTATTTGTTCTTTGTCTATCTATATCTTTCTTTCCTCTCTCTATCTCTCTGCCTCACTGTTGTTCTCTGCCTATATCTGCCTATGTGTCTTCATCACTATCTGTCTCTCTGTCTTTCTGTCTTTCTGTCTCTCTGTCTCTCTCTCTCCCTCTCTGATATGATTTGAATCCATAGACAAAACCTTTTGCAATATAATATTTCCAAGAAACCGAGTTACAAAAAACTAAACAAAAACAAAATCTGGAAACAAAGTAGAGCATTCTGTTTGTGAGCACAGTTGTTATTCTTTTGCACACGAGGGTATTTTATCCCGCGAGACTTGATATTTTTAACCTTGGTGTCACCTTGAGCTCCCTTTCGTTTCTGGGAAACCCGGTCGAGGTGTAAAAATCGCCGAAAGTGCATCGAAAATCGCAGCTGACATGCGTGTGGCGGGCAACCAGGTAGTCACGTAACTTTGATAGATGCTATATTTTAACAACTGTGATGTCATCACGCCCGACATGGGGAACAGTCACTGTTGTTTCCTTTTATCACGCTTCGGAATCAATTCCCCTTCAGTTTTTCCTTTAGCTATCTGTTTGGAGTATCTTTCCGAGTATCTCTGTTGAAATGTGGCTGCCACCTCTACTTGCACAAGTACTCGGCTGCCGTTCGCAGTCGAGTGGTTCTCACGCAGCCGTCGTTTCCTATGCGCAAGGATTTCGCTCAGACTTTTCACGCTACAACGCCCGAGGCTAAGTCCCTGACATCAACCGGCGGTGGTTTCCTTTTGGCGCCCTTTCGCCAGCCCTGCCTTTTCACCACCGTGTCCGTCCATCATCGCCCTCCCACTTTCTTTTTCGTCGCATCGTTCTTCTTTTCTTCCCGCAGCGCCATGTGGTGTGTTATCCGAACGGCATACTTGTTTGTTTTTTCGCTGCATTAGTCCGCCCCTTCAAAGATTTCTCGATTTCAATTTTAACCCCTCTGCAAATCAGCTTGCCGAAATGTTGCAGCAGCTGCTAAATGATAAAGTGCATGATTCCGGCGGAAATAAATCAAAGTTCCGCCCGGAACACATGGTTTTCTTTGTATTTCTGTTTTGTGCGCAACCGGTCTGAGGAAAGAACTCCGATTAGCATATGCCATCGCCAGGAACTCGTTCCGTTCTTGCGTGGCAAATTCTGCGGGTTGCGCTATTGCCCGTCTCACTTTCGCCGTCTCGGTAGCGAACAAAGTGGCAGAAGATGCTGAAGACCTAGTTCCCCACCTCACGAGGGTTGACCCAGACTACAAATAATGTAGGGGCCGTCGCCTGGGGCGTTGACCTTGGCTGTTGATTGCTTCCTACAAATGTTTTCGTCTGAAATGTCAGAGATTGCGTGTGCGTCAAGCCTTCCAAGAGGCCGAAAAGCACGGTCGCTTACGCGCTTTTTATTGCTTCGAAATTTGTGTGGGACTCCCGGCTCCCGTGCAACAACGCATGTGATTGCCAACAGTTGTTCACTGGCCCGCACCTGCACGGGGACTTGCTATTATTCTTTGTACGATGTGGGGAGTCTGTCATACTTTTTGGTTAACCACAGATGTGCTCGCTCTCTGCTCCTTTTCTAATGTCTCTAAGTGACCGACCACCGCCTTTTTTGCTATTCCTTCTACGGTGTTACCGTAGCCGCCCGCCGTCTGCACCTCATTTGAATAGATAGGCCCAGACAGCTATTATCTTGAGGCGTGCATAATTCAGACAAAACCACTCTCTGCAATCCTTTTGCCATACCGGCATTTACAAGCCACGTTTGGCATGTCTGTGGTAACAGCCATTATCTTGAGGACCTTACTGCGCCGTTGCCTGCCCATTATCCTTTCTTTTGCCGTTCAACCGACCCCTCCAATGAATCTCTTTCAGATTCACAATTGATTCGACTTTCACTACGACCGGGCTTGTCAGTTAACCGGGCAAGCTCGATTTCAACCTCACTTCGCTTCCCCTCTTCACGCTTTGCAGGTAATAACACCATCCCGTATTCCTGTTTTAAATTGGTTTTCTTGGTATTCGGCAGGTGATTATCTTTATTGGCATGTTTTTCTCCGATTCCTCAGTTCCTCTCCGGGACGAAAACACAAAATACGCGGCGAAATCTGGTTTCAACATTTTGACCTCGAAATTTGCAGATTCCATGGAAACTCTAGGAGGAATGGTGCAGAGCAGTTTCTTGGATTCTGGGCTGGGCTCAGCCAACCACATCCGCTGGAGCGATAGCTCACCACCGCCAAGCCACTCGTCTGGATCCCCGCCTCTGACGTCCCTTCTGGCCGGAGAAACGCTCACTCGGCCCACTTGGCTCTTCTCTTCTCAGGTTGGCCCGTCTCCGCTATTTAATGCTTTGGCGGCAAATTTGATGGCACGCGCCTCTGGGGACTTCATTAGGAAAGTTGCGGCTCATTGTAGCGCGTCTGAGTGCTGATCCGGGCGACATCCTTTGTCGGGGGCGCCCAGGATAAAGCTATAAAAGGGTGTCTCATTACATTTCCGCTCGCAACAAAGCGGCGCGCGGTTTATGGAGCAATTACGCAAGCCATTCACGTTGAAATATGTGCCTTTGAGTCAGCTGATATTGCAACCTACCCCCTCCGCGCAGTCCATTAATCTGTTTTACCGCACGTCTGGGCTGACCGCCGGGGGCTTCTTTGTCTCCGGCCGTACCGTAGCCGACGACGAAAACACACGTGTTCCATAAAGAGACATGTGTTGGTGCACAAAGGCTGTTTGTGAAATGTGCAACGTGCGCGGCGATCAGCGGCTGCGAGACCCGTGAATGGGTAAACATGTTTGTGAAGGGATACTGTGTGCTGATCCGCGCGACGGGGATCTGCTTCTGGGGTCGGCGTGACTTTTTTCCGGGGTGATCAAAGTACACCCTGTTTTTGTTTTCTTCCTTCTGAAATCGAGAATGTTTTCAATTCTGGGCGACACAATAGAGAATCGATGTTGCCATGGCATGGTCACCGACGCAATGAATAGCCCATGAATGACTCACAAACAGACAATAGGTCTCGTCTGAAACCCGTTCTCAAGTTTCACGCAAGCCATCCCTCTGAGAAATAAACACCGCCATAAATTTTAGGCCCAGACCGCGCAAAGCAAACACCGGTCGCTTTTTACTAAGCGTATTTCCTGCCTAGCGCCACTGTTTTGTACACCTCCAGCGAAGCGGATCCTTCATGATTGCGGTGGAAACACGATGCCGTTGCTTTGCCGGAACGGGGAAGCGGTTTCCAATTTTAGCGAAAATCGCACGCATTGGTCTCGATTAATCGAACCGCGTGCCGCATAAGGTTACAAATAAACAACTGCTGGAAAACAATGTTCACATGAGCCCCCGAAAACAACACATTATCCGTGCCATATGAGCCTCTGAAGCGGTCGGCTTGTGCGCGAGTGCCACACACACAAATATGGGTTCTACTGTACGACGCAGGCTCTTCTACGCCTCCCAGGTGAGACCTCCAGGAGGCGTTAATGCGGGGCGACCTGTCCCTCAAGGACCCAATTATTCCGAGCGCCTTTAGGTGTCTGCCTCTCCCGCATTACCATGCAAACGAAATCGAACAAGTCATGCATGTGAACTCGAAATGGACCTCGTCCACCGTAAGGCCGCGCCGGCCGGATCGCAAGAATTTGGACGCATGCATTTTGTGTTCATCTGCACTATTCTGGCAGTTGTTTTGACGAGCAGTATGAATAGTTGAGTGCGGGACTGCGCCTAGTCGTTGATTCCCTCCGCCTATCTATAGCAGTCGACCCAAACAGCATCTTCACTTAATGTTACCCTATAATCTTTATCTGCTTGAACGACGTCAACCAGTTTATAGCATAAAAAGAATTAGACTTAGATAGTTCGTAAATACATCAACGGATCAGTAGCCAAACCGTTTAGGCATTCTTTAATGCCTAATCCTGACAACTAGCAAATATTCTAAAATAAACAATCTCAAGTATATTATCCGGGCAAATGAAAAATCTACTAAATCAAAATCGTGCTCAGTTATATGACGTCAAAAGCTAAAAACCTTAAAAGAATTAGAGTTGTCTAAGGAGTAAACACGTTTAACTTTCAGAAGCCAATTCGTTTATATTATCTTTAGCTTGATATAGTCGATCATGGATACAAAAACGGCTTTACTAAGACTTCATGCACACTTAACAGAAAATACGTGATTGCGTCTTTTTCGAAAGACATTTTCGAAGCCACGCGCTTTTTAATAAAAATAAGATTTTCTAAGTGTGTTTATACAGGTTTTCTGTTTCACGTTAAGCGCTTACCTTAAAGCATTAAAAGGAAACATTTTAAAAAAAACTTAAGGAAACACGTTGTGCAACGACTATGTCAATGTTTTCTTCAATGAACAATCCCAAAAATGTATGTAAAGTTCAGTCAACTATAAACATAGTGGGATTTTAATCTTTGATCATTTGAAGTGAAGCCCCTTCAACAAGGCCTGTAATTTTGAAATCTTGCGAATGTTTGCACAACGTTATTGAACTACGATAACGTATTGCACAACTCACCTATGTTTACTGTCTGAACGGGTGATTTTAGTCTAGCCAAAATGGCTGTACACAGATTGGGCCCTAAGTTCATTTCTAACTAAGGGACAAACTGAGGTAAGATGTGCTTAACGGGGGGTTTGATACATTATGCAAAAACATGCAGTTTGTGTGGCTAGAACAGTCATAAAAGTTGCTAGCGGGCTGGCCCTAACAGTCTTTATGTTTGGGAGAGTGATGTCATGCATTGGGTATTCCCACCCAATTCGCATGCTCCCTTGACGAGGGCGACCCGCGACATTGTAATGCGCAGCGTGTCCTTTGCTGTAATCTCGACCGCATCTTCACCTGCCTGCCTCCAGGTTCCCGCGCAAGTTCCCCTCCCTGAAAGCCGTGTTTGCCGCAGACATTTTGCGTGTGTGTGTGTTTGTTGATCTTAGCGCCGCTCCGTTTTCCGTCATCCGCGCCCGTGTTTGCCGTCTCTTCCACGCTTCCCGTGAACACCTCCCGGATTCATAATCACTTCTACTGCGCAACGGGGGGCGCTCGATTTCAATTGGGCAAATAGAATATGACAAATCCGAAAATGGAGAGTAGAGAATCCCGCCCAATCTCTGCCCCTCGGGCACATCGAATAAAAAACTCGAAAAGGACAACGGAAATGTGGGCGCCGCGGGAACCACGTTCAGAAAACATGGTTCGCCATAAATCCGCCGAAAAACAAAAAGGTCACTTCTCAGCGATCAGCGCTATTTCCGAAGTAGAGCTGGGCTTTTCCCCCGTATGTTACTTGGTAAACATGCTTCTTAAACCCTAAACATCGCATTTCAGGACCTTAAACATCAAAGACTTTAATCTTCTTAAATGTTGGGTTTAAAGGCTTTGCTTCTTTGAAAAACAAAACGTTTCCGCGACAGTTCTCAGGATTTTGTTTAATGTTGATGATCGCAAAAATCTGTCGCCAGTGTAATGCAAACGATCAAATTTCAGGAATGTTGCTATCAGAACAGTTGAAGAAAAAGCTTCTTGGTTGTAATTTGGCGCCTAGGCCTAGGGAGTAGTTACACAGCTGTACGAATTTGATTGAACCTGCCAAGATTTGTAGCACCCAATTTGAAAATGGGAATTTGCCTCAGATTAATCAAGAATATACTATACGATTTGGATTAATCCTTTGTTGAATTGTAGTAACCAATCTAGGAAAGTAAATGAGGGGGTACCCAATTAGGAAAGATTATCCCCTCCTGACAGGTGCACCTACAATTAAGATTTGGCTTTCTGAAAACAAGCTAAATGTAAGTCTAGTCGGGGGTAGAAAAAGGCTAGCGGATCTCTTTTATCGGTCCCATTGTTATGGGTTACGGCCATAATCTCATTACGCAATCTTGGTTGTCTCGGTTTAGCTGTGGTTTCGCAGCGATAAGAAACGAATTATCTGGTCCATATCGCCGGCAAATGTTGCGTTGAAAGGTCTGCTTTACTTTTTTTGTCATCTCCATTTCGAGGGATGCCCCCACAGACTTGTGTTTGATGCCTCTAATCCAGCGCAAACATTTCGGGTTACGCGATTATTCCGCCCGATGGCAAGTGTGCGTGGAATCAGCTGTTTCGCGGCTGGCGACAGGGACGCAGAGCGCCTGTCTGCGCTATCTGCGACCGGCGGCAAGTGCAATGCAGACAAAAACCATTGCGACTGTTCTGCCAGCCGGTCGCGCGACTCTCTCTCCTGCCGCCCGCGTTGTGTTGCGCCATGTTGCTTGGAACCGATCAGCGGGTTCCAATTAGCCTGGCCATAAACCAGGTGAGCAAAGCCATTTCGCCTCCAAAGCAAGGACATGTTTACAACCCCCTCTCTCTCTCTCTTTCTCTCTTTGATTGCATTTCAGCAGCTTGCAATTTTATCACCTCACTATTGTCTTCCGAAGTACCCGCACTTTATCTGCACTTCCTAAGCTGCTTCTCCGCGCTCAGCTGGCAAATCATTTCCTTGACGGGCGTGCCAAGGAAATTGGCGATTATTGTTTCAGAACCGGTTGTTGCGTACGACCGAAAGTGCCATCGCAGGCTTTCGCCGGCGCCGAAACAGTTTCACCTGAGGCGCACTGAAGGCGGATATTTAGTCTTGCTTGTTTTGCAGCAAACACGTTGAATTTTGAGCGGCAACCCGACGATCATAGATGGCGCAGGGGAGACAACCATCCCTCGTGAGGAAGTCACGCTGCTCATCGCTCATTCCATTCGAATCCCTGTCCCTTTGTCCAAACCAAATTGCGCATTCCCGGCATTTGCACTTTCTTCTGTTTTCCCAGAGAGAACCCAATTTCCAAATGGGCCAACTCGAATCTCCCTCCAGACATCCATTTTCCAATGCATAAGCTAGGGAGGCGCCGTGATCAAGAACAGAAATTGTTCCGGGCAGTTGTCGCAGTTTCCGCCCCCTCCCAGATTCTCAGAGCCACAAATTTCGCCTAGCTTGAATTTATAGCCCCCCTACAGACTTCGCATAAGTACCCCTGTCCGCAACCTGTCCTTTCGTCGCCGAGGCGGCCCCTGTCATTCATCCTGCCCTGCGTCTTCCGTGTTCCCCTTGATAAATTATCCTTTGAGCTGATCGCGCACACATTAACCCCCTGTTTCGCGGTGTGGCAGTCAGCCAAGGTTGCAGACTGCCTAGACGCCCCCCTCAATCTATGGCTCCTGCATCTCGATGTTGTTTGTTTGCTACGGACACCATTACTTGAAACAGATCCCTGATTCTAGCTTCCTCCTCAAACAACATGGCGTTTTTTTCTTTTCATGTTTAGTATTGAGAGTCTTATCAGTTTATCATGTGGCACAGTGTCAGCTGTTTTCTCCTAGGCTGCACTAAACACCGATTGATCAACTGTTTTCTCTGTTTCCCGCTTGAAACAAAACATTTTCAAAATGAAAACTCTTATAAAAGATGTTGATTACATTTAGTTTTTAGGTTCCATGCTCTTTTTAAAGGTTAGATGCTCTTTTGTTGTTGGAAGGGGGCGCCATTTCCATATTCATCAAGTCGGTTCAAAACAGGAATCAAAAACCAAGAGTGCAGAGCGCGCTCGTTTCTGAGAAAAGTGCAGCCATCATTTTGTATCCTTTCACGCAATGCGAACCACGCATCAACGAGGTTTATGGTCATGTTTACAAATCTATTTTCGACCCAATCTGATTGCGCAGATAAGTGAATGCGAGTGTGTTGTTTTGGTCGTGTTTCGTCCGCGGCCACGGTCGCACGTGCCCTTGTTGTTGTTGCGCTCTTCCGTCCCGCAAAGTTTCCAATTATGGAGAGCTGGCCAGAGTTCCCCGTGGTCTCGTGATATCTGAACGGCGATCAGCGAATGCTCGATCTCTCTCGTGTTGTTTTTCTGTGATGCTCCCCCCCCACTCCCGATTTATGGTTTCATGACATTTCTGATGCCGTCCGGGCGGGCGAGCAGCCCACCCGGATGTTAATGATCGCATTAGTCGTGTCTGATCCCTGCTATTTGGGCTCACTTCAGTGTTTCAGAGCGCCTTCAACAACTCTCCTACCGACGCTCTCTCTTCCATCCTGGAGTCCTTCTCCCCCTTCGAGAACGAGGTCTCCAACCAACTCGGCGCCCAGTACAAGCAAATGGCAGCCAGGTTAGACTCACTTCCTTTTTCAATATAAATTTTTAAAATTGTTTTAGAGTGTCACAGCGTCGTCCATATGGCAGTCTGATGTCGCCTGGAGGAGCGGCAGAGTCGCCCGTGAATCCTTTGGGAGCTCCTGGAACCCCCGTAAACAACAGTTAGTTTTTCGACAGCTTTTTAGCTTATTGCCGCCCCAAAGTGTGTCGAGCCGGGCTTCGGCACAACCAATAAAACATGCAATTGTCGCTCCCCCAGCTAGGCGGCGGACGTTCCTTCCGTAATTCCATAAATACTTCACCATGCCGTCAGTGTTCAGCCTTCTCTGCCGCTTTTCTCTTAATCTTCTCCCCCCATCTGAAGATAAAAGTTGCGCGTGGGAAATCGTAGACGCTGCATTGGAAGCAGCTTAACTCGTCACTTTGTTGTGTCAGAATGCTTGAATTCCCTCTAAGCAGCATTGTTGAAATGCGTAGACAACGTTTGAGCGGTTTAGTCTCGTGGCCGCAGCTGGCGCCAAGTCAGCTGATAGCGGTCTGAATTCAGCCAGACACTTTTCCCGCGCCCCGCATCACGTGGTTCTGTCACGCTGTACTAAAACGGGCGCGCAATTGTTTATTTTCGATTAAGCATCGAAAGGGAGCGCATGAATAACGGTTGTTCCAAATTCGGGGGCGTTCTCAGTGAATGGGAAGGGCTCAATTAGTAGTGTCAATGTTCGTGCGACCCACCAACGCGACGCACCAATGTTCCAGTTGTCATGCATTTACCGCGCGCATAATTAGTTGCGCTTACCCGTCACGACCGCTGACCACACGATCATCTGATTTCACTCTACAGGTCACTCGATGCCCTGCACGCCGTCCGGCAACATGCAGGCTCCCAAGAACCCCAAACTCTACAAAACTGAGCTCTGCCGCACGTGGATGGAGTACGGTCGTTGCAACTACGGGGAGAGGTTTGAAAAGCTTGGAATAAGTTCACATTTGATATTAAGATGCCAATATGCCCATGGAGAGAACGAGAAAAGGCCTATACCTCGCCACCCCAAGTACAAAACTGAGGCCTGTCAGTCTTTCCATCTGAAGGGAGTATGTCCCTACGGAGCGCGGTGTCACTTCATCCACAAGTAAGTCTTTAATCCTTAAAGTTACGTAACATTTGAAATTTAGTGAGGTTGAATACTTGGCTCGCTTGGACCCTCTCTCCTCACCGTTTTCTCCCATGTTCCCTGCGACGGTTATGAGGGCTACCAATGGACCGGGAGGTCCTTCAATGACTCCTGGAGCACCAAACTGTAAGCCAAGAAACGCTTCTTTTAAACATCCATTTCAGTGAAAAGCATGGCTCCTCATCCCCTCCATCGCATGACCTCCTTACCCAATTACGGAAGTGCGGGAGAATCCTCGTCTGGAAGTTCAGCAGACAGCGGTTCTGAATCTCCCAACGGCAGCTTCTCCCCAGGCTTGGATCTCGACGATTGCGGTAGGGAAATTAGTAGCTAAACAACATTTCGTCGGTTTAGGACCCTTCACGGCGGGCGGTTTCATGACGGCGCAGCAACACCTGATGCGCCAGAGCTCAACAAATCAGCACCCATTCGAAACGAAGTAGTGAGTCCGAAGATCGTTGAAACATGCGCCAAATGATGATAAGAGCTCAGCTTTTTGGTTAATCAGGGAAAGAAGAATGGGTGGCATTGCTGCGTATCAGCTCGCACAAGGAACGACCAGAATTCAAACTTTTGGCACTGTGGCAATAAACTTTCGTCTAACTTTTGAGCTTCTGGCACTTTTGGCATCCAGGGCCTAGCAAAACGTGGCAACAAGGTCGCTAGCAAAGGCTAATCATAGAAACTTAAGTTTCGTAGAGGAAATTCATAAAATGAAACATTTGGACGCAGGCATCTTTTCCTAAGTCAAACTTTTGACAACTTGACACTTTTGGCATCAACGGCCTTAGCAAAGCGTAACAAAGCGTTTGCTTACAAAGGCGTATCATTGAATTTAAGTTGCTAATGGAAAATTCACAAAATGAAACATTAGGACACTATAATTTTCGCATCCAACACCTTATCAAAACGTGGCAAATTGTTCGCTTAAAGGCTTTTCAGCAAATTTCAAGCTTTTAAGATAAATTTGCAATATAACACATCTAATATTTGTCTTTTTCAGCGAGCCGATGACTGATCTTTTGGGCGATCTCTTGGCGTTCAAGTTTGACGACCGGGATACCGCATCCGGACGTCTGCCAGTGTTTACTCAGCTAAGCACAGGCAAATAGGTCTGTCTGCCGACGCCTTCTTCCCCAGAAGCCGTGCACGAGTACCTTGAACGCAAGTGTCATCACCACCCCTAGACCCCTTCTCCTAGTCCCCTTCGCTAGTTTCCCTAGATTTCTAAATCACGATTTCTGTACATGGTTTAGCGCAGATTCCGAGTCTTTGCCCTCCCCGTGTTTCTTTCCGAATAGTGCTTTCTGAACACAGTACTCTAGATTACCTCCACGTTGTGTCCGCTGTAGATAGACCCGTTGCTATTAGACCCAGTGCCTCTGCCTAGTGCCTTAGTCGAACCTCCATTCGTCTCGCAACGGCGGTCCATCTGACCTAAACTGAGCAGGAATGTAGATAGCGCAGGGCTCCGAAGCCACACCCATCCCATGTCCTCAGCGTAACTTATTCCTAACTGTATAACTTATTCCCATCTTTCTTTCCATTATCACTTCAGTATGCATTTTTCTTGTTTCGGTGTTTTAGCTATTGTATCGACTTTCTTAATAACTCTTCGCATATTATTGTTCCCTTACGTTTAGAGGCGGAACGCCTTGTTCAACTGCCGCAGTCGCTAACGCCCTGCCGGATCCGTGTATCTTTCATAGGGCCCCTGGCCCCGTATTTATTCCGAGGTCCTTTGGGCCAAAGGTCTAAGGTTTCCTCTGGATTCCCTTAGAGCACCGTCCCTGGGACCACTTGTTAGTTTTCCGCTAGCTTTTATCACTTGTCTTCCCGCTTTTCTCGTGTTTGTTTAATTCGTGTACACTTATTTTTACTCAATAATCTTGTTAACATTCAATATCACAATAAAACTCATTTATTATTACGATTTGCGGTTTTCAAAGACAATATACATAAAACAAATAAGACAATCACAATTTTCAAAAATATGGCGTGGAAGTGAAAACGTCAACCTACTTGAACTACATGAACCAAAGCATTCTACATCAAAATAACTTAATACCAAATTTAAATATTGGTTGCGCTTGCAAATAAACTATTTGGTGTTTAACCTCCTATCAGGCGAAAACAAACTGTTGTGAGCTTTTGAATCACGTGGACAAACAAAACAAGGAGAAAAATAGATTTTTATGCATAATTTATGATTTGCCGACGTGTTTCTGCTGTGGCTATAGAATAAATCAATGTCTCGCATTAACTTCCACAAAAACAGTGGATGAATTATTGAACAACTGAAAAACTTATAACTGTTTAACCGATCTTGTAAAAAGACACGAATAACACAGAACTGATTTTTCTGGCTACTTAATATTAGTTAGACATTATATCTATACCAAGGGCTAATTTTTGCTGGCCTGCGTTCTTGCCCACATCAATTCAAAGTCATCGGTTTAAAAAAAAAGTTGACTTGCTGTGGAAATCGAACCAAGCACTATCAAGGCGCGTTTCTGCGCCGCTTCTCCCTAGCAACTTTCGAATGTTTAAAATGAGTATTTAAAATGGCTAATTGCCCCTTTAAGAGGTTGTCTCTGTAAGAATCTAACAGACGCCTTAAAAAGAGGGACATGGGAATAAAGTCACAGATTTGGAATTGCTGAAAACTTGAGTTTGACCTCCCTATGAATCACATCTTTTATTCTGAAACGTTTGGGCCTAAGCTTTCAAAATTGATTTTTTTAAATCGTAGACCGCTTTTGACATATTTTAGAGCACATTTTCCATAAAAGTTGATAAATAGCGATCAAAAACATCTTTTATAGATATGTAATGCTCAATTGCAATAGGTAAAACATAAAATCGCGTAGCGGATTCGAACTCGGGTCGCTAGATTTGCAAGCCAGGACGCTGCCACTTCACAACGACGGCGCCGTGAGCCGTTCTGAAAAGCGTCTGATTGTCTCCGGGCCGGCCCGCTTTTCAAATATTCGAGATCTGGCCAACGCCCCAAGCCAGACTTTATCAAACATTAGAAAATAAAGTATTTCTGAAACATCTTAGCAAAATATTTATTGTATAAATAATCATAAAACTACGTAAAACGGGTAATTAGCAGTCGGAACTCTCAGCCACGCTATCGAAAAAATTACCCTCCCATCAGATTTCTGGCCTTTGTTTCGGCCATCGTTTTTGATGTCCCCTAAAATTTCCCTTTAGGTTTTGGAATTCTCGTGGTACATGGATTTTTTGATATAAAACAAAACATACATTAAAAAAACTCTTTATGTAACAATCGATGAATATAAATTATTAATCGTCGTTCAAATTCTGCTTCTTCACTAGCTCGTAGTATCGTCCCTGCAGTTCCATAAGTTCCATGTGTGTTCCACGCTCTCTGCAACTTCATGTTATACCAATGAATTTACCCTTACCGTATACAGCCATCTTCAAAGAATACTATTTCATCTGCATTTTGAATGCTACTAAGTCTGTGAGCCACAACAATGCACGTCCTGCCTTCCTTCGCCTTCTCCAAAGCTTCCTGTACCGCCCGTTCACTCTGACTATCCAGGGCGGAGGTAGCTTCATCCAGAAGGAGAATGGCAGGATTTCTCACAAGGGCTCTGGCAATGGCAATTCGCTGCTTTTGTCCTCCGGACAATTGGGTTCCCTTCTCTCCAACTTCTGTTTCAAGACCCTAAATATTTAGGGTGAACTCATATAAGAACGTGAAGGCTACCTGAGGTAAGGCCAAAACGAACGATTCTGCATTCGCGTCTCTAAGAGCTTTGAGAACGTCTGCCTCGGAAATGTCTTCCATTCCAAAGGCCACATTTTCTTTGATTGAACCTGCGAAAAGGCGTGGTTCTTGCCCAACCAAAGCCATTTGGAAACGCACATGATGCAGGGAGAGATCAGTGAGGTTTGACTTGTCGAACAGCTGAAAATGAATTTTCTTTGTTACTATTGTACCTGCAAATTGCACCCACTTGCATTGAAAACGAAAATGTAAAAACGAACCACAGCTCCTTCGTCACAGTCGTAAAATCTCTCCAAAAGAGAAACTATCGTACTTTTCCCTGAGCCTGAGGGACCAACTAGAGCCACAGTTGTTCCTCGTTTTATATCCAAGCTGAGACTTTTAATTGCACAATGAGAAGGTCTTTGGGGATAGGAAAAAGTCAATCGTTTGAGGGAAATATCACCGGAAAGGATCTAAAAATTTCAACATTAACTTGAATATCTGCCCACCTTTTGCTCTCCTTTGTGAATATCTCCAGTGGAAGGCTGCCTGTTCATTTGGTGGAACATCAAAGCTGCGGCTGCGCGGGCACGGGCAAAATCAGAATAAAATGTTGTACAGAGGACAGCAGAATAGCAGGAAAGCAAGGTGGCAATGATGCCTTGGTAAACGATGTATGGGGTGGCAAGATTAGACCGAAGCAACCAACACCCAAGGACAAAGGCGGATCCCATACACAAGAAGTCGTAGGATTGAGAGAAGGCAAAGTTCACGGCTAAAAACAGAATGCAACCTTCTTTAAAGGGAAAGGACCGCGTAAAAATAATTTTTCTGTTTTTGTGATAAAAGTATCGATCTTATTCCCAGTATTCCGAAAAATACCTCTTTTACCCATTTTGGATCGAAATGAATCGATTTAGGAGCGCTTGAATTTTCGGGAAATTGTCATTTGAATTGCGAATTTGCCTGAAAGAATTGCCGCCAACTCTGCGTCTCCCCATTTCCCACACTGTCTCGCCCATTCTAGCCGTGTTTACGTGCGGCAAATGCGTAAAACGGCCGTGTAAACGCGCCCCTTTTGCAGTCCAAATCATATAAAAGGGGTATATTTCAGAATCGTGGAAACGATGTCTACTCAATGAAACTATAATAAAGATACTTTAAAAAATCAATTTTACGAGGTCCTTTCCCTTTAACGTAAAAGTTTTTTTTAAGTACGCTTGGTTCTTTTTAAAAGTATTTAAAATTCAAAAACCTATTCAAAAATTCAGTCAACAAATTCGGCCCCACCTTCCAGGTACCCGTTCTTGACCTCCGTAGCTTTCATTTCCTTCGACGCTTCTTCGTACTTTTTGTAAAAGTATGATTCACTATTAGAACGCTGGATTGTTCGTAAATTTTCAAACAGTTCCACTGCAATCTTAAAATATGGATCAGTTCGTTCTACAAAAAGAGACCTTCCCAGAAGAATTATTCAGTTGGTGTTGAACGTTTCTTTTGTTTATAGTCTTTGAAAGAAACGTTACAAACAACCCTAGACTTAAGCAAAGGGCAAGAAGAAGAATTCCCATTTGCCAGCATGTGACTAAAGTGAGCACGGTTGCCCAAAACCAGGCCGAGACGTAGGCGATCATTTGCATCATTCTGGCGTCAAAGACCTAAAACTTCTGGTTTTCAAAACGTGTTTTGAGTAATACTCGCTGCTTTGACTTTTGGTGCATCAGTAGCTAAGCGAGTTATAACTTGGCCAGGAGCGTTTTCAGAAGCATCGAAGAAAGCAGCATCTTGGTGGAGGATATTGCCGAACGTTCGACAGCGTAGATCCACAATTAAACGTTCAGCTAATTTTCCAAACAAGTAGGCCTGAATTATTTAGCCGTTTTGGTTTTTATATGACGCCCTGCTTTATGAAAATATCAATAGTTTTCAGCTAGGCTTTAAATGACCCTGTTAAATCTGGTGTTGCCCGTTTGTACAAAAACACCAAGAAAACAATCGACGGTTGGATCCCACTCGGTGACCGGAATATCAACTCAATGTTGGGCCTGCAGTGTTAATTAAATAGTACCGATTCACTTAATTTCTAACACTAAATATAATTCCAAAATCACTAATGTTACCAAGGAAATTAATGTTTTTAAACCTGACCCGGACGTGTTCGATCAGGCCGTCTACAAATTAAACTGAACGTAATCTTTCAAAATAAACCAGTGCTTTAATTGAAATAGGAGGTTTTTAATGCAAATTTTGAGAAAGCCGTGGTTTTAAGCAGTATATACAGATCAAACCCACCGCAATGGCATAGGTGATGAGGTAGTAGAACCCAATGCCTGCTGTGTAAATACTGCAACGGACTAAGATCCTCATCATTTCAGCTGGATCAGTTTGGAGAAGATTAAAGCCAGTATAAATTTCTCCAAAAACCACAGATTGGAAAGGGACTTCCAATCTAACCAAGATTGTCACGAAAACCGCAGAAAGACAGAGCCATTTGTAGGGAGCAATTGAATCAACAGCGAGGCGAAATGGAAAACGAGGTGGGCCTTTTTCTAATTCACCGTTTTCATTACAGATGGACTCCTTCACAAGGCTATCATCTAAGCGTGCCGAACCTTTTCTAAACGAGGCTTTGTTTAAACCTCTTGACAAAAATGGCCTCACCTGCTGAAATCTTCTTTTTTCGTTGCCGATCTTACAGGCACATCTCTCCCTGACTCAATTGTCTCCTTCGGTTTCTCTTCGGTTTTTAGAATCTCCTGTGCTTTGGCCAAATCTGCGTATCTCCCATTCGCTTCCATTAATTGAGCATGAGTTCCTGAAACCAATATGTCTTAAAAACCGAAAAGGACCTCTTTGCAGTTTGTTATTGCTCATGGTGCTGAATACTCAATGCGGAGGGACTACTCTTGCCGCTGCCGCCGATTGCGTACGGGTGTGAAGCTCGCGGCGCTCCAATGCTAGACAGTCGTTTATAGCGCCTTTTCAAGCTGGATCATTGAAAATTCAAACGTAACGAATGAAAAGCTGATAAACCGACGGATTGATAGAAGTGTAAACACAGTGCATGCCTGTCGTTAAAATGGTTAAATTGTCGTTTATCCTAAGGGCCTGTCGCCTGGTGTGGTCGGCAGTGAAAAAAACGGCATTTTTATAAAGACTTTTTCAAAACAACGCATTTAAACAGAACCTGTTCTATATTTTTAAACAACTTTTTTTTTCAAGCTCTCAAATTTGATATAAAGTTTGTAAAGGTCCTTGACTATCCCTTTAATTTGCTAAATTCTAACCTTTCTCTACGATTCTGCCGTTGTCCAAAACTACAATCAGGTCGGCGTTAACTACTGTAGCTAGACGATGTGCAATAACAATGGTAGTTCGACCGGAAGAAGCTCTCTCCAAGGCTTCTTGAACAATTGCTTCGCTATGGGTATCCAAAGCAGAGGTTGCCTCATCCAGCAACAAGATTTTGGGGTTTCGTGCCAAGACCCTGGCAATGGCTACCCTTTGTTTCTGCCCGCCTGAGAGCTGAACTCCTCCGTCACCAATTAGAGTATCGTAACCCTAAAATTTATGTACTATTTGAACCAGATTGGCCTACCTGAGGCAGTTTCAAAATAAAGTCATGTGCATTGGCCACCCTTGCAGCTTCTTCCATTTGTTTCTTGTCGATGTCGTCTCGCCCCATGCAAATGTTATCCTGTATTTCAATTTAAATGTTTTAAAAAGTCTGACCTTCACAGTAGCGCTGAACAAAGGAGGATTTTGTTCCACATTTCCAACAATATCCCTTAGGTTTCCCAAATCGAGATCTTTCACAGAAACTCCATCAATAAGAACCTGAAGTAAAATATTGATGCAAAATGTTTATATGAGATAGACCTGTCCAGTTTCCGCTTCATAGAGTCTTGTCAACAAGCCAACTGTTGTAGATTTCCCACATCCGGAGGACCCCACCAATGCCACTGTTTTGCCCTTTTCGATGTCCAGAGTGAAGCCGTTTAGAACTTTCACGTCTTTTCTTGACGGGTAACAAAAGTGGACATTGTGGAATTCCATATTTCCTTGGATGGTGGACAGTTTCTTGCAGTTTTCTTTGTTGGAAACTAGGGGTTTCTTAAATAAGTTTGGAAAACAAAAATCCAGAACCAAACCCTGTCGATTGTTTGGAAAATTACGGAGGCGGCTACTTGAGCATTCAAAATGACCAGCACCTGAGGAGCGATTAGGCCTAAAGTTTTGATTTTAGCGCTCTCATTCACACATACACGACCATACAACAAAATACACCACGCGCATCTCGTGCGCACGTACATACACACATGCAGACACACGGCCACACATACCCATTTACACAAACACAAATATTAACCAGTACACAATTTACACTTACGCATACACATATACATGCACACATACACACATGCACACATTTTCACAAACATACATACACATATTTGCACATAGAGCCATCCACGTTTACACGCACTCACACACATACACACATACATACGTGTACACATACACAGATACACTACATACGTGCACAAATAGACACATACACACAAACACGCGCATACAACCACTTTTGGTTCACCCACCCAAATAATATCCAGCAACCAACGTGGAACTAGCCGAGATCAATGTTCCTCCTGCATCAGTCGCCATTTTATTTTGCAATAAATAAGCTCCATATCTAAGATAAACTTGTATATTTTCCGATATATTTTACTTACAGTAACCCGCATCCTTTAAAAAAGTAGAAAATACAATACAACATTCCTCCAATGAAGCCACTCCATTTGCTCTTTGTCATTGCATGTTTCGCTCCCTTTTGCAATTCTCGCTTGTATCTGATTTAAACTGTTGATATTTAGTTTTTCTTCTTACCGTAATACCATCTCAATCTGTCCATTGCAGGCTTGAACTGTCTTTACACCAAAGATAGCCTCCTCAGCCACCGACCCTGCCTGGGCCACATCGCTCAATTCTTTACCCGACGCGAACTCCAGTTTCTAGAAAATATAACTACTATTTTAATGCAAAAGATCGAATACCTTATTCATGATATTCATACTTAAGAAGACCAAAGGTACGGCTGGGAACACAAGAAGGGCGATACGCCAGTCGTACCAGAAGGATATTACAACGGCAACGGTAATCATTGTGGCGCCACGGAGTAGTAACCCCACTTTGTCACAAATGCCATCGCGTATTCGTTCAATGTTGCTGAAAAAAGTCTCCAGTTATATGAAATTTGAAGTTTTTGGCTGATCTAACCGTCAACTAAGGGTTATCTTTCTGAAATTCATAACGCGATCAACAAAAAATTTATTGTTTATGCCAGAGTTTTTGCATCAGAAAGAGTACTACAACAAACAAAAGATAAACACCTATATTCAAATTGTGACCTAGAAATTTTGGGGACGGCTCCGGATCTGGCGGTATTTTTGTGATAACCGTATTTTAAACAAGAATATTCGTCTTTTTTTATGAAATCATTTTCAAGAATTCTGCAACAAAATACAGCGACATGGGAAATGAATGTTGATGTATTTTGGCTAAATGTTATTTAAAACATGTATTTAGTCTAAAAACACGTCTGAGAATTTTAGGTCGTAGGTTAGAACATAGCAAACCTGACATGATCATATTTAACCCTTCAATATGAAACCTAACAAAAACTTTAATGTATAATAATCGGTATATATCAAATTAAACAAAAATGTATAAATTAAACTCTCAGACTAGTGTTTGAAGTCAAATACACTCTTTGTTGTTAGCAACTGGACAAACAAAAAACTTACTCATTGAGCTGGGTTGTCAGAATACCACAACTGTTGCTATCAAACCATGCCGCTTCCTGTCGAAGAATGGCACGAACGTATTCATGTCTGATTCTGGCAATCAAACGGATGCAAACCCGTTGAAAACATGCAAACTACAAAAATGGGATTTCGAGAATGTAAGTGGCACAACACACCTGTGCGAAATTTGCCAAGGTCGATATGGTAAATAATCCAAAGTATATGGATGTGTACTTGATGGCTGTACGTTGAAAATTCTCGCTTTCGGCAGGAACGTTTAAAAGGACGTTTGTAATTAATCCGAACAGTACTGTGACCATTGGCTAAAATCGAATTTTGGTTGGTACGTTTTTTTTCAAACTGACATGGCAAAGTCCGCTGATGATGGATCCTAGGGCCCCAAGAGCTAGAAGAGCGTAGTCAGCAGTTACTGCGTAGCGAAACTAGAAAAATACTTTTTTTTCGAGTTTCCTTGTATTCTTCATCTCTTTTTCTCACCCTCCCTCTCTTTCTCCTCTCCTGTTTTCTTCTTTTTCTCTCGTCTAGTCTTTCTATTTCTATTCCTTTCTCTATCCCTCTCTCCCATTCTCTCTCTCTCTCGCTCTCTCTCTCTCTCTCTCTCTCTCTCTCTCTCTTTCTCTCTGTCTCTCTCTCTCTCTCTCTTTCTCTTTCTCTCTCCCGTTCTCTCTCTCTTTCTCTCTTTCTCGGTTACTCACAAGTTCTTTGAAGGTCACAGGCTTACATGCAAGTTTCTCTTTGGCAAGATCTCCTCTAAAAAATAATATAATAAATAGATTAAATAGCCTGCCCAACCTGAGTGAAATGTAATTAATGAATTGAAGTAGTCTTGAAGGAATAGCGGAATTTGCTTCATCTTGATTAATTTCCGTTTTCGTCATCAAATTAAGACTTTAAAGTTGTTACAAGTTTGAAGTGGATAAGGCAACAAACTATCAATATTTCTAAATGTCTGAAAAAATCGATTATTAAGCAGGTTATAAATCTTTTAAAAACATGTATGTTTAAAAACGTGTATTCAATAAAAGTTCAAATGAAACATTTCTATTGACGGTGTATTCATGATAATCGATTTTGAATAACAAAATGTTATTGTTTTGAACATAAAATGCAAACAAGTAGAATAAACGGGTAATGATTAGTAACGATAAATAAACGTTTATTAAGGTTCTGTTTTTAAAGAAAAAAAAGGTCCAAAATGTAAAATCTTGCGTTTTCGTTCATATATATACGCTACCATTGGGCTGTTTTCGATATACATACAATATGATACAAACATGATTGCTTATTGTCACAATTGTTAATAACAGTTCTAATAAACTGCTCGTGGTAAACGGCAGCCAAGTCAACCAGTAAGCTGATCCATAGTTATCCCTATGATCCCCCCTTGGTATGCAAACAAATGCAAAGAACCGTTTAATCGGACAAAGACTGCATAAACTGCGTCATGATGAATGATCCAACCTATTTCCATGTTTTCCATATAAACTAGACAACTGGGAAAAAGGATAGGCGAGAATTTTGTCCAAGTCGATGTTAAAAGAACTGGGTGAAACACTGATAATGATTTTATTTTTTCACAATTCTACGTACAAATTGCACCCACTTTTGTAGTAAAAACAAAAAGAGCAAAAGAAGAACAACATCTCCTACCGTATGGTTTCTTAAAAGTTGCCCAAAGAAGAAATATGGGGTTTTTCCAAAATACCAAAATTAAGTCGATGTTTTATATCCAAACTGTGATTCCAAGTGTATCATCCCAAGTGACCAGGTTTCGACTCCCAGTGGCTTCCGATTTGATTCAATTGCGATGAAACTTTTTTAAATGTAAATTTATGCATATATATACGCTACCAAAACTATGTAACAAATTTACAATTATTCTTTTCGTAACATATTTATATGTAAAACTTTATTTGTCCTACTTTACTTTATGTTATTCATTGCAAGATTAAAACATGACATATCAAACTTGACTGGGTAAAGGCTGAAGCTGCGGCTGAGGTGTCATATTAGACAAGGCAAAATTACATTTAAACATAACAAACTTGGCAATTGAAGATAATAAATGGTTAGTAAATTTTGAACAATGAGTTATAGGATGAGGCTAAAGCTGAAAGGTAAAATTTGAGGCTGAGGCTACAACCGAGGCGGCCGTTGAGGCTGGAACTGATTCACATGCCTTAGATAGAATCCTATCCAATTTCTTCCAATGACAATGGTTTCTAATCGTTTGCCAGCGTTGACGACCGAGAAAACTGGTTCTACTTCCTTCTTCTTAACTGTTTAATTTTAAGCTGCCGAAAAACCTTGACACGCGTGCCACAGTTTCCGCCGCAAAGTGCTGCACTTGGAAGTACTGGTGTTTGTTCTTTGATGGCATGTGTGCCCAGGCTTTTTCCTCAAGATGCACTGCGGGGCATCTGCTCAGGCTGCTCATTACATGCCTCCATCTGCCCCCCTAATCGGGCACGACCTCCTGAAAACACCTGTCCACACAAAATCAAATGGCATGGAAGGCAAACGTTAATCACGGTGTAAGCTGGAATCATTAAATGTTGAATTGGGGGTAGAAAATTACGTTGCTGATTAAAATGAGAGATTATTTTGGCAGATTTTTTCACTGATTCACTAACTCACTCACTCACACAGACTCACACACACATTCACGCACTCACGACTGTATCAATGATCTCTTTTAATCTCCAAGTCCCTTGCTCCATCATCTTCTCCAAAGTGCCAAATTCCCCCCTCGCCCCTCCTTATGCTATTATGAATTACCCACAGGCGACGATGCCATTAAGTATGCAACTGGTGTTAATTGTTGTGCCGTGTATCGTCTAAGTGACAGACAGTAGAGGGCAGCTGCTGCTATTGAGACGTCTGGATTAGCTGGCGATTATGATTATCCAGACAGCGGACACCGCCAAAACAATTAGCACATCATCCAATAGATGCAGTAAGAGATGGAGAAACCAAGGCAAAGAAAACGATACAGAAAACCAAAAATGGTTTATTAGAAGAACACGATAATTGTAGTTTGCCTATTGGTGTAC
Organism: Oscheius sp. G VE-2021; assembly: GCA_022343465.1. Classification (NCBI taxonomy): domain Eukaryota; kingdom Metazoa; phylum Nematoda; class Chromadorea; order Rhabditida; family Rhabditidae; genus Oscheius; species Oscheius sp. G VE-2021. Next base: position 3,221,907 of record JAJQXH010000055.1, read on the forward strand.
AAATACATGGGAGCTTTTCACAATTATTTTGTAGTATTCAGTTTTTCATCATGGTTTGCAATTGTTAAGCATTCCCGTTTGTTTGTCTCTTCACAACATTAAATTGAAATTAATTTGTCCAAGACAAATTTTCAGGGAAAGACCCCGTGGTCAAAGAAAAAGCGAATGTCCTGGAGATTGCGCATATATGTTTGCTCCGGGCTCAAAATATAAACCCTCGTTTTTGTAAACTTTTAAATAAATTTGAAAACTATAGTTCAGTAAAAGCCTCTTTCCGCTCCCAGTGAAGCCCTACTTCAAAAAGCTGGCAAATGATGACAGTTTGATGAAACAATTATGATCAACCTTCGTTTCTTTTAAACGGTTTTTTTTAACGAAAAAATCAGCAAAAATTGACTTTTTTCTAACTTTTTATGTTATCGTAATTTAATCGCAAGCACAAAATCCTATTTTTTCAATGTTTTGTAAAATTGTCATTGTTTTGGGTGTTTTAAATACAAAATTTACTGTAATAGTTGTAAAACTTAAATTTTTGAATTGAAATTAAGTAGAAAACCTTTGTATAAATTGAAGATTTTCCAAAAATTACCAAGTTTCGATAAAAAAAAAACAGATTTTTGTGAGTTTTGTTACTACAGCGTAATTTTGGCACGTTTTGGACTATATCGTCCTAATTTATGTTAGTTTTAACCATATACGAGGCCGACAGTTAACATTCACCGTTAAAATCGTGGTTTTTTCGTTTCAAAAGAGAATCTGAAAAATCCAAGACACCGAATTTTTTATGTGAATACGGGGTACCGGCTCAGTTCAAAAATCTCAGAAAACTTCTTTTAAATTTACTTTGATGTTGAAAACCCTTCTCTTTCCATCGTTTCTATGCTCTCCGTGTGTCATCGTGAGTTATGATAGAAAACTGGCCCTTCTGTCGCGGCAGATGGGCTCGTCCGTCATAATTCCTGGTGGACAGTCCCGTCCATTTTTCATGTGCCTACAAATGACCGTAAACAGGCGCCAGCTGCCTATCCACATCTCCTCAAGTGCAGGCCCGAGCTCATTCGCCATTCGCCGAGCTGGCAGTCGGAGTTGCGCTACCTGCTGCCGGACGCGCCGACATAAACAATGAATAAATAATGCTCCACATATGGTCGTCGTCTGTCCATCAAACTCCGATTGACACCACTGCCTGTTTTCGAAGCCCATTACCACCCAAAGTCGTAAATAATACGTACTGAAGCATGTACTCACGGCATACGGTAGCCTTCGCCTGCAGCAGGATGTAATTAAGATAATATGGGTGACAGGCTTTTTTCGCGCGCCGAATTACGGTAATTGGGCTCCGAGATTCTGATACAATGGGGGAAATCTGACCTGAGATGGCCTGGACAATTGGGATCATTCGGCAATCGGCATTGTTTTCTGCAAGGACGAAAATGGAAACCATGAGAAAACAAAACAACTGTTCGTTATATAACGCATTTGTTTGTTTCTAAAAAGATAAACCAACGGAAAAGTCAACTGAAAAATTGAATTTCGGGATTTTTCTAATATAAAAAGTAATATTTATGCGTTTGTTTTTTAATGCTAAAAGACATTAGCAGAAATGTTAAACGCAAATGTTGTTGGGAACCCAAAACTAATATAAGCCCAGTAAACACGAAGCCAAAACCAACCTTTAGAAGCAATTTTTTTTGAATTTTGAAGCTGTGAGCAATAATTTCTGCCTGGCCCTTTGAAATTATAGTTTTCTTTAAGTAATTTTTATTGGTTCCTGTGGGAATTTCAGCGTTTAAAAAACCGAATTCTTAAAGATATCAGAAACCAAACTTTACCAAAGTTTTTGGAAACTTTTGCATAATCTTCCCAAGGTCATTTACGAAATAATAGCTGTTTTTTTTCAAAAGATAAACTGTGAGCTTGTTATGTTTATCGAGGATGTCTTCATTTGCCCTCTGACTTGTAGAAGAGTGAGTTTGGCCAGCAGATGGCATCTCAAGTGGCTTACGAGTAGCAGCGAAAGCAGCCGCTACTTGGCACTGCACCCCAGGCGGTCCGCCTAATCCCTTGTCTTTTCCTTTTGATGGTCGCCGCCTGGTTTGCATAGGCAAGAAGTGGCTGGTGCGAGCTGGCAGCTGTCGGCAGGCAGCTGCACTGGCACAGTAACACAATTAGATGGCCGTTTTGGCCCGCGATCGCGGGGCAATTTCACGCATTCTGTTGGTATTGCCGGACCGGCAGATGGCGGTGCAGGTGGCCACCTCGCGTACAGGCGCGTCGGGACACGGCGAGAACGGCCGACTGGCGCCAGTGAGGAACGCCTGGAGAGAGAGAGAGAAAGAGAGAGAGAGAAACATAGAGATAGAGAAATCTATAGAGAGAAACCAAAGAGAGAAAGACAGAAAGTGAAAGAGAGAGAAAGAACGAGAGAGAGAGAAAGAGAGAGACAGAGAGAGACAGAGAGACAGAGACAGAGAACAAAATAGATGAATTCTTGCTTTATCTCTAACAGTCTCTATTGTAAAATCCATAGGTCAGCTAAATTGCAGGGCAATTGACACGGTACAGGCGCGTTATACAACCGCCAGCTGACGATACTCTCGACCGCCGTAACCTGCAATTATCCCTCTGATACCATACTCGTAACGGTGCTGGAGAGGCTCTCAATTAGCAGTGTGAACAAGCAGCTGGAGCAATTAGGAGAAGAGCCGTTCAGCAAACAAATAGGGGCATAACAGGCAGAAAACAATGGAACCTCGCGCACGACGGAAGAATAACGTACTGTCGATTAGCAGGGCTCGAAAAGCGATCTTTTCAAGAATTATACAGTCATTGTTATCAACCTTTTTGTTCAAAATTCAAATTTTCGAGCAAGGAAATTGGTAAAATACTATTTCTCAAATTGTTGACTATATTAGTATGCTAAATCACTTTTTATAGTTTGTATTACTTTCACGTTTTGCACTTTTTATAATTTATGTTGTTTGTGCATTACCAAATTCAAATGGAAATTACAAAAAAAAACTAAACTGCGGCAATGTTACATTGCCGCGATTCAATTCAGTTTTCAGTGAGTTTTTCCGGGCACTCGGAAGGCTTCTGCGGAAAACATAACATTGTCAATTGTTGAAATGTTTTATTGGTCATCTTTTCAAGCTTTGGTCAATTTACTAATGTGAACCAAGGAACTCAAAGACAAATTTGACAAACTTGAACACAACTTGAAAACTCTTAATAAATGATTCCCATCCAAACCCCGTTAAAAAGCAGTGACATGTTTTTGGGAAAGTTTATCAGTCTTTCAGGGACTTTTTCTTATGGTTGTGGTTAATCAGTGGTAAGTCATAATTCGGCGATTGAATGGGCGAGACGTTATTATAACATCGCTTCTTTCACTTGAAACCCCTTTGCACCAATTGATATTCCTAACTCATTTTCTTAAGACATCTCATTTTTCTCTACAGAAGCCAACTGCCGGAAGTCGCCGGGTGACCAATTATGTATCGGCTAATCGTAGCTTTTTGTGGGCGCCGTCGGGATTGGGTGGGCGGAGCGCCAGCTGCCATTCTGCCGGTCGCGTAGGGTCATTCGGGGTCAGCACGGCATGTCCGTCGACTTCTGTGTGCAGGCCCTCGCCAGTCCACAACTAGATCCCAAGAAGAAACTCGATGAGGTTGGTCCTCCTTCCCTTTCCTTCTTTCCATTCTTTGGTTTCTTCTTCAATTGTACCCTTCTAGGTTACTCTTTTACGCCCCGCCGCTTTGAAGCCATTTGATGGAGGCGTCAAACCATTCGATTGGCTGCAGATGCCTGTCTTCTGGCAGCCATGGCAGCAGCTTCAGCTTGCCCTTATTAGTTCCGTCGTAGCTCCAAGACCTACTGTAAGCTACCATAAGTGCATTGTCTTACTGTAATTTAGCCATTGACGGATCTCTCCTCATTGGAGAACCTACCACCCTTAATCCATCGAAAGCGTCACATTCCCAGTCCCGACGTTTCCAAGAAGATCAAAGTCCGTAAACTTGAAGAGGATACTGTAACTGCGTCACCAGTCAGCGGAATGTTCATAAAGGTGGGAAGGCGCGCCTTGCGCAACAAACAATGCGCAATAGCGTGGACAACAGTTTGGGAACAAACGCTGGTCTTTTCACTTACGCAATTCAGTGCAAAATTTATTCCAATCCTAAATTCGGCGATCTCTCTCTCTCTCTCTCTTTCTCTCTCTCTCTCTCTCTCTCTTTCTCTCTCTCTCTCTCTCTCTGTCTCTCTCTCTTTTTCTCTCTCCCTTTATCTCTCTCCCTCTCTCCCTTTATCTCTCTCCCTCTCTTTCTTTCTTTCTTTCTTTCTTTCTTTCTTTCTTTCTTTCTTTCTTTCTTTCTTTCTTTCTTTCTTTCTTTCTTTCTTTCTTTCTTTCTTTCTTTCTTTCTTTCTTTCTTTCTTTCTTTCTTTCTTTCTTTCTTTCTTTCTTTCTTTCTTTCTTTCTTTTTTTCTTTCTTTTTTTCTTTCTTTCTTTCTTTCTTTTTTTCTTTCTTTCTTTTTTTCTTTCTTTCTTTCTTTCTCTCCTTCTCACTTGCTTTTTCTCTCTTAGTTTGGTATATAGGTATTTACAAACTGTATTTAAATTTTTTATTCTGTTAATGTTTAGTTTATACGGAAACTGTTAACAGTATCCATAAACCACCCTTTTTACTTAGCTTATACGATAAATACAAAACTCATCTAGAAATGGAATGACCTGTTTTTGCTAGCATCAGAATTCTCATTGACGCTTCTTGACCTCAGCCCATCCTCCTTTGTCGATCTAATTGCATCTGGAGCATAATCCGTGCAGCTGGTTTCTGGCGGCTTCGCTTTTCCTCGCGGGACTCATTAGCATGCGCTTTAGACACAGACTGTCAGCGGCAGTAATTGCCGCCTTCTGCCGTGTTGATGTGCCGACGCGAACGGCTAAAAACGCTTGACAATCTGCCATTTTAGGAAGAGTCATGTCTCCCTCCACCCGAGGAATTGCAACGAGAGGCTGATGAACTGGACGAAACCGCAGCCTTTGTCGAGGTGTCGGAGGAGTCCCGGAAGCAAATTGGATCCATTCGCAATGTGATAGGGGATTGCGTCTGCAAACTTTGCAAAGTGAGGCTTTTTTCGGGGCAATCCTAGTTTTAAAATTGAAGGTGAAGTACGACGACGTTTTCAAACTCGCACAGCACAGGTGCCCAAGAATTGCCCACGAGGAGTACAACTGTCCAGAGTGCGATAAGGTTGGTTCGCCTCTTTTGAACTTACAAAGTTAGACATGAATCTTTAAGTTAGTTAAAACCTTAGGCACTTTATGACCTTAAGACAGTTACAGTTAACTTTCAAAGGAAACTTATCTGATCATGTAGCTTGAAAGGTAGAGTTCGTAAACTTTTTATAAACTCCTTTACAAATACTTTAAATTCATTAAATGTTTCCTAATTCGCCGTTTTTAGACCTTTTCCTGCCCTGCAAATCTCGCCTCCCATCGTCGATGGCACAGGCCACGCGAGATGGAATCTCAACCCTGCCCCTCTTGTTCGGTTGTCTTCCAAACAAAGAGACAACTCCGGGCTCATCTAGTCATCTGCCAACCATCCCTAGAAACTCTACTGAACCAGATGTCCCCTGCCTCCTCTTTTTAATTTTAACCCCCCCCCCCCCCCTGTTTTTTAAAACTTTCTTTTTGCTGAATTCCTCTAGTCAAGCCCCTGCTCTAGTCATTTCCAATTGATCTCATTGGCCCTCACAATGATCTCAGCGCCTGGCGCGCCGTTTTTTTCTTTTTTTTCCTTTGCTGAATTCCTCTAGTCAAGACGCTTTGGTGAAAGCTTTAATGCCCCATTTGCATCATTACCTCCAAGTATTACTCCCCCCTCTCGGCTCCCAAGCCCCCCCCCCCAGGCCGCAGTGCTGCATTTACGCCCCCTCCCCCCCCCCCCCCCATCATGACCTATTTTCGTGAATCCGCTGCCATTCCATGTCCAGATTAGGCTCCACCTAATCCAATTACTATTTGTGTGTGTTTCCTTGCTGAGCTCTCTAGTCACGTGTATATAACTGGTTATTTTCCTTAGAAATGCGAGTCTTCTAGTCAAGTGTACAGGCCCAACTTCTTTTTCTTTCCCTTTCTAGAACCAATTGTCTTATTGAATTATGTTGTCATCGAATGTTCTTGTAGTAAATATATTTTGTTACACTGCCGATATCAATTATACAAAATTATTTGGGGTTTTGAAAAAGAGCGAGAAAATGCGGGTCTAAAGCCTATTTCACAATGGAACGTTTGCCAAATGAAATTTCGCGTTTAATCGATAACCCTCGTTCTTCCATCTTGGTGAAAACAGTATCATTTCAACTTAAAGACTACCGAATTAGAAAACTTTTTCTACTCCATTGATTCGGATAATAAACTAAAACATCAGAATGTTAAGAGAAAAGAATGGTCATCGCAGTTTAGCGATCGGTCGAAGTTGCAAAAAAGGATTTGTAGTTCAGTTTTGTAAGAAGCAGAACAAACAGTTTCCAAACTTTCTAAGTACACATTATAACCACACAAACTATATTTGACCGACAGTATTCTGCTAGAATTGCATTCACATTGAGTCAACTTAATGAAGGCCAAGCATATCTTCGGCGAGACCGAAGTGTTACAACATGTTATTTATTTTTATTGTAACATATATCGAATGATATAAAACTGTTACGTTGAATTACTAAAAGTCAATATCAGATTTTATCTTTCTAATTTACTTTCCTACGTTGGTAGTAAATCCGACTCGTAACCGAAACCGTTGTTCGGCGACGCATTAGGCTGGAATTTCGGCGAACGAAAAACCCGAGCATCAAGAAAAAGAGAACGTTTATGTGATGAGATGAAATTCCAGAAGCACATCTGCTTGTTCTTCCTGGTTGCAGAATAGTGCAGAAGGAAAAGCAAAAAAGCTTCTGAATAGAAAACAAAAGGATTTTGAATAGAAAGAAAGCAAAAAAAGAAACAAACGGTACCCGTCTCTGATCTCAGTTGGTCCAATCCAGTGATATGGTCTTGGGAGATCAGAAAATGTTATTGAAAGCTATTTTCTTCGTCAGGTTTACAAAAAAGTTTGCTGATTGTTCTTAGTATATAGTAAAATAAATTGAACATCATTGGGCATTGTAACTAAAACAAGGTATGGATCTGACAATCGATTTTAAGAACCAGCAAAGTTCATTATACTAAAAATATAAGAATTTTGAAGGTTTTTGGCGAATGTGGCCCGAATATCTTGGCACAACAACGATAAAGCATAACCCCGTTAGTAAAAGTAGGAGATACATATCACAGCTAGGAGGCCTGACTGTCGCCAATCACAGCCCAAGGACCCGGATAAAAGAGTCTACTTCTACTACAAACGTAACAACAAATGTTATCAATCTTTGCCTAGAGGTCAGGTTTTTTCTCAATAGGGAAATGCCTCTTGGGATAGGTCCGAAGTTCGGCCAAGCGACGACTCTCCTTCAGAAGATTTACAAACTTTTCAATTGTTTCTCCAATGGTAATGTACAAAAATTCATCGACTGTGTTTTGGAAAAAGAGTTTCTCCATTTCCGACCTGAAAATGTGAAATACTAGAAAATCCCAAATTTCCTCACTTGACGGTATTTTCCGATTGCTGCAGTTGATGGACCTGCTGTGAGAGGAAAGAATCAATTTGGTTTAGATACCTAAAAACCACAAATATCACGTTTTTTTTGTTGAGTTCATACCAATTTTGGGAAATGTCGTGTTTTCGGCTGTATCTAGAAAGCCATCCCATGATATGATGGTTCTTTCCCAGTTCACTCTCAACGTATTCGATTGTTTGTTGGGCATTTCCTTGGAATGACTGGTATACATGCCAACCTTGAAAAACAGATTAATTGCATCTGTTGGGATTGAAATACCTGGGAAATTGCAGGCGTTGCTGATGAGATTCAGCTGTGCAACGTTGTAGGAATTGCAGCCAAGCAAACGAGCGGCTTCGTCGCGATTTTTACGTTGGTCCTGAAACCGAATCTTAAAGGAGGTTCTTAAAAGCTCATATCAAAATCTTTTGAATGTCAATTATGAGAATGTACAAACTTGGCAAAACACTGGATTCGACAGAAGATTAGCCTGGTTTATAGGAAAAAAACATCGAGGGTTCGGGTCCGCGCGGGGAGGGAGAGTGGGACAAGAATTTTGAGTTTAATGAGACTCATTAGACTCCTTCAGCAAGGTTCTCTCACGATGAACTCGTATGTCTAGGAGGCGCCCAACGAGGCCAATCCTTACAACTATACCACTTTAAATGTACGTCATCCCGTCCGATCTGGCAAGTCAAGCAACGTTGGGCCCAGTTAGTACTTGGATCGGGGATGGCTTGGTATTTTTGGATGCCGTTTTTAAAAAAAATGTAGTTGGTTTTCGAAAGGTATTCGCTTTGGTTTTGGGTGAGGGGCATGTTTTGGAATTCGCACCATAGACTTTTCAACGTGGTCGTGACCCAGAATTCAGAATCCTTGAATTAGGAATCGAAGAGGTTACCCAAGATAAGTCCTAATAGAATGCGTAGAAACAAAACTTGAAAAAAGGGGTTTTGTTAGTCCCAGGCTAAATTTCACTCAATTTTCTAATCTGTCTTAAAACAGTGCTTGTAAATGTTTGATGAGCTTTTCGAATCCCTTCACGAGTGATGAAACAATGAATTCAATTTTCTTTTCCCATAAAGGTAGGTAGATCTTTTTTTATAGTTAAAAGAAAAAGTTTAAAGTTAGGACTGCCTAACAAAACCTGCTTTTACTAGCCCATAATGCTCAAAATGTAATCAAAAGAAGATGAAATACCGTAAGATTATATTTTTGATTGAACTACGCGTCAAAAGTTTCAATTCAGGGTATTTTAAATCATGAGGTTCTTGATTTAAGGTCGCCATAAGGCGTTCCATCTGCCCAAAAATTCCGTAACAAAACAAAAAAAGAGTCATCCTTAGTTAAGGGAAAAACTTCCTTTTAGTTTTTTACCTATATAATTGATAGTATTACCATTGAGGACTCAAAATTAAAAGAAAGACGATTTTACACAGGATTATATCTTTAAGAGTCACGAGTCAGTCGATGAAAACCACGAGTTGTTTTGAAAATGAAGGTTTTTTTTAATGAAGCCGCTTTTTGTCAAACTCACAATATTTGGCGCGTTTATAGCAGTTCTAATCTGAAGAATCATCGAAGGCGTTCCCATCGGAAGAATCTCACAAATTGCAGCCATGTGGTCATACCTGGACAACAACAATTTCCACTCCCCCTGTTTTCCTTACCTTTGCCAGCCTGTAATAATAATTCCACCGAATTTCTTGAACTTCTTTTCTTGTCGTTGTTTGGTTCTAATCCATTCCATATTGTTCTTTTCGTAATGAGCAATATCTATGTACTTGGCAGATGGGAAATTGGCTCCTTTGTAGGCGGAAGAAGCCCAAATGACTGGGAAGTTGTCGGCGATTATGGAAAATGACATGTCTAGAATTAAAGTTAAACAGCTTTCAAACAATTTAAAGTCACCTGGCATGGTTACAATGTTTTCAGAATAGTCCCAAACTACAGGCTGCACCACACTTCCAAGATCCAATTGTTTAATCAATTGACCGTCAAAGTCTTTCACCATATCGTGCCAGGCCAGAATTCTTAAGAAAATTAAAATTTCTTATATTTCCACGAAAAATACTCACGTAACGTCATTCCCAATTAGCTCTTTTGTGTACAAAGCGATGTTTTTCAAATGGGTGAGAGCCAACAGTTGCTTTCCTCCCACAGGGTTCTTCGCAATCCAGTCTAACGATTTCTTGCAAACTCCGAACTAAGTTAATGTTTAGTGTTTTAATCAAATATGCGTTGTTTTGCTTATTTTTCCTCCAACAAACCTCGAAAGCTTCATCTGCTCCTATGTGGAAGTAGGGAATTCCATACGGTTTGTGGACCTCTACAATTTGACGAATGGCGTCTTTTACAATTGATACGCCTTCATCATCTCCAAGGCATAAGACCTAAATTTCAGGTAACTATAGTATTTTTGTTTAAACAACCTGAGGATATAATTCATTTTCCCTCAAATGTTCGAACCCTTTAAGCTTTAGGAACCATTCCAAGTGACCGAAAGTTTGCATCAATGGAATGATGTCCAAGTTTAACTTTCTAAATAAATATTAAATTATCTCGGTGTCTATTTTTCGGTTACTTAGCTTCATCCAAAATGGCGTGAACGTCATCCATGGAATAGGCATCTGTGTTTCTAGCCGTTTTGAGCTTTCCTTCCCATGGGAACATATCTTCCCACTCAAGGAGAATGCCTGGAAAGGGTTGAAGAGTTATGAACTTGTAAAGGTTTGCTGAGCAGGTGAGCGGTTGAGTAAGAGAGAGAGAGACACAGAGAGAGAGAGAGAGACAGAGAGACAGAGAGATACAGAGAGAGAGAGAGAGCGAGAGAGAGAGATAGAGAGACAGAGAGATACAGAGAGAGAGAGAGAGAGACAGACAGACAGAGACCGAGATAGAGACTGGAACGCGTGAGGGAGTGAGTGAGTGAGTGTTTACGTGTTTTTAAGTAAATGAAAATGAAAAGGTATCATTTAGCTATTGATGACATGAAATTTTTACATACCTGTTGCTCCTGATTTCTGAACTAGCCTCAGCAGTTCCTTGAAATAAGGCACCTTCGGTGGCGCTCCTTTCAAATCAAAGTGAACCAGAATGTTCTCATAAAATTGACCCTGAAAATTGCACTATAATTTCATCCCAAAGTTTCGAAGCTAACCACTCTGCTAATTTTCGGGGCAAGTGTTTGTAAGGAAGCAGGTTTCACTTCAGATCTCGGCTTAACGGGTAATCCAGAAGCAACGGCAGTTTGTTTTACTGCTTCCACTATATCCTGTTTGTTTACTTCAACTTTGGATTCTTCCTTTTCTTCAAGAACCGCCTGAGGTAAATCAAATAAGGAAACTGGTTTATAACTTACAGTATCTAAATTGAAATTCCCTCCTCTAGGATGTGAGTTGGTAATTTCGATAAAAACAAGTAGAAGTGCACAAATCAATACACTTTTCCATAGAATTCCAAATCCTCGTCTTCGAATATAACGAAAAGATAACATCTGCAATTACCAGTCACGTGGCTGTGATTACTCGATAGAAGGGGGCAATTGAGAAATAGAGATGAATGTTTTTAGGTTTCAATGAATGGGATTTTATAATTTTTCCAAGTTACGAAAGTTTCAGCAAGTTATTAAATATGAAGAATCTTGAAATAAATTGGTGAATCGTGGTAGAAAAAGCGAGACGATGTTGGCAAGGGAAAGGGATGCTAATCTTCTATTGTCGTTTCGGGAAGAGAATAAATGAACAATTCCATCTTTCGAACTCCCGTAGGCTGCAATTTCAAAAAAGCTTCCGCGAGTAGACACGGCACCCGCGCACATAAAAATTAACGGCATTGGTAACCCAGGTAATAGGGCACATTCCGGGAAAGGATGCGTTGGGGCGCCATAGCTCTATTATTTCATATGGGCCGCGGTCACCACGGCGACAGAGTGGCCAGCGACCGGCCAGGGAATTAACCGAGCCTCAGTGATTGCCATGAATGATTTCCTCACAAGGCTTCTGGGCTGACGCAGGTTGGATATAGACACGTGGACGCCGGGAATTGAATCAGCCCTTATAGGGAAATAATGGGGGGAACACGGTGTGCGCATCGATCCAATGATAAGAAGTCCCTTCGAATACATTAGGCATGAACGGCCGACGCTGATATTTGGACCCATACATGAATAATCAATATTCAAACAGTCGGAAATTAGCATCAATTAGGAATTTCACATCATATTACGATATTTCAAGACAGCTAATTTCTCACAATTCGAAAACATAAGCCCTGCACAGGGAAACTAAATGAGTGTGTTGTTGAAACAAAGAGCCAAGGTCTAAAGAGCCAAGGTGTTGTTGAAACAAAGAGCCAGGGTCTAATCAAATGCTAAACCATTTGCCACGTAAGAGCTCGCCAAGGATAGCCACATTGCGCGGGCGGCTCGCGGTCCACTGTACAAATACCAGAAGCGATCGATGAGTCTCAAATCTGATGGACGAAGGTGACAAACGCGGTTCTCGCTCTGACCAAGTGCCCTTTGCGCCAGACTGTCTAAAAACATGCCGCACAGGTTTATTTCAGTACACAACGGGATCAACAACGTGAACTTATAAATAATTTCACAGAACATCCGGTAACAACATAAGAAACAATCAGTCGCTGTCGCTGCCAGAAGACGACGACTTAGATTCCGAAGAAGACGACTTCTTCTCATCATCTGAGCCCTTTTTCTCGCTGTCATCATCGGATGTCTGCTTTCCCTGGTCGCCATCCTCCTCATCTGAAATAGGGGGTTAACTAAATTAAGAAAAAAAAAGAAATGATTAAATTGATAAAAACAATCCTCAAATTGTTGCTTATTTTGCAAGACCGTATGAACAAAAAAGCTCACTCTCTACGTCAGACTCGTCATCGTCATCGTCGTCATCATAGGGATTCATAAGCTTCCTCATTCGTTCCTCAATATACGCCTCTTCGCCATCGTTTACGTCGCGGTAGGTCACGTGCATTTCGGCCTTCAGCTGAAAAAAAAAAGAAATAAAAGCAAAACAGTACACCGCAAACCTTAGGAACTCCGGCAGGGCGACGCTTCCTGTTCAGCTTGACACGGGTCTCCAGCTCGTTGTATAAGAACTTGTCGCCCCTCCTGTACAGAACATAATCGTCTTCGAAGTTCTAAATTTTAAAATAAGAAACGATTAGAAAACAAATGTTTTAACATTGAAAATTGTAGAAAATTCTACCTTGGAGGTCTTGTTGCGGACCACCCACGTGTACTCTCGATTCAGCGGGAACTCGTACACTTCACCCGGATCGTAATCGCGACTAGCGTCGTTATCCTCCATAATCTTTTGGATAGTCTCCACCGTGGGGCAGAAATAACCAACATCACTGCCTTCGAGACCACTGAACAAAAAATTAAACCAGAAAAATTGGATATTTACCTGAGCAAACCATTCTCCATAGCAATCTTCTGCACATTCTCAGGCACACCGGAGTAAGAAGGATCAGCATCGAAGATAACTTGAGCAAAGGGATATTTCCACAGCTGAAAATAAGAATAACCACGGCAAAAAATACAACTTACATCGAAATCGGGGAAAATCTCAAACTCCTCGACAGCCGTCACACCGGGTTTGCTGTAATGCTTAGTGATCGGCTTCTTAACCTGAACGGAACAAATTAACCTCAAAATAGAGAAAAACTCACATCCTCGAACGTCTTGTTAATAGCAGCAATTTGACTACCGCGATCGCGGTAAACCATCTCGGAGGGGTCCATGTTCTTGAGAAGATTGTATCCGACCTTTGTCTCCTGCCTGAAAACAAAAATTGAAATCTTTAAAAAATGAGATTAACCTGTCAGCACCGGCACCAAAACGGTTAAATTCAGAGGAGATGTATTCGGTACGTCGCATGAAAGGCACGACGCGGGAGTGCTGAGCAGACCTAAAAAAATGAATTAATTTTTTTGAATAAATTCTATAGGGAGTTACCGTTTCATCTTCAGAAGAGAAGTGGCGCTCTCATCATCGAGCAGATATTGGTCCCTCTCGTGAATCTGCAAAACGTTTGAATTAACAAAAGAGTTATGAAACACCTACAGATACATCGCGGTTAAGAATGTAAGCGTCAGGATCGACGAGGTCGATGCTCACTCCGACATCCGTATCGCACATCGTCTGCTTTTTGAAATTTCTCTCGAGATCAGTTTCGCGATATTCAATAAACCTAAAAGAATGAATTAAAATGAAAAAATCAGAAAACTACCTAGAAAGAGGAACAAACGGGCAGTGGAGAAACTTTCCATCGTATGGGAGATCAGGCAGCGTATTCGCGAATTTCGGACGCCAGAAGAAGTCGACTTTCGGCCTAAATAACAAAACTAAATTAGATATATTAACAAAACAAAAGAACAAAAAAACAAGAAACTTACTTTTGAGGACGGGCGCTTTTGTTCTGTCCGTTGGCCACGTTCCTCGGCTGTGGCGGCCTCGGTTGTACCGGTCTCATTGCTTAAATTGGAGAAATATGTCAAATAAACTTGAAATAGTCAAGAGAAAAAGAGAAGCTTTCAAAACCATAATATAAATTAGAACCAGCGACGTTTAAAACTACTGAATAAAGTGTCTAAACGAATTCAAAAGCGTTTTCAAATCGTGTGCAACAAGGGCGCAGAAGACGCTAAACACCGGGCAGATGTGCAAATGCCTTACCACAGAAGTCTTACCAAGGACGCCTTAAAAATAAGCACATTTCATAAAATTTTAAGATATATATGATAAATAGTTGACAAATCAATAGCGAAATATTCATGTACACATACGAAAAACCACATAAATCTATTATAAATCAGAAAAATCAACAGCAACCAAAACTCGGCCTAAAATTGGGTTTGTAACAGTTTTTTCTCAGTTATTGCATATTATGAGTAAAAGAATAAAAACTAATGGCGAGATCGAGCAGCCCTGACAATGGCTACCACAGCGATGCCAACAACGAGAGCGGCTGCGATAGGATAAATTATTTGAATACTTTTTCTGAAAATTGAAATATAGACGATATGGAGATTCTACCTCTGTTCTGTGTCGTTAACAGGGGATTTCGGAAGAACTATTTCATTGGCGGCCAGAGTTTGTTTTATGGAATTTGCAATTGTATTGACGATATTGCTGTCGGATTCTAAACAAACTGTGTCATGTAAACTAGACTTCATTTTACCATCCATAGGGTCTTGTTGGAGTTTGAAAATTGACAGATTTGCAAAGGAAGTAAGTGGCGAAGGAGTCATTGAGTACTGATTACAACTCTAAATTTCACTTTTTTTTTAATTCTTGTATAATTTACATCAAGGATGCGCTGTTCGGCTCCTTTTTCAACTAGCATGTTGACTGTCGATTCATCTCTGAATATGGCTATGATGCCGTCATGTGATTTTCCATCGGTTGATACGTCGTTAATCTTATTATTCACATAAATTGGTCTAGAAAATTGACAAACTTCTAAAATCCGGTCACCGACGGTTAAACGACCATCTTTTTCTGCAACACCGCCTTTTCTGATTCGAGTTATGAACGGAGAAAATTCGTCAGGGAGGTAAGGTTCGTCGCAGCCTCCAGTTATATTGAAGCCGTATCCATCACTATCTTTGTTCAATGTAATAGAAACTGTATTGATTTCTTGATCTGTGATTGTTTTTGATACTGTAGCTGGTGATCCTGTATACAAAAATCTTTTATTTTCCTTAAGAAATCAAACCGTTAGAGGCAACTGCAGTCATCTCGCTACAACCTACGTATTGCTCAAAACCCCACTAAATACCGGATTATTGGTTTAATTAATGATTAAAATTATAGATATTCCGTATAAAACAGCACCCCATCAAACAAAAATCCAGAACTAAAGCATTTTTATGTTCTGATAATGTATGTCGGGGAACACAAAATCACAATATACAAGGAAGGGGGAACACTTTACCATTATGGAAAACCATCAACACTCACAATGGTGCTCTCGGAAATTCTAAAAGGGGGGACAGTTGTTAAAAATATTGCATTGTAAGTAAGAGGAGAATTTCCATAAGGCCACATCGCCGTAGATAATAGTGGAGAAAGGTGGTGCTAGTTCAGGAAACGAATCGACATCTTCTCTTCAATGTCTGTCTTCTCCATAGCCTGAAAAAGTCAACTTATCAATGACATCAAAATGAAATAGGCAAATAGAAAAAATCAATGGAAAAGTCAACGAACCCTGCAAAACTCTTCAAACGAAATTTTCCCATCGTTGTCGCCATCAGCCTCTTCAATGGTGCGATCGGCGATTTTGTCCAGCTAAACCACCATTTAATCCAGAAAAAAAGGTGGTATTACCTGCTCGGCGGTAATGTTCGCACCGACCATACTGTTGAGAATAACCTTGAATTCTTCCCTGGTGATGTAGCCGTTCTTGTTCAGGTCGTACATTTGGAAGGCAACTGAAAACGGTAAATAAGATAAAGAAAATGAGAAAACACACATTTCAACTTCTGGCGTCTGCTGTTCAGCTCATTCTTCTTAGAGCGGTTGATCGGCTGGAAATGGGCGAGCACCCTCACAAACTGACGGAAATTCAACTGCTGCTCGTTCTCACCACTGAAAAAACCATTAAAAGGGAATTTGTCGGGAAACATACGCCAATGTGAAGAAAGCATCGACGATTCTGTCTCCGAGAGGGTTCACTGCGAGCTCCGGAACGTTGAGGAAATCATCTCGCGACAGGAATCCCTGGCCTGAAAAACGGAGATCATGACGTAGTTGCGTGCATTTAGAGTAACTTGTTTGGTCGATAGAATAAACAACTATGCGTCAAAAACTGTTCAATGACCCTGGGTGGGAGGACTTACCTTTCTTATCGAGAGACAGGAATCGGCTGTAAAGGCGCACAATCTGGTTTCGATTAACTGAAAAAAATGGATTAATTTAAAAAAAAAAAATGGAAAAAATGAGTTTACAAATTCGACAAAAAGAAGAGGTAAACCGAAAACCTACATTCAGTCTCCTTGGAGATCTCATCAATCTCCTCGTCCCTCAACATCAAGGAGCTGTTGTTACCCATTCTGCTCGAACTGGATAATCTGAAACGACAGTTTTTAATATTTAGGGTAAATTAAGGTGTCTGTAAGAACAACTGTGCAGGCAAAAAACCAATAGGTTTCCCAAAGGAAGAAAGCGCAACGATCAGTGATATGAAAACTCTATCTTATCGGTACAAAGTTCGTGGGCTGATACATCGCGCACCCGAAAAGGCTTTGAAACAAAATAGGAGTGACAGTCGAAAACAAAAGGGACGTGACATTGGTTTCCATTACGCATCGGAGCGCGTCACAACTAATCTATCAGCAAACAAATCGATTCAAACGACACGCCTCCTGAACTATTCGTCGTTTTCGGTCAATAGGGCATGAGCAAACAATATGCACATAAGATAAAAATTGGTTGTTTTCTTATTGCCTTCTATGGATTAAGAGGAACATATCACGAGACACCAATACTTCCACAATCAAGCAACGGTCGCACAGTTTCATCGATCGTAGTGAAAGGAAAGGATGGTGAAAAGCGCACAATGTGGTCTCGACATTTTCGGACCGAATTACAATATCACGTGAATCGGCCATGAAACGATTCGCTCCACATTACTACACGACGGCGGCTGATGTTGCTTTCCCAAGCTGTGCTAACCATAAAATGGACTTACTTTCTGAAGATCATGACTGCTTGGGAGGGAAGGGCGAATGGGAAAGTATTCCCCTATATAGGAAACGCAGCAACAATAAGAATCACCGGTCAGTGGACGATCACAGAATATCCACCCCCAGGGCTCGTAATACTCGCTTAACGCGATCCGCGCGCCACATCTCGTTTTATTCTACGAAAGCGAGAGGAATTCTTCCATGCGTCATAGGTGCTGTACAACAGGTTTCGGAGAATACGAATCTCTCCATAACAGCAAACAATGGCAGTGAAAGGGAAGGCGAGCGGATTCGTACAGCTGATAGTTCAAGTAAAGTGAACGCAGACTGTGTCTGCTTCTAATATTAAGGCGCGAGAAAAAAAAGCGATGATCAATCTATCGCGTGAGGGCATTTTCAATACACGATGATTCAAAACACCGCGGCGATCGATCCAAAGTGCACAGCACATGACTGGATGGTATGTCTGTGTAAAATGGCCGAACTCTTTAACGCCCATAAATGACCAGCGGATTATGTAAAATTCATTATCGCATTAAACAGGACAGTTGAAACAACGCCGATACCGACCGGCGAATGAAACCTCCGCAAAAAGGTCGGGATCAAAAGTACAAATTCAACCCCTATCATTTATACTAAAAATTACTAATTAAAAACCCAGTTTAAGCAAATTTTAAGTGAAAATAAAGTAAAAAAAGAAAAAGTGAAAGGCGGACGAGCAATATATGGAGAACACCGGGAGCGAGCAAACAAACTCCTCAGCGGCCGCGCTCGCTTTCGCCGTCGAGCCGAAAACGCGCGTTTTTAGGGTAACGCAATTTTTTCAAAAGTCGCTTTTTCTCCTACTTGGTGGTATTTCTTATTTTTCTTGATTTTAATTTCTGTTTTCTTTTAATATTTGTGTTTAAAAATTAATGATAATTATTAATAATTACAAAATTACTGATTTTAAGTGGTTTTTTCGCCAAAAAGGAGTGTGGAGAGGGATCCGAGTAATTTGCTGTTTTCCTTCAAAGTGATGTGCTTTTATTTTTCTGTTTTCTTTTAATATTTCTGTTTAAAAATTAATGATAATTCTTTATAATTACAAAATTATTGAATTTAAGTGGTTTTTTCGCCAAAAAGGGGGTTGAGAGGGATCAGAGTAATTTGCTGTTTTCCTTCAAAGTGATGTGCTTCTATTTTTCTGTTTTCTTTTAATATTTCTGTTTAAAAAAAGTTGATAATTATTAATAATTACAAAATTATTAATTTTAAGTGGTTTTTCGCCAAAAAAGTAGGATTGAGAGGGATCCGAGTAATTTGGTGTTTTCCTTCAGAGTGATGTGCTTCTGTTTTTGTTTAAATCGTTGTTTTTATAGCTTGTTCCTTATTAGCTTGATCGAAAAAATAACAGCGACTGAAAAATATGCAGTTTTGGATAATTAACTCCTCATTTATCACTTTTAGTATGGAACACCCACTTTTTGTCGGAATATTTGTACGGATTCAACTTTTCTTCTGTTTCTTTTTAATTTAATTATCTCTGCATATAAAACCGATTATTTTACAGGTAATAATGAATAGGTACGAAGTGATGCAGCTAGATTTCTTCGAAATCTGCACGAGTGGCGACTTCAACCACGTCAACAAGCTCCTGCGATCCGGAGCCATCGAGGTCAACTACCAGCACAAGATTAATGGCTGGTGAGTTCCGTTAAAATTGACGTACTTATGAACAGCTGTTCACTTGTACTCTGTGAGTGCGTGTCCAGGAAGAGTTTCGTGAACCAGCTGTTAATTGATATTTTGTGCAGTCCAGTCCTCCAACTGCCCGTCCGCACTGGACGTGTGTAATGTGTCCGGCAGTCGCTCGTTGCCCTCCCGGGTTCTCATTGCATGTTTATCACGCGTGTCTACTTGAAATTTCATTTTTAACCCAGAAGTGTATTTTCAGGTCCGCACTTCACTGGGCTGCCTGTCGCGAGCACGAGGACATCTGCGTCTTGCTCATTGACAGCGGATACAAGAGGGATCTGGTGACTGCTGAAGGAAAGACCCCCTTCGACGTAAGTTTCTTGTCTTTAGCGCAGATAACTGTGATTGTAGGTTTGTCCTTCCTCCAACGCTGCTCTTCGTGAGATTCTCCGTCTTGAGGGCTCTGTAGACGACATGGATGTGCAGGTTGCTCGCTCCGAGTCCGATGCGACTGTGCCCTTTACCCCTTCCTACATGAAGAACCCCGCCTTCCCGTACTCCAAGAAAACTTCCTTCGACAAGGACCCAGGTTTGTTTTTTTTCCTCCGATGAATTATAAAAAGACATTTCAGAGTCTCCTACGAAGGGTGTCTACTTCTCTTACGGGCTTCGGGATGCGACCGCGAAGACTCGTTTTATCCTGGTCCTCACCAGGTAAGTATCAATATCTCAACATGAAAGTACGTGTTTAGCGCTTCTGACGGCAAGGTAGCTTACAAGAGGATTACTGTTCCCGGCGGTTCTACTCTCCAGAATCTGAAGAAGTCGGTCGAGAATGCGCTGCGCCAGGGCCCTATTGCTGAGCTTCTGATTCTGCCAGATAGGGTAAGCTCGGTCAATCGTTTGCATTCTGACTGGCAACTTTAGGTTGTGCTGGAAGACGACTCTCAGATTTACTCCATGGCCAACTGCCAGAAGATTGCCGTCACCTTCGGTTCCCCGGCTACTGATAGCACTCAGGTTAGTTTTCTTTGCGAATTTTGTAAAAGAAAGTGTTGAATTATTAATCCTTTGTGTGGTCTGTTAACCCTATGTATGTTATAATTCAGAGTTCTGTGTCGCTTGATGGTTCGGAGGACAGTGACAGGGATAGCGGTAGCATGGTTACGTTGCCCGTCGATTCCAAGGTTAGTATTAATTCTGAATTTTATCTAACAGCTACCCAAGTATTTTTATCAATGTTGTGTTGAGAATTTTGCTAATGTTATTATTTATCGTTGGCGACTGAGGAGTCTGCTGATGTATCTGAGGACACTGCCACTTTGCCAATCGAGAGAGAATCCCGGATGCGTAACCAAGCGGTAGATAACATCAACGACCAGGCTCAGCCTGCTATCCAGGTAGACTACGGCATGATATCTGAGTATTTCTGAGTTTAGGTGTCTCAGCCGGTGCAGATGAATGAGGTGGTCGACGTCAATCAGATCATTGCCGTGCCTGAACAGCAGGCGGATGCTTATCGCGAGATGCAGCCGATGGTTGTGAGTCCCTTCTCCAGATGCTCTTCTAAATTGTTTTTTTCAGAGGGAGTACAACATGAATTTGTTTGTGGCTCGTCTTCTGAATGACGTGGATAATCGCCGCCATGCGCGTGCTGCGGCTGAGCGCGGACCGAACTATGGATGGATCGACTGGGTCAACGAAAATGCCGTAAGCACTTTTCTTTTTCTGTGATGATGGAAAATGTTCAGGGTCGTCAGGCGATGGCGGTGGCGTTGGGAGTCAGTGCCGGTGCTCTTCTGTGGAAGCTTGCTGTGATGCGAAAGTGAAACTGCCCCATTCCGTTCACCTACTAGTAGTCTAATAGACTTGTTGCGAAGAGATTGGTTTTCCTCAAAGAGATTTATCCATCGGGTTCATTTTATATCACATCAATTATGATCAATAAACGTGATATATATCTGTGTTATGCTGCCGAGTTCGTCGGGTGTATTTTGTATGATTCTTGGTAACGCGCCACCTTAGTCGTTTTCACGTAAAGTTGCCTTATATTTGTTAGTTCAGACTACCGTTAAGCTCTTAGTAGTTTCAACTTTAAGACGAATTTGCATACACCACTTTTTTTGGTTTCATGTCTGAAACAGTGGTCATTTTGCAATTCATAGAAGTGGGCACACTACGTTGGTCAAGTAAGAGCGCTTTGTGTTTTTGTAACATCTTTCTGACAATCGCTTTTTAACAAAATCAGTATCGGGATATTAGCACCCATTTGAGACTACACACCCGTGAAAGATGAAGGAGGGCCCATATCAAATTTCCACAAATGTGTTACAATTTGGTGAAATACGAGAGGTTGATACGTTTGCAAAACACTGTGAGAATAGTAGTCTTCATTGCGTTGTTGTAGAAAATACCAGGTCATATTCAGCTTTCTGATGACAATGAAAAATGAACAACTACTTTGCGGAGTGACGAAAAACCAAATATGTAAATGCTCAGCGCACACCTGTACACACGTACATTCACATAAACACGTACACACGTGCTTACGTACATACAGACAGACACGAACGTACACATACCCACAGATGCACACACACACACACAAACAGACACCACATACACAAACATACACCCTCAACTTTGTTTCTGGGGCAAGTTAGACTAAAGTACATTTTTGCAGCACGCAGCTCGGGAATTTATAGGTTTTGTTTTCACTCGCAACAGCTGACGGTCTGTGCAACAACGTGCATTATAAAGGTCACGCACTTCACTTGAGGAGTGACGTAGGCATGTATCACACAACCACATTTTGTTAGTTGGACAAAAAGTTTATGTTCATATGTAACTGAAACTTACATTTAAAACTTTAGTGGTGCTACTGTATTAAGAAAGTATTTGTATGGCGTTATTTTTCTCTTTTGTGACCGTGGTAAAAAATTATGGTATACCAATATTATTACCCTTAACTTCTCCGAAGCTCGTTTAATTTTTCTACGATTTCCTAATTGGCAAATATTCTCCCTCTTCATCTGTAGCAGTCGTAGTCTTACCCAAGCTCAGAGCTGAAGTCTTTTAAACTGATTCAGAGACCTATCTTTAGCAAAATTGGTTAGAAATGATGCTCATTCGCAACCTTTTCCCCGAAGTCCAAGAAAGAGCTATGAGAGTAAATTGCTTGCATAAGCTTGAAAAATCTGCGTTAATTGCCTCTTAATGAGCTTGAAAATCTGCGTTAATTGCCTCTTAATGAGCTTGAAAAGCTGCGTTACTTGCCTCTTAATGAGCTTTAAAAGCTGTGGCGCCAGTTGCAGACTGAGCGCGGTGCGTTGGATAGTGGAGAGATCCCTCATGCAGGTAGAATGGCGCGCCGGTAGCTCAGTGGTTAGAGCAGCCGACTGCAGTTGTGAAGGTAGCGGGTTCGAGTCCTGCCTGGTGCATAACTTTTGCGAGTACCTCTATGACCAATCTCGTTTAGGGCAACGTGATTTAGCTGCGTTAATTGCCCCTTAATTAGCATGAAAAGCTGCGTTAATTACCTCTTACTGACCTTGTAAAAGCTGCGTTAATTGCCCCTTAATGAGCTTTTAAAAGCTGCCTTAATTGCCTCTTAATTGCCTTGAAAAAGCTGCGTTAATTGCCCCTTAATTACCATGAAAAGCTGCGTTAATTACCTCTTAATTACCTTAAAAAGCTGCTTTAATTACTCTCTTACTGACCTTGTAAAAGCTGCGTTAATTGCCCCTTAATGAGCTTTTAAAAGCTGCCTTAATTGCCTCTTAATTGCCTTGAAAAAGCTGCGTTAATTGCCTCTTAATTACCTTAAAAAGCTGCTTGAATTACTAACTTAATGACCTTGTAAAAGCTGCCTTAATTGCCTCTTAATTGCGTTGAAAAAGCTGCCTTAATTGCCTCTTAATTGCGTTGAAAAAGCTGCCTTAATTGCCTCTTAATTGCCTTGAAAAAGCTACGTTAATTACCTCTTAATTACCTTAAAAAGCTGCTTGAATTACTAACTTAATGACCTTGTAAAAGCTGCCTTAATTGCCTCTTAATTGCGTTGTAAAAGCTGCCTTAATTGCCTCTTAATTGCGTTGAAAAAGCTGCCTTAATTGCCTCTTAATTGCCTTGAAAAAGCTACGTTAATTGCCTCTTAATTACCATGAAAAAGCTGCGTTAATTGCCTCTTAATTACCTTAAAAAGCTGCTTGAATTACTAACTTAATGACCTTGTAAAATGTCCGTTAATTTCCTCTTAATGACCTGAAAAAGCTGCGTTAATTGCCTCTTAATTGCCTTGAAAAAGCTGTGTTAATTGCCCCTTAATGAGCTTGAAAAGCTGCTATAATTACTGACCTAGTTTCGTGAATCTTGTCAATTTAATGCGTTAGCTTTTCATCAACCTTTTTTATCGTAGAATCACAGTTTGATCTGCTAACTTCACCCCCCTCAAAGTATTCATGTTTTAGTCGTTGTTGTTGTCTTTTTAATTAGTTCTTGTTTTTAGATCTTATAGAATAAAACTTAGCGTGGCTAATCTAAGCTACTTTGGAAAAATCGTCTCTTTACGGAAGAAGCTCAATTTTCGGTGGCCGAAAATTAATTTACTTAATAATTGGGTTTAGTTTGTTCAACCTCATATGATATGAACTTTTACTACCTTAAATCATCATTTTCTCAGAGATCGTTCAAAGCTTTTTCAACACAACTTCGTATTTATAAAAATACTTTGAAAACTTATGTTATCATAATGATCTCTTTCTTTCTCTCCGGATTGCTACTGTTTCGCCACCCACGCGGGAGCGTTGTCCATCGCGGGTGTCTCTCTCATGTCTCATCGTAAGGCAGTCTGACCTCTTTTGCCTATTGATCCCATTCACTTTCGTAGGCTGGCCCTATCATCTCACAGTCGGTAAGCCGTCAATAAGACACCTACATATGGTCTTAGCCAATGTTAGGAGATGTCGCAACACTTGAGATTTTGCTTCTCTCTTGGATTTAATACCCGCCGAACTCTTTGCGCCGAGTAGCCCTTAGCGGCTTTTGTCACCGACTGGTCCTCCAACGAAGAGACTGGATTGAAGCATCCATTAATCGGTGTTCCATCCATTGCCGTTCTGAATCGTCAATATGCTTCAACACACTTTTTCAACCCTCCTTTTCCGAAAAAGAAAGCTGCGTGAGCTCCTTATAAATCATCTGTTTTGGCACATCCGTCAATGAAATCTCCCACAAAACAATGCCTCTCTTTCCTTAAGAAAGTTGTTTGGGATACTTTCTTTTTTACCGCCTACATCTACGACAAAAGTATTCGTTTGTCCGGCGAAAGCGAATCGCTGCGTCAATGGGGCAACTTCCTCGGATTTTCCGCTCAAGTGAAATCGAACCAGTTCACCCGCATCCCAGCCATTGTCGCGACCAGCTTACTCACAGTGCCTTTCTAGCTATTTCAAAGCTACCTTACCTTTGTCACTTCTCTTTTTCAGATGCTTCTTTTGTTCTTTTTGCTTCTTCCCGCATTTGTCGAATCATATAACAACGATTTATATATCCTTATTGACGAAGTTAGTTTATATAACTGCAGAGGAGGTAACACTTATCTTTAAAACTGAAACTTTTCTATTTTGCAGTCAAGAATGAAATTAAAGTCAGTGAAGAAGATATAAATATTGTAAATGAAAAGGGCAACAAGGTAGGCCTTCAGAAGATGGATATGTAATTTTGCGTAGGTTTATTACATTCGTGCCCCTGGAAACTATTCACTTCATTTTAAAAAGATCAATGTTGAAAAGAAGTTCGGCTATTTGGCAGGAGAAATTGGAGTTACACTTCAAGTTCCCATCATTGAAGGAAGTGCTGGTGCGTTCAGGTCCCCAACTGTGTATGTGTGCAAGTGTGTGCGTGTGCGTGAGGGTGAGTGTGTTGAATGACTAACCTTAGGATGCAACTATTCGTGGGTATGTGAGTGTGTGAGGGAGTGAGAGAGTGATTGAGTAAGTGAGTAGGGGAGTGCGTGCGTCAGTGAGTGAGTGAGTGCGTGGATGAGTGTGTGATTATGTGAGTGAGTGAGTGAGTGAGTGAGTGAGTGAGTGAACACTTGCAAGTATGTGTGTGCGTGTGTATGTGATCGCGTGTGTATGTGTAAATGTGTGTTTAAAGTGTCAAATCACAGGCTACAATTATTAGTGGGTGTGTGAGTGAGTGAGTGAGTGCATGATTAATTGTTAAGAAATATGAAGAAAACAATGTAGCTGCCACGTTTTAACACTTTTAAGAATTAGATTGCAATTTAGGAATGCACTTTGACATCCCCTACACAATGATCCCCGAACAAGGCCTTCTCTCCTCGGAATGCGATGCTAACAGCGGAGTGATCGAGAGAAACGGCCGTCAGTACTGTCGCTACTGTGATCTATGTGACGTCGGCAAGCAAGTGGAGAACGCACTTAACAAGGGCGAACATCAGGTTTTCATCCATTTCCATTTTTGCGCAACGGTTTTCAGTTCCTACCGCAGAATACAAAAGATGACGTGAACACCCACGGAGCGACTTGTGGAAACATCCGAGCAACTGAGTACGAGTTCAAAGTATGTTGCCCTTTTCTGATAGAAACACAGATCTTGTGATTTGCAGAAAACCATCAACCTTCCTGATCGCGCCGCCTTGGAAAACATGATCCGCGGGAAAGTGCACGGGGTGGATGCTGAAATCACGAAACGATTGAATAAAGGCGTAGGTTTGCCTTTGCATCCAAACGGAACAGATTCCGCTTTTCAGAGAGGCCGATTCCAAGTTTTCTTGAATCTCATATCAGCTGATAAGCCATCGATGCCTCTGAAAAACTGGGTAGCCAACTCTCAAGAAGTAGGAAAAACTTGAAAACTTTCTTTAATCTACGGATTCTTTAGTGCTCCTGCTGTTTTTCTGACAACGCTTTGTGTGGATTGCTCTCTTCCGGGTACTGCTCAAAGGAAGATTGCAAGAGTGGCTGGGCACTTCAATGTCTCCACAACACCGCGAAGATCGTCGCTTGTAATACTGTAGAATTCAATTACAGGTTGAAAACTTAAATAGTTTTACAAAATATAGCTTTAGAATGACAACTTCTTACGCTGACGTCCTCCAATTCCTCAGAGAAAACAACTACCCCAATCAGGACAGTGTGATGCCCCAAGTGGACGCTGCGTATGTTTGGCATCCTTCTAATTACTTTGTTTTACAGACCATCGGCTGCCGCAGTGGAACCGAAAAACACCCTCTCCGTTCCTGAACAGTGCGTTGCAAAAATGCCCGCTAGGCTAACTCACCTAAGGAGGTAAAGAAATACAAAAGTTAGATGAAAAGTTGATTTTTAGGTACTGCACGATATTTTGGAACGCTAAGCTGTGCTGTGCCCAATGTGACGGCGTTTGCTAACTACGAAAATACGTGTACATAAATTATTGAAATAAAACAGAATAACTTTGTTTTTGTTAGAAATGTCAAATGCGTTAAAATACCAAAAAGGACTAACGGTACCTTATAAAGCCTTGGAAATATCAATGTGACGAACTTGTTTTCACGTGTAATCGTGGTAGATCGTTGAAGTTTTTTTTTTTAAAAATTGGTGCACGCCGCATAAATCATTTGGTATCCTAAAGGGGACCCTAAAAGGACTGTCAGCCTCCTTACCAAAAGTTAGGCTAATGTTATGCAAGTCAGGCTCTTTGTGATAAAACGTAGCTTAGACCTGTGTTGGAGGAAATTATCTTAATTGAAATGAGTTAATTAGCATATGAGTCATTACCATTTTGAAAAGGTTTAAGAAAAGCCCGAAACAAACAGTAGGAAACAAAGTTCATCTAAATTTTTAAATTGACGTCATTTGAAGGTCAGAAAAAAGGGTAAACTTGCTTTTTTTGAAGAATGGAATGCAATAAACAAAGAAAAATCTCTCCACTAGATGGGGAAAATGAATAAGTTACATTTAAACGGGTTTTCAAAATAAATTCTAAAGCAAAATCCTTACGTTATGAAAAGGGGTATATCTCTATCAAAATTATCTTAAAAACCAATTTTAATAAACGTTCAGTTGCATGCTTTGCCTGTAACACCGTGATCAGGTAGTTTCAAAATGTCAATTTTTGAATGATTTTTCATCAGTGATGTGGTCCGTGGAAGATAAGGAAAGCATCTTTATGGATTACCATAAAAAGGTCACTAAAAATGATAAAATGTACAGATAAAATATTTTTTTAAATAATTTTTTTTAAATTTGTTAAAACCGACAATATAACTGATAAATAGGTAAACAAAAAAGTGTACAAATTAATTTTTTAAAAATTGTATGCTCATAAATATTGTAAAATCAAAATAAACTTCACTCTGCTTCAAGCATATTTTTATTACATTTAAAATACGATACCTTTTCTGATAAATGTTGTTCTCGAAGTTCTTCAAATTGCAACACAGGGGAAAAAGTATCATTTTGGCTGCCATTGACTTCAGTACTGCGTAACATCTATGTTTTTGGATTACGCTTTATTTAACGCTGCGTAAAAATCTCGTTTTTTGCCACCCTTATTTAACGAAACGGGTATTTTAATGAAACTACCGTTACTTCTGTTGCCCGGCGTTTGTCACGTAGCCACTTATTTATATGTTGTTTGATCTGCGCCGTTTGACGAGTTTCTCATGTCTATTACAGTATTCGCCCATTATCCAATTCGGAATTAAACAAATGAAAAGATTTATTGTTGCTAACACGTGGAATGACAAGACTCTAATGACAATCGAAACCGTGATTAGATACTCTGTGGCTCAGTTCGCGAAGTGAATGAAAGGGTACGGCCAGTGGGATTCTATCAGATCATGAGATTTTGATCTAAACAGCGATTTCTGAAAAATTGAAAAACGAATATCGAAGAATACTCAAATTGTGCTAAAAAGTCGAAAGGCATTGGTGATAAGGGAAAAAGGATAGTCGAAGAAGAGAATGACAGCTCAGCAGCGAGAGATATCTACAGTGTTCCTGAATGGTTTTAGCTGGACGAGTGGCGTCTACTAGAGGAAGGGGGCTAGTTGAGGAGCTGCGGTGTCGGAATAAGCTCAGGTTCACAGGAAACCATCCATCTCGGCTTCCACTTCGAAAATGCCGCTCTCACATTTCCTCAAGTTTCCTTCTTGAAACTGCAAAGTTATGTTCTTCTATAAATCAATGTTCAGTTACCGGTTGGCTAACGGGGACGAAGTCAATTCCATTCAGATGACGCACCTGAAACATCACTTTTTAAGGTAAACTGGAGTCACTTACGCGGACGACGTTACGGTTCTCATGGTCAGGTCCTTCTTCGAAACTGAAGGTTCTGAAGGCCTCGAGGTCCTCAGAACAAGTGACAAATCTACAAAAGGTTAAGTTGAAGGCTTAGGAAATTGCTACCTTAATCTCCTGTTGCGATGAATGAAAAGAATATCTCCTCGCTTGACTTCCTTGATTGAAGTGGCAAAAACCTAGAATGTTTCAATTTTTAGGTTCCTCATTCCATTCTCACGTCAGAACTGGCAGAAGGCTCTTCTTGAAGGATGGCCCTTCCACTGTGGACGACCATGATGGATCCACAGTCAAGAGCAGGAAGGGGAACCTTCTCTTCTCCGTGTTTAACCTGAAAGAAAACTCTTGAAAATCAAAGAAAAACTCACAAAAGGATTATAAAAAGGTTAAACTAGGGTAAAAGTTCATAGAATGAAACTAACCCTAATTCGATGAAGCTGGAAGTCCTTGCAGTCTGGGGAGTACTCATCCACCGACTGGTATTTCATCATAGTCTCCGGATGGACCAAGTAAACTTCAGGGTCGTTCATTTGATAGTTCAGGACCTAAACACCACCTTTTCCATCTGAAATAAGGAATCTCTACCTCAATCAGGTTATCTCTGTCAATGAACTTTGGCGTCATGGCGGCACGAATTGTGTTGTTGGAGCAGCCGACGCATTCCACGCATTCTGAACTTTCTCTTTTTAGGAAAACAAGGGGCTGGCGCTTACCTCCACTGATATAAGCGTGGAGTTCCTCAGCCGCGTAGTAGCAGCACTCTCCTGGCTCCAGAATCATGTGGTTGAGGTAGAGAGGGGAGAAGACTCCGACGTCACCGGGGAAATCGATAGCAATTCGCCTCATGATTTCTACAGTTTCCGGCTTAACGGCTCCTCGCACTGAATGTCACAGTTTAACAGGAACTTCTAGAGCTGAAACTAACCTCCTCTGTTCAATTCCTTGAACAACTCCTCGATCAGTTCCTTCAATCCGTCGAAGTTCATCATGTGGCTAAAAACAAGGATTAATACGTGAAATTTAAAGATATTTATACACCAAAGAATAACAAAACTTACATGAAACACTCTCTCAGCAGGTCTTTGCACTTCAGCTCAAAATCAACTACCTCGGGGCGAGAAATAAGATCCGCCAAGTGATCGGCAGCAGGACCAAAGAGAGTCCTCAACGAGTTGAAGCCTAGGAAAGCATTACACTGAATTCGTGTTTTCTTACTGTTGATGTTGATCATCATCTCGTGGTGAGGACGGAAGCCGCATAGAAGTTGGAATTTGGTCAAAGCGTAGGCAAGCTCAGGCTTGTGGTTTCTATCAGGGTAGTTGAGGGGATCCAAGAAGTGGAGTCTAGCCGCCTGTTCCTAAAACAGGGCCTTAGAGGTTTTAAAATAGGGAACAAACCTTTGTGGGATGGACCTGGAGACTGAGAACCCTCTCAATGGACATCACTTTCATGATGAAAGGAAGATGACACTCCTGCATGGCCTAAACAAAAGATTAGCTAATGTTTTTTGAATTTCTAACCAATCTCATTTCGTTGTTGTTCCTTTCGATGTTGTTAGATCCGACTTTGGCAATGTACCTAGATAATGTCTCCTCCCGGTCGTCCATCAGCCTGGCTGGTCCATCGGGATGGGTTCCCATCCAGAGCTCAAAATATCAAATTTACTTTGTTTAAAAGGTAAAAACTTCGATTGTCATTCATTACGTCTTACAGTAGACGATTGTTTTTCTTCCGCCAAAGGTCATTATTAAAAAGCGTTGTTTTCGTTCGTTCTTTGCTTCACGCGCACGGAGATCTTGTGCAGAGCGCGCGCCTTTTTCGCACTTTTCAGCGAATAGGTCGTGCTGTTAAACGGCGCCCCCCAGACGAAAACCTTTTTGTCTCTTCGTTTCCTTTCGCCCATCGGCCCGAAAAATCGGTCATGAAATGGGGGCAAGCGCACTACCGAAACGCCAAGATGGGGCCAAAGATAACTTTCAAGCGGGCCTTTTCCCTTACCTCCGAGTACGGCTTATCATCCTCGATGCGGAAGCCTTTGTGCCCGGCGAGGAAGAGCCGAGCGACCTCACTGTTGTGGCCAACCTTGCCCCAGGAGTACTGGTTGTAGTGCGCCTGGAGGATGACGAAGGCGCTGTGGGTACCCTTGTCCTTCATCTGAAAACCGAAATTAGAAAAACAATGTTAACTTAAACAAAGTCTAATTGGAGAAGTATTGGTTTTGGGGAATGTCGAAAGACGCCTGCTAGGCAGAACAAGTTGGGGCAGAACGAGAAGTGCGAACGGTCTCGCTACACTGGTATAAGTAGCTACAGTGAAAGACCGCCGGTGTCATTTTTGAAAGCGAAGCCCGCGCAATCCATCAACCTGAAAACCCATATAAGAACACATATTCTCGTCGCTGGTCTCTTTTGGATTCCAGTATCACTGCGCAATAAGAGAACGCTTTCCCCGAAAATCCGGTCCGTATCAAAAATCGGAGACGGAATGTGAATCAAAAACATGGGTGGTCGCGAAAAATGAACGGCAGACGGTGGGCAGATCAGAGAACTGTTCCGCTCCGTCTTTCTTCCGTCTGCGCGAAGGGCTTCACTGCCACGTAAGTTTAGCGAAAACAAGGAACTTTGGGTTTCAGCACTACATTTCAATTTTCATCGTTGCTTTAAGTAACTACAGCCAAAAACTGTGTTTAACTTTGTTTTAAATGGAAAATCAGGGAGAAACAGCTAAAAAGTTGTTTTTGTTAGGTGCCAATTGCAGCAAAAGAAGCCTGTTGAAGCCTAAAACAACTGGAAGTTACCTGCAACGTGGTTGTCACGCGCCTTTAGTCAATCAGTCATTATGAATCAATAGTAAAATGTTGTTCTGACGTGAAA
This sequence comes from Oscheius sp. G VE-2021, assembly GCA_022343465.1. NCBI lineage: Eukaryota > Metazoa > Nematoda > Chromadorea > Rhabditida > Rhabditidae > Oscheius > Oscheius sp. G VE-2021. The sequence goes on from JAJQXH010000055.1 coordinate 3,253,138, forward strand.
GAGAGTGAACGGCGGACTGGGCGTTCAACAACTAGAAGGCAACAAACACCAAATGGGGTTCTTTTTGAATGGAAAGACTACGGTGGAACAAGAAAGAACAAGATTGGGAAAAAAGGACATCCTGCATTTTTCCAAAGGTTGCTTGCACTTACTTTTCGGCGGTTTCGAAACCGGGTTCAGCTTGTGCCAGTTCGTGCAAAAGTGATAGGAGCGTCCGTGACAATGATGTGGTCAATTTTTGGCCAAACCCTGCAGAAGAAGCTCATCTCTGTTGTAAGGAAAGCGTCCGAAACGAAGATTCTCGCCTGCGTGGACAGGCCAAACCTTGCCAAACTGCTTTTCGCCAAATCAATGATGTCAAGAGGAAAGCTGTCAACTGAACTGTTCGACACGAACAATAGAACCAGAGTACCGATTCTATCAAACGGATAACCTTCGGCGCAAAAGGGCAGCGGCATCGTCTGTCGACCGCAGATAAATGGCCTGCTCAAATGTCGAAAAAAGTGTGACCTTTAAAATATAGTTGTGTTCACTGTACACACGAGGTTGATCTCGAAAAGCAGAGTTCAATTGCTAGTCGGAACCTATTGTTACAACAAACTGATAGTGAAACGCATTAAAGAACAGATAGTTTTCTTTGATAGCTTTTCCCACTTCAAGGTAACTTTTTCAAAAAATTCAGAATACACAAGTGATTCCAATCTAAGAATCAACAAATTTACGATTTCTCTTCTTTGAAAATTAATATAACTTAACTTTTTGTTACGCAAGCTGCCCTTAAGACGGCTGAAGGATAGGAACTTTATTCAGCCAGCAAAAGGCATTTGAATTTTTTAATGTTAAAAATATGGAAGTGGATTGTTTTTCTTTGATTCTATCTAACATTTTCAAAGAAACTGTACATCATCTTGATAAAAGTGCATGAGGTATTTGCCCGATTTCAGTCAATTTTGGAAACTTCAATTGTAAGATTTGCACGCCCCGTGCAATGTAAATTTGAATGTGTTATTTATTAAAAAAAACAATATTGTTGAGGTTTTACGAAGAAAATTGATTTTGAACTGCATCCCTCCCTTTAAAAATATGAAAAATAACTGAAAAGGTTCAGAACCATGAAAAAAGTGACTAATTACTTTTTGTAAGTTTTAGGCGAGTAACGTTAAACTTAGAAAACTTAGTTGTAAACTGACATTTTGTAAATTTATATGAGAAAAATTTATAAGAGTATACCTCTCCTCATTCCAAGTTCCTAGAGAAAGGTTAAAATGGGCCAATATTACGATGTCACGTTGGGAATTCTAAGGCTTACGTCACAGTTTTGACAAAATAGGCATTTTCTTAAAAATTAGGATCGGGAGAAGGTATTCAAAGTTTGACTTTTTCTGTAAATAACCAAATAAACAGTTTTAAAACCGTTTTAAAGTGGGTAACGAGTGTTGTAGGTTTTGTCCTTGAGAATACAGAGGAGCTGGGAAAAGGACTCTACTGTTCGCTAAATTCACAGTTCCTTCAGATGATCAGCAAAGGGCAAGGAAGTGGTTGCAAGAGCAGCCAAGTGGGGGTCATTCCAGCGTTTGGAGTCCATTCCGACATTCTACAGGCGGCGGCGAAGAGACACTCGGGCGAATCAGGTTCAAGGACGACCTTATCTGGCTGCGAGAGAGGGTGCCGCGGGAGCCGAGGACGGTCGGACGAGGGAGACGACGTGGACGAGGACACGTGGGTGGCTACTCCCTGCCGTAGGTCGTCGATCACTAGGCGGATCTTCGGTGAACGTCCCTGTCCTCGTGCGCCGATGAACGTTGATTATGATAATACGATCCGAAGATATAAAACCAAACGATCCTAAATCCTAATGCCGGGTTCAAAAGGTAATGCACAGATATCCCGTTTGAATCGACATCCTATGATTTCTCAAAGTGAAAACCATATGGTGAAACATACAAGGATTGAATGAGGGTGCACCTCGCTCGGCTTAAGATCAAAAAATTCCAAAAACAAACCAATGAAGTGTTGTAAAGCTAAAACAATTATTTTAATAAGACCTTAGCTAAACCTGTTAGATTTAAAAACAAGTTCCCCACTTGGTTTATGCCTTTATTCGTCTCCATTATCTTACGTCACTGATCAAATGGATAGTGTCGATCGCGTGTGATTTATGACGCATCCGAATCCAATTCTTCAACGAAGAATAATAGCTTTTAACAGTATAATTGTGAACTTTATTTGATTCATTTGCAAACGAGGTTGTCCCAAAAACCGTAGAACAATGCATTGGTTTACAGAAGACAATATGATCAGTGCCTTGAGAAGTAAGATAGACAGAGAGAAAGAGAGAGAGAGAGAGAGAGAGAGAGAGAGAGAAGCTTTTCGAAAAGAAGTATCCAGCGTAACCATTACGCAGTAGAAGATCGATAAATGTTAAAATAGTAGCAGTTTTTATATTTTAAAAAAAATCCACCAATTAGGCTTTAAAGTGATTGGTGCACGATCTTTCAAAACATTGTGTTAGGATAAACTTGAATTTGTGTTTCCTTTTGTTTGCGTGTTTTTTTCTGAGTTTGAAATACGAAATAACTCTGCTTTTAATTGAAGTTTTACAATTAAAATTTTATTTAAAAAAAAGAATTACCATTTGGAAAACAACTGGATATAAAAATCATTTATTGTGTTATCAATGCTGGATTCAGCGGATCTTCCGATGAAGTCTTCAGATCACAATCTGAAAAAAAACATTATCCCTAACAACAGGAACATACCGCGGTATCTGCTGGCTAAGAGCCGCTTTAAGCAAGTTGAATGCCTTCAGCGGGAATGGCTGCGGCAATTTTCGGGGTGGGGTGGTGACCATCATGGATTGAGTCGACACTTGTGGTTGGAAGGCGATAGGCGTCCTCATATGCTAGTAGGGGGGTTTATCAAGTGGAAGGGGATGTTTTATTCCTCAGTTTTACCCGCGTTATACTGAGATTACGTCTGGGAATTCAAATATTGCCACTCGTCGTGAAGTAATGGTTTAAAAGTCACAAATAATGATGAATCCAATATTGAAGTGTCACCAATATCGCCAACTTGAATCAAAAATCTGGAATTGTACTGTACAGCTCAATCAATTTAAAAAATCTCTTGAAGTTTCATAACTTATAATTTGTAAGCAATGTTTTATTTAATCAAATCGAAAGGTAAGGCGGAAAGAGAGCTTCAAATGCACATAGAACTCTCCTCACAGTCTGTAAATAAAATATTATGTTTTCTAAAAACGGTAAATACCACGGTCGACACTGGTGGTTCTAAGGCGATAGGCGTCCTTATTTGCTAGTAGGGAGGCAAAGGAGAGTAACATATGTACTGAAAATTTATGAAAAAAATTGGCCACGGAGAGCAGCAAAATAAGGGAAAGGTTGAGGAGTATCATCCTTTATCAAGTGGAAGGGGGATGTTTGATTCCACAGTTTTACCCGTTTTATACTGAGATTATGTCTGGGAATTCAAATATTGCCACTCGGCGTGAAGAAAAGGTTTCAAAATCACAAAGAATGATGAATCCACTATTGAAGTGTCACCAATATCGCCAACTTGAATCAAAAACTCTGGAATTCCAACAAGAGAAAGAGAGAGAAAGAAGAGAGAGAAAGAGAGTGACAGAGAGAAAGAGGAGAGAAAGAGCAAGAAATATATTCTGAAAGCGATCTAGATAAATAGAAACACATAGAGAAATAAGAATGAAAATGTGATCATCGCACAATTGTAATCCTTCTAACTCTCTTCGTATTAATCAACTATACGCAGATTTCTTCCAAGTGAGGTCGTCGTCTAACGAGGTTGCTACGGACGCAAATCCAGATCCATCACAAAGACAAAGCGGATCATTTGTCAATTTTTGGTTACAGACTTTGTGAGATATTTAAAAAAACGACTTATTTTTGTGAGCAACATGCTGTGAATTCCGCTACAGATCACTGCATTATTTCTTCATGATCCTTGACTTTACCGTATTCTGGGTTTAAAAAATGTTTATAATGTTTAAATGTGTAACTGGTATCATTATCAAGGTAACACTCGCTAGTTGAAGCCGTGCACCCATTTTCCCATTCCGCTGCTTCTGCACCCCAGCACCTAGTTTTGACCAAACGGAAGAAGATATCCTGTGCCATCTATTGATTTACGGACCCGTGACCTTGTGGCTGCCAACTGTCACAGCGTCTGCCATCCGAAAGACATTCCGAGGGAGAAAAGCGAAAGGATCTACAGAATGGGCTTTTGGAAGATAGCTTTCCATTTTTAGCAGTTGAATGAAAATATGGGGATTTCTAAAACATAACCAAAATTTAAACAGTTTTATGTGTTCACCCTAATTTATTCAAAAATCTTTCGTACTCTATTAACGTAAACGGATTTTTTAAACTAAGGTTTTCTTTTTTATGCTAAACATTTCTATTTTTAGAACTCTTTTACCATTGTATTTTTCCATAACAATTAGTATCGATTTTAATTTTAGTTAAAACTATTACCTACTCATTTCACGCTACCAGTTCGCATTGGAGCGCGTTTACGCTCCCCAGACTGCGTTCGCGTTGCAGCGGTGTTTTCCGCCGGGTGTTTAAATTTTCATTTATCTGTCAATTTGGAACAGTCTGATTTCCCCACTTTAGTTGAATCTCAATTTTCTGGTTTAATAAAATTTTAATATTTTTTGAAACATTTTACAAATAATGCAATAGAAAGTCCACCAAGTTTTGATTCGTTTTCTTATTTTGCTTTTTCTATTTTTAGTTTAATAAAAGCTATATCGATTATTGAGGAAAATGGAGGCTGGCTTTCTCCATTTTGCTCTAAACCGGGATGATAGCGATGATATGAAAGGGATCGTCCATTTTGATGGACTGGACCCTTCTGATGCTGTTTTTGCAGGTAAACTTTATTTTTTAAATTTTTAAACAATTTTTTGAATTTTATTTTTCGCAGATTTTGACATTAACATTTTGCTTTTTTCAGAACTTTTCGATGACTATGAAGATGATGATATCGAACAACCCCAGATGGGAACACGAGCGGATAAATCCCTTGGTTTGCTCACAAAACGCTTTATCCGGCTTCTACAGTCAGCCAGAAACGGTGTTTACGATTTGAACACTGTGAGTCACAGTTTATAAACTTACTTTAAAATTAAACATTTCCCAGGCTGCGGAGGAGTTAAACGTCCGTCAAAAGAGGCGTATCTATGACATTACAAATGTCCTGGAAGGAATCGGATTGATTGAGAAACGGTCGAAGAGCATGGTTCAGTGGAAGTGAGTACTCTTATTCAACTATCCAACTTTTCCTTTCTTTCAAGAGGTGGAGAACTTCTCCCTATGAATGGAAAACGCAACTTGTCCCCAATGGAAGAAGAGAAAATGAACAAACTCAGGGGTGAAATTGACGAGCTTGCTGAGGAAGAGGAACGGCTTACTCAACATGTGAAATGGATGCAACAGGTGAACACAACATCTTAAGATTTTTTTTGGATTTAAAAAAGCGTAAACACAACTCTGAAAGTAAAAATAGGTAATGCTTACTTTTGACAAACTAGTATGTATGAGACATGCATTCCATGTCTAAGCAAGAAAGGTGGGTAGGCAATGTCTAGGCACTTATCAAACTTTTGCGTTAATTGTTTTTTAAAATTTATTGCCTAGTTTAGACAAAAGTAGCCAAGAGGTTTGCTTGTTATAAAAGTTTTATTTTTACAATCAAAAAATGACACATAACTTTAAATACAGCTGAAGTTCTTCCAAATAGCGCTCAAAATTTAAAGCGTACAATTCGATTTTTCTTAGATTGACTATGTTCATTGAGAAAATCCCAGTTATGTTTTCGCGGAGTCGTCTATCGCTTGAGAGGGTGTCCGATTTCGTAGGGTGTGATTTTTGCAACGCTTTTGAAAGCGCCTTTTCACTCGTACTTCTTTTAAAACTTCCACATTTCCACAAGAAAAAAGCATCCAATCAAGCCGATTCTTCACTGGTTCCATAGATTGGAAAGTTTCAAAAATGGCTTTTCAGGCGCGGATTTATCCAAAACGATAAGATTAAGCCCCAAAGCGTTTTACGTTTTCTTGAACAACTTTCCATTTTTTTTTCTACAAGTAAAAGTGAATTAATTTTTATATGGTCCCTCTAATATCAGAAGTTTATTCCACAAACTTAAGAGAACAATAAGAAAAAAGGACTTGATAGCCATAATTTAAAAAATAAGAAAACAATGAAACACGTTTCTGTGAATCTCATTTGTAGGGATGAAACATTAATAGTCCATGTTTGTGAACCATCGGCTTTTTAAGCTTCCAATTACCCAATTATTTTTTCAGAGCCTCAAAAACGTCCTTGGATCCGCTGCCAATCAAAATTCCGCTTATGTCACACAAGACGATGTCCAGAAAGTTTTCCCTGATTCTATCATCTTTGCATTGAATGCTGTACCCGGAACCCGAGTTGAAGTACCCCCTCCTAAGGTTAGTCATCAATTTGCTTTTAATTTATTGAATCCTTCAGATCATTTATGGATATGATACTAAGTACCAGTTGAAGATTACTAGCAATTGTGGCCCTATTACTGGATTTCTGTTGACGAAAGATGAGCGCCGGCCGGTTAAGAGCAGTACGTCTATTGAGGGATCATACCAAGTTTGTTCTTTTTCCCGTTTTTTTATAACTTTTTTTAATTGAAGAACAGTAATTACGCTGAAGATGAGCCTGGTCCGATTCTGGAGGATGAGGATGAGGCATCATTCCCCCGTAAGAAAAGACAAGATGAGCAAGCACCTAAGGAGCCCGTTGTGCGGAACGTGATGGCTCGTCTGAGTCCTCCGCCGTGTGAGCGTGACTACGTCTTCTGTGCGAGTGATTACGTCCACAGTGTCTGTGATCTCTACAAGGACGACGAATCTCCCTTCTAAACTTGTACATACCGTCAAAATGCATGATTCTTTGGTTTGCTTGTACAGTCTTCGATGGTCGCGATGGTTTCGGTTTCATGCAATATGTATTTAGTAAAGATTTCCAATATTAGCGTTTTTGAAGATTGGGTTGTTACCCACTAGTTCCTAAAACTGTATATTTTATATAACTGTTGTTTATTCAAGCAGATGTGGCATGAAGCCAGAAGACAGGAAAAACAGCTTCGGGCACGGTTGGTGGACTGTTCTAAAAGAGCAGAAAGGCGGAGAAAGTATTATGACAATGTTGTAAGTGAATTTTTAAAATACTTTTAAAATCCATTTTCAGAGGAGAGACCCAGATCAGTTTATGCAAATCCACGGAAGGAAGTACGTCATCCACGCGGACAAAAACGTAGCCAGAGCTGCTGAAGATGCAAACATTTTGTAAGTTTCGTTTATTCACAATATTCTTTTTGTAGGTTTTGTAAACTAATTTTCACTGTTTTAGAAGAAAGTGGCAAGGGGATGATGAGGTTCTAATCGACAGATTTGACGCTAGGTCTCATTTGGACTTCATCCCACCAGGATCGTCAAATCCGACTATGACAGAGTAGGTACTTTATGAATTAGAATTTTCTACTTTTCTGATTTTGATGGACGCCTTACTTTGCCAATTACACTTCGTTTGATACTCTTTTGTTCTCAATTTTCTGCAACGGTTTCCGTTGCCGTCCATGATTGTTGTGGTGTGTAGCTTCTCAAACCTGTTAAGACGAGACTGTGTTTGAGAGAAAAGGGAACAAAAAAGAGATTCAGTTATTCAGATTTGGCTGAAAAAGTGAATTTTGTCTCCTAAACTGCAACAGAAGTTCGATATGCATTTTGGTTCCCTTTGCCGATCCCTGCATATCCTAGCCCTTATTAGTGCAACGTTATATAAACACATAACAAATATAATGTTTTTTCTCTGAATCCTTAATTCCTAGATAACATTTTTTAAATACAAAGTAACAATTATTCACCTGCTTTCTTTGAATCCTGACTAGATCGAATCATTTTGGTGCGGCAAAAAAAAGAATATTGCCCTAATCAAAGTGAGAAGACTGTTTCAACATGTTTACCTGAATTATGTATAAAGCTTATTCCAGGTAGATAAATTATGTTTACGTGTACTTCAAAGCTATCTAAGGTTTTTGAGGGTTTAACTTAAGTGACCCAAAGGTTCTATTAAATGAATCAATTTTAGTTGATAAACAGAATGTTTTCATGGTTTAAGTAAAAAAAAAACAGTTTAAAAAAAACTCCTTCAGAACTTGAATCTCAATAATCGGTGGTTCTGGTTTAATTCAGTCAAAAATGTTACAGCAAACAGTACAAACCATAGTCAATAACTGTAATGATAATGATATAAGCTAAATTTATGGGGCAAAATAACTTTTGTCCCAAAAAATCAACTTATAAAAAATCCGTTTTACGCGTGGATTAGAGCCTAAGGTCATTTGAATGATTTCAAACTGAGAACAAGAAAAAAAATATGAGGAACTACTGTTTTTATTTAGAATTAAAATAAAGATGCGTTTTGCTTTTAACTTATAAACAACTTCAGATTGGAAAAGAAGGAAGAAATGCTCTGCAACTTCGAACGGTATCGGCTTCTAGTTATGAATTCTTTCAAAGACATTCCTGAAAAGGTAATCTAACAATTCCAAATTTGTCTACCTAATGTTTAGAATGCCTTGAAAAACATCGCGGACAAGGAATTTTGGCTTAGCTCATTGAACGAAGACACCAGACGAAATGACTCAGACAAGAAAAAGTAAGTTTTAAACTACAAATTAAATTTTAAAACAATGTCAGAAAATCGCAAGATGGCAAAAACAGCATTGGAATGTCTTACGAAGATACTGAAGTGATCAGAGGAGGAGATGACGCTGACAGTAGCAACGATGAAGAAATGGGGACTGAGGAACTCGGTAAATTAAATTTATAAAATTTAATTAAATTTATATAATTTACCTAAGTTTTTATTTTGTAGATGTGGACCTCGAAGTGCATCTTTACAATGCTGATTCTCAGCGGAAGGTCAACAAAATTGGAGAAGGCTTTGGAGTTCAGGACAGCCATTTCGTGGCATTATTCAAAGCAGATCTACAAGCTCAGAAGAATGCAGCCGAACTTCGTAGAATCGAACGACAGAAGGTTCTTGTGGCGGTAAATTTAAAATATATACAACTTAAAACTCAACTTTTAGGGACGAGATGGAAAACAAGAACGTCAGATGTTGAAAAAACAGCGAGCCATGATCGTAGGTCGAGGACACTGCGATGATGCTACTACTACTTTATCAAGGTGGGTGGTTCCCTTTTTAAACTTATTGATTTTTTTGCAGTTTGCGTGCAAGCGCCACCCAGAAGAAAATTGTGCTGGATGAGGGTTCTAGCAGTTCATCGGAAGAGGAACCTGCCAAGGCAGAATTCATCACCTCTTTTGGGGGTGATGGTTCAGATGTTGAAAAGAAGAAAAAGTCGTCGAAGGACCGACGGTGAGCTAAAATCTTCCAATTCATTTCAAATGTTTAACAATCGAACAGTTACTTAAAATCTTGTCAAACATCAATTTATAAAAACTAAACTTTTCATATCAAACGAATAACTGGAACAATCCACAAAAACTAGGCAGGCTAAATGTTTTATCAGCTTTATTTGAGTAGCATAACAATATGTGAACGGTTAAGTTTTTTAAGCTCTTTTATCTTATTAAATTTGTCCTTTCATTTTTAATAAATAAAAAAAACAAATTATTAAGAGAAGAATACGAAAAGTTTTAACAAGGATAGTCGTGGCCGTTGTTATCTGGCATGCTCTTACGTTAACCAAAAAAACAGTTTTTAGTTATTTGCCCACAAGTTTTTTAGGCTTTCAAATTCCCTTAAAATGCCGAGGAAATCGATTTGTTTTATGAATGTTTTTTTGAATCCGCAATAAAAGCAATTTGAATAATACTTATGTAGGGCGGGCCCGACCACCCGATTTTACTGGGCAGCCTGGCTTGGACCTGTTCCAATTTGAGCCATGTTTAGAAAACCTCTTTTTCAGAAAAAGCCCGGATCGTTCAAGAAGAAGGCGTTCTCGTAGTAGAAGTAGAGATCGTCGTCACTCTCGGTCCAGAAACAGAAGATCTCGTTCCCGCTCTCGGTCTAGAAGCCGTCACCGAAAGTCACGCAGTCGTCGCTCTCGTTCCCGCAGTCCTCGCCGTCGCAGGACCAGAAGCCCTTCTCGTAGAAGTAGTAGCAGCGACAAGTACGTTAAACACATTAAACTTTCTTATTAAAAAACACGTTTTAGACCACTTTTCGGACTCAAAAAGACAACAAAACCAGCTCCTCCTGTAGTTGTGGAAGTGGTCCCTCAGCCATCTTCGAGTTCTGAAAGTTCTGGAGATGAAGTTCTGCTGAAGATAACGTAAGTATTAAATTTTGTGTTTAAAACTTGTTAAATTTTCAGATCAAGTATGTCTGAATCGGAGAAAGAGAGGATCGAAATTGAAAACCGAAAGAGAAGAGTTCGTCGAACTAAACGGCTTGTGAAGGAACAAAAAACTGCCAAAAGTCGAGATCATGAAAGTGACGAAGACGGCAATACGGTAAAACCTTTCATATTCTTTAGAAAAGAAACGGTTTTTATAGGAGCGGGTCAAGAAAGTTAAGCAGAAAATGAAGAAAGTTCTAAAACAGACCGTTGAAGAGTTCAAGGAAGAGGAAGAAGAGAGGAAGAAAGAAATGGAAAGAGAGAAAAGAGTATGATAAACAATTTAAATCATTCACTTTTGTTTTCAATAGGTCAGGGAGGAGTTGAACTTCATTGAAGAGCAGGAACGTCGTCTTCGAGAACAGCATCGACGCCAAGATGAGAGGGACAGAGAGCGAAAGACTGTTTCTCACCGGAGAAGAAGGCGTAGCAGCAGCAGTGACAGTTCCGATGATTGTCGCAGACGCCGTCGTTAATGCTCATTTTAGAATTTTCGCTTTAGGTGTTTTATCAGGATTTTCTGGTTCAATACGGTTAAGATGTATTTTGCTAATTGCTGCCTTATTCACTCTGAATATGTGTTGTTTGAAGAGCTAATAAAATAAAGTGCCCTATTTTTAATAAATGGGTCAGAACCCAGGTAAAAAATGAAAGCAAAATAAAACATCCCCACAATTGTTTTTAAGGTTAAAAGACACGTATAATTTGCTTTTTAGTTAAAAGCATTGATGAAATGTCTTGCTTTTCCTCTGACCTACTCGTATTATATTTTACTTGTTTTTGATAAGAATTTTCATGTTTTAGAAAATTGTTTCGAAGAGTTTTTTCAAGGATGGAAGAAACCCAGACTGCTCCCGGGTTATCAGCAACCGGGCCGACCCGCTTGCCACACAAACATCGAGTTCGGATCCAACGTGAAACAAACTTTGCCATTCTAGTACAAACTTGTAAAGTAATATAACAATACAGTTAGGTTTTTAGTTAATTTGTTTTGAATGTGCGCAAAATTTTTAAATTTATGGCGCGATCTCTCTACTGATCGGCCAGGTCCAGTGGGTCTTTTCAAAAGTAAAAAAAAAAACTAAGTAAGCGTTTCACTTTGTAGTCCTTAGTTGAAACTACGTTTTAGGTGTACACGCAAAGTTTTTTTCCATTAATTTTTGAAGGCCGCTAGCAATACTTCTTCCTAACTCTTTTTTCAGAAGTTTAAATAACAAAAAAGAAACTTTTAAAAAAACAATATATATTAACAAAGTTAATTATTTGTGATGTTACCAAATTTGTTGCATTTATAAAGCTTGTTTTGTTGGCAAAGACAAAGATTTATTTCTTGCGTGGGGTTGTGAAACAATGGTTTTTTTTTATAAATTCCGTTCGATATATTTTCGACTAAAGTGATAAAGAGAAGAAAAGAAAACAAAAAAAATTAAGAGAGAGAGAGAAAAGTGTAAGACAAGTGAGAAACATAGAAAGAGAGAATTGGAGAACGAGAGAGAGAAAGAGAAAAGATAAGGAGAGAGAGAGAAACAAAGAGCGAGAGAGAGAGAAAGAGAGAAAAAGAGAGAGAGAGGGAGAGATCGAGTGCAAGAGTGAGAGAGAGAAAGAGAGGGAGAGAGGAAGAAAGAGAGAAAGAGAGAGAAAAATGATAAAGTACCCAAATACACTTTTTGAACATTTCCGTCTAACTGTACTCCCCATATTCAAGATGAAAACAAGAAACTATAAGTAAGACATATTTAATAACATTTGCAATCAAAGATCCAATGAAATGACAACAGCCGTCACTGGGTGAAGAAACTCATTTCAGTCTACTCCGGGCAATATCTACAGGATTTTTCGTTGACGTGAAAGCAGCTCAAATTGGACTAGACAGATGCGGAATTTCAGGTTTTAAAGCTTCACGTGTATTATGACTAGAAACTGAGAAGTGGTACCGAGATTGCAGCGAAATTGGCAAAGGGGACGCACGAAGATGTGCACGAATCGAGAGAACAGACACATAGCATAGAGCAACCTAATCACAACTCTAGCAAATAACCGGGTACAAATTTTCACACTGTTGAGCAGCGCGAATACTCTTTAGTGGACGAAATTAACCCATGCTAAAAATTAAGCGATGAAAATTGAGAGTGCGGTCAATTCTCGGAAGGGAAGTGGTGTCGACGCGCATCCACAATTGACCGCGGTTGTGCCCCAACACCACCCGTTAGATCCCGACGGTGGTCGCATTCGTCGGCGAACAACTGGAGGAACCGCCGCCAGCACCAGCCGCCTGCGACTGCACATGAAGGTTAGTCGGGTCTCTTCGCATTGGGTTTGAGGAAAAGCCGAGATTCGGGAAGCGGATGCCAATGTCGCGAGTCATCTTCGCAGGAGCCTGAAATTACGGTTTTCTTTATGGAATGGCACACTCTTGGGAGAGGCGGACAGAACCACACGCACACTTGTCTCTCAAGAAATCTTTAACGAATCTGCAAAGCTGAGTAACTGGACATGCGTTACGAGCAGCGTCACTTGCAATTGGAACTTAAAACTCTACCTATCTCTAGATTAGCGTGCAGGAAATGGAAAACTAAAGTGCGAGAAGCGGAAAGCGAGGGGAAGCGTGGAACGCATGGCATGCACAGGACGAAACGGCGGTGAGGTGCCGGTGTGTCGTCTCACTATGGAATCGTCTGAGGAGGGCTGAGTAGACAGGGGGAGCCGCCGTTCGTCGCGAGGGTTTGATAGGGTGACTGCCCGCCCTTGCGCGACGCCTTGCGAGAGGCCTTACGGCCAATGAACGTGGATAGCGTGCTCTAAAAGAAATCACACTCTCACACGTCATTCACAGTTAGGATCTAAGCTACCCGTTTGTGACTTTTGTTTTGTTATTTTCAGGTTTTGTGAAATCAATAATTGGAGTTTCGTAATTATTTTTACTGCCTTTTCGTTTCTGGAAAGTAGTTGTCGCCCACGCCTGAACTTAAAAATTTGCATGCAAACCGAACAAAAAAGACCGCTAATAGAAAAGTTAAAGCGAAGGGAGGGCGATGTTGCGTGCCTATCGTGCGGTGCATGCCTCATCACAGTTAACCAAGGCTCACCTTCTTCTTCGATTGCGTCAGAAGGTCTTTGTAGATGTCCGAACGCAGAAACCTTTGGTAACTGTCGTTCTTCATCAGGCAGAAAATGTGATCCTAAATCAGTCAATAACCAAAACAAGCTTCCAAAACCCACCGCAGCTTCATCGAAGCTCCATCGATTTGGGTTTTTGAGGTTTTCCTCAGTAATTTCCATCACCTAAAGGATCCACTTTTATAATTGACTATATTGAAACCCACTTTACAGTCTACATTGACAGGAGAAGTTGCATTGGAATCGATAAATTCGTTGTAAATCTCCGTAACGAGCACCGGAACCATGCGACAGCTGCACTTTCGCAGTTTTTGAACCTAGAAAACTCGGTAAACAAAGAAATCTTGAAAAGATCTCACCTCCCACCAAAATCGAAGATTCTCTCCAGAATATTCCTTGTCCAGAAATTTCTGAAGGGTCTCCCTTCCGAGAGGATCAGCTAGGAGTTCTTCGAAGCATTCTTCCCACAACTTCAGCCGCCTTGTTGAGATCTCACCAGTGCTGAAAAAAAATTAAATTTAGACGAGTTTTAATTTAAAAGTAGGTAAATTTTTATATTTAAAGTATTTAACTTTAAAACTTACATTTTGTCGTGTTGCCAAAAATCGACGGTATCACTGATCCAGGGATTCTGCTGGCTCTGGAATGGGTCCGCAGGACTGCCGAGTGTCGTCAAAAAGGGGTCGAACACTTTTCGGTGGTCGTAGTAAGTCAGGTAGCTGAAAATTACATTTTGATAGAAAAATGTTTTAAAAAAATCTATTAAAATATGGATTTTATATACAACTATGTTACAGCTGTTTTTACTCAAGCGCGCTCCAATGCTAAATCGATGCTCTATAGCCAATTCAGCGTTTTATAATAGTTTTGGATTACCCTGCTACTCGAATGGTTCTCCAATTTTTCTTCTAAATCAATTCACCTAATTAAAAATAATCTAGTTATACAATTTGTGTTTAGGGAGAATATCTCGCGCGTTTGTCGAAAATAGTAAAACTGTTACAGAAATATTTTTTTGCAAATTAATGACATTAAATCCAAATTTTATGCAATTTTTAAAGTTGAATTAATTTTAAACTCACTTTTCAACCACTTTCGACGTCCGCAGAACATTTTTCGACAACCTCGTGTTCAGAAGATTAATCTAAACATTACCTTAAATTTATTATAATTTTTTAACAAACCTCTAGTTTCAAGGTGTCTTGAACTTGCGTACATCTCCTAAGACCTGGGCGGGCGTAGTAGTTGTTCCTGAAGGATCCACTGCTACTGGCAGAAGAGGTGCTAAAATAGCAAATTAAATAAAATTACAACTTTTAAATTAAAACCTCGGTTGTTGTTGAGCAGTGGGAGTGCCATTGGAAGTCGAAGGAAGACTGGAATGAGCGGCAGCGGCACTTGTGGAGAAGGGACTGACGCCGGATGAGGCCGCCGCGTTCAACGCGGCATGGCCTCCTTGGCTGTACTTTGGTCGACCGGATCTGGATAGTTTTCGAAAATCGACCTATAAAAATAATTTAAAAATTAAAAACCAATTAGAATTACCTCGGTCGTATTTACGCATCCAGGAACTGGCCGATGGACATCCCAGAAGGCTCTTTCCTGGCTATCTAAAATCTGTCGCTCCAGGCGATCCCTTTTCTTATCAACTCTGAAAAACAAGAATTACATTAAAAAATTAAAATTATTCAAAATGTTAAAATAAAATATTTAAAGAAATTAATGGAAACTCTCTTTACGCCAATTTTATCACTAATTTAGCTATTTTTCAGTTCTAAATCCAAATCGGTTTTTACTTTCATTGATGCTTGATAACTTAAAAATACATTTAATTTAAAGAATAAACTTTTGAGCGAAATTTAGAAGTGTATATATTTTTAAATGGCAGTATATTTAAGAAAATAATGACAGCATTCTTTAAAAAAAATAATTGCCCAGTTCTAACTTTTTAAACTTTATTCACTTAAAGTTAAATCAAATTTTAAATGTTTGTTTTGTCAAAAAAAGTTTTTTAACAAAAAATTTTTAAACAAAATTTTGAACTTTTGAAATAAAATAAAAATTTATTTAAAAAAACGTTTAAACTCACTTGTACTGTGCTTCAGCCTGCATGAAAACAAATTCCCATTTCCTACTAAACATCTTCTGCAGTTTGGCAAGGTTCTCTGCTTCAAAATCTTCTAATTCCAAGTGAGCTTTGTTCTGCATTGTCCGTTTGCATAAATATACAGCTGTAATAATAAAGTATAAAATTGCGGATTTTACGAAAATCTTACCGTAATCCGTGTTTTCGGGTTCCCAACAGTTTGAAGGCCAAAAGTAGGGACATTGAAAACGATAGAAAGTGCCGTCGTTTTTGACCGTCAGCACGTGGTCATCAATTTGGAAGAGGTAGCCATGTGATGCTATCAGATGGGCCAAATGGAGCGCATCCGCTGAAATGAGTTTAAATTTGATTTTATAAAAGGCCTTACATAGATCAGACATGTCCAGGTTCTTCATAACCCAAGCGATGAGATCCTGTCCGGTGAAGACGGAGGGCACTTTCGAGAGAAAGCTCTTCACCGTTTTGATAGGAACGCCATTTTCTGCATCCAACATTTGGTGGACCAAAGCCTCCATCTTCTGGTACACCATGAAGTTCGGGTGGACCAAACGGTCCTCCGAATTGGCGTTCACCCTGAAAATCGATTTGTTTTTGGGGGTTCTTTAAATTGTTTGCGTTTTTGATTATAACCAATTTAGCAATTTAACAAAAGAAAATTTTGGTATAATACGTGAGTCAAATTTAATTTACCAAAATAATTTAGCTAAAATCTGAATTTTGATGTTTTGGTGTTAATTAGACACGTTAGTTATTTCTATCTAATTTTCTTCTTCTTTATTCTCACTCTCTCTTCCTCTTTCTCTCTCTCCCTTCCTCTCTTTCTCTTTCTCTCTCGCTATCTCTTTTTACACTCTCTATATTATACTTTTTCAGAAAAGAAAAAAAACTAAAATCAACGAAACCTAAAAACTAGACATTTCTTAGCTTTAGCGATATTTTTGAGCGAGCAATTATTAAATGACATTAAAGATTATAATTGGTTTAAATGATAATTACATTTTGCAAAGCCATTTTACCTTAAGGTTTAAAACTCTTAAGAAACAAAAACTAAGATTCGTAGTAGGAAACATCTAAGCCCCGCTTCCTCTGGTTTTTTATTGTTTGTTCATGTTAGTTGAAGATGAAATCCTACCCGCCCCACACTAATATGAATCAATATTCTATGCGTCACATTAATTTTTGAATGCGATATGGAATATATTGGTTCATTTTTAGGAATTAGTAACGTTTACAAAGCCTATCGGGTCATTTAGCTAACATTACCAACCATCTACAACGCTTCATGCTTCCAGACGACGGGGAGGTGAGAGTTGACCCTTGAATACCGTAATAAGAAAGAGGCATGTTCTCAAAAAGACAAGAGACTGTCTATTCTCGCAGCGGTTATTGATCGAGAGCACAATTGCGAAAGGGCGATGATGGCAATTTCGGAAACTTTCATCATCAAAATTGATTGCAATTTCTGTAGAAACAATGGGGGTGGTTTCCGTTCGTGGCGCACACGAGCACAATGACGGGGCGGACTACAGTAATGGCAGGTCATTAGAAAGGTACTGGTGCATGACACATTAAGGGGAATGTTTCGCACGGTAATGGAGCAATCTGAGCGTAATTGTCACGCAACCCAAACTTTTTTGTTTTATGGGCCTCGTTAGTATTGAAATGGTATTGCTTACTGCCCCGCGTATGAGCGATCGGGTGTCTGCCCGCAAGGACAAGCTGCACCCATATCGATGAGGTCCTAGAGGGCCTACCCTATTCGACATTCATTCAGCAACATTTGACACTATAAGCGTCAAACTACAAGGGCTAGACCAGATATATCGTATAAAAAGGGGGGGGCGAGTTTTGGAAGATGAGAAGTAATCTTATTAAACTATCTGTAAAGTTGGGAGCCGGGTAAGGCGGCTTCAGCGGCGAGATTGGATCATATTCAATTAGGGGAATCAAAAAAGCAACGGCTGAAATGTCGGGAACGTTTGAAAAAGTACCGCTCATTTCCTCAGAATAATTGGTCGCGGCTGAACCACACAAGACTCTCTAATTGGTGACCGAGGGAAATGTTACGATAGAACTAAGAGGGGGAAAATCATCTGTAGACTTCGGTAATGTGAGTGAAATGGGCTGTTAAGTGTGTCATTTGCGTAATTTTACGACCCATTTTCACGTTTTCTCGTTTGCTCCCGCTTACCTTAACCGTGGAAGGGCCATTGCTGGATTCCTGGTTCAATCTCTTGGTCTATTCCATGATATTTTGTTGTCTGAAACTGGAAATTCGTCAAATTCAACGGCGGAAACGGGTTATGATAATCGACGTTCAGGGCGCATATTAGCACGCTGGCTGTGATAAGGAATGTGCGGCAATTGCAGCGCCGACGAATGGCGGCCATGCGCGAGACGCCGTGTGAGGCCGGCAAAAAAGACATTTATCCGACGGGGGAGGGGCCACCAACTGGGCCCATAAATCAAGAAAAATCAGCAATTTGAAGTGTCCACTATAGATAGAGGATTGCGTCGTGAATTGATTAAAGTGAAAGAGGGGGGCATATCGATCCGGCCGCTGCATTCTTGTTGACTCGCTGCGGTCAAATATTCTCTTCGGCCCCACGCGTGCGGTCGCGGGGCGGCTGCAGCAGATTTCTCGTAGCGAAGTGGTTAGACAGTGGTCAGCGCAGTTTTGCTAACGTGCCGTACTCTTCCAGATGAAGACGAGGTTGCTCCTTGGCTGAGCCGGAGGTCAGACTGGCGCTGCAAGGCCCGACCACGAGTCTGAGCTCTCCTGATGCGCCGACCTCGGTGGAAAATCCACTCATCGCTGCCGAGCAAATGTCAATGAAATTTCTCTCCGGGCTACAGGTCTGAAACACATTTTTATTAATTTTTTTTAAAAATGTAAAAATATTATTTTAAAACTTACCTTTTTCCACAGGACCTTCTTGGACTGTACGACTCTTCTACAGCACAAAGTTCTCCCCAATCTCCTTCCGCCCCCATCCCGCCGACAACACTGTACGGCGGCTCCTCACAGTCTAGGGGTGCCAAGAAGAACATACAAGAACTAAACACTAGACAAAACGGTTGGTTTCACAATTTTAAATTGATTTTTTATTTCTTTTTTTTTGTTTTTCAAACAGTAATTGTAAAAATGTAAGGCGGTAAAACTAAGAAAAGCAGTGCCAAAAGCGACGTACTTCTGTTTGGGCAGGTAGCGGAATAAAGCGGATTCCTGAGGAATTGTAGCGGGCGGTTTATCGGATTGACCTTGACGGTTGGAAAAACCTTCCAGGCATAGGGCATACCAAGACGGATGGTTCTGCCCGCGCCACTCCTAACCAAAGTTTACGCGATGTTTTCACTGCAGTTTGCTTATAACATAGAAATTCGCGATTCATAGAGCGATGGCTAGGATAAATAGTTCAAAAAATTATTGTAAGTTAAAATTTTTCCATTATTTGATAATTTTCATTTGATTTCAGACGAAAGCCCGGTTCAACGATGTTCTCATGAACGGAATGTGCGCTTTTCGGACGATTTGGTCACCGGTTACTGCGAGGCGAAGCAGTCTCCGTTTCATATAGTTCATTGTGAAGAATCTTCTTCCACTGCAAGTAAGAAAACAATTTATTCGTTTTTAAATTGAGAAATCAATTAAAAGGGAGAAATGAAACGAAAATTTAGAGCAAAATGCACCGGATCCGGAGCACATCATCGCCAACTACAAACGGGTATGCGAGCGGGCTCAGATCAATCCCAGCCCTGCGGTGCTTCGTCAGATCGGGGTAGGTCCTTATTAAAGGAAGAGGTCTCCTCCCCCAAATTTCTTGGAAGATTGCTCTTTTCTATTGATTTAGAAAACAAAACGATTGTTTTAGTACATGCATAAAACTCTGGGAGTTCGGCAAGAAACCCTCTCACTCAAGGGCGAAAGAGTAACCCACAGCGAAATGGAAGCCCTGGAGGAGCTCTTCAAAGCTGTCCAATTCGACTACCTCGACTTTGAATATACCTTTCTTGATGACGATGTAAGAAAAAACATTTCTTGTTTTAAACTTGAATTCAGACTGTCATCTCATTGGCTGAGATGCTAGAGTTCTACGACTCCACACACAAGATGAATTTGTCCTTCAATCGGCAGATTACAGTACGCGGGTGGAACGCAGTCTTCCGGGCCGTTCGAAACGTTTGCTTTTTTTAAAATTTGAAGTTTTATTGGTTTCAGTGTCATTCACTTCAAGTGCTCAATCTTCGATATACCTCTGTTGACAGCTCCCTCTCTTCGCTTTGTCGCTGCCTTCGGACTCACCCGCCTCCAGCCCTTACGTGTCTTCATTTAGAGAATGTGTCATTGTCCGGGAAGAGCCTTCTATTACTTGTGTGTGCTTTGAAAACAAACACTGTGCTCAAGGTGCGACTCCATTTTTTTTGTTGTGAAATCAATTGTTTAGGAACTATTTCTGGGTGAGAATAGCCTCCAACCTACGGATGGTACCCATTTGCACCAACTTATCGTGGCAAACAATACACTGCAGATGCTCGATCTCCGAAACAACGAGCTGGGGGTAGGTATTTCTCTGTCAACACTCCGTATTACCCTGTTTTTGCACAAGTGTTTGCTTACAGGACCAGGGACTGCGCCACATCTGCGACGCTCTGAAACACCCGGAAACACTAGCGCACAGTGCGCTGACAGCCATCGTCCTGTGGAATAATCGGATTACCCAGCAGAGCATGGACAATTTGGCGTTTGCTTTGGTTTGTGATCACAAAACACGATGGAGATCAGGCTTCATGATTCAGATGGAAAACCATCATCTGGAAACATTAAATATTGGGTCAAACGCTCTTGGGACAGATGGTATCGGTCGATTGAAAGAGGCTCTCGCTGGAAAATCCAATATTCATCGGTTGGGCCTCCAACATACTAATATGAATTGCGAAGGTAGATTATAATTTGAGTCGTAAACATAATAATTTCAGCTGCAATTATACTGGCAGAGTGTTTGGCCGACAACAACGTTATGATACGAGTGGATTTGAGGGAGAACCCCAAAATAGGTAATACTTTAAAGAAAATCTGTGTGTACGTGTTTGTATGTCTACGTGTGTATGTGTGTATGTATGAATGTGTGTATGTGTATATGTGAATGGGCGAGTTTGTGAATGTGTGCATGTGTGTATGTGTGAATGTTTGAATGTGTGTATGTGTAAATGCGTGAATGTGTGAATGTGTATATGTGTGTATGTGTATATGTGAATAGGTGAGTTTGTGAATGTGTGCATGTGTGTATGCTTAAATGTGTGTATGTGTGAGTGTGTATATGTGTGAATGTGCAAATGTTCGAATGTCGAATATATGAATGTGGGAATGTGTGTTTGTGTATGTGTGTATGTATGTGTTTACGTGTGGATGTGTAAATGTGTGAAAGCGTGAATATGTGTATGTGTATATGTGTCTGTTGTGTGTATGTATGCGTATATGTGAATATGTGAATGTGTGTATATGTGTGATAATTTTCAAACTTTCAATCGATTTTCAGGCTCTGCCGGATTGCTGGCTCTGCATTCCGCAATGAAAATGAACCACGCCATCACGAACATGAACCTAGACGAAGGCTGCACAATTCCATCTTCTGAGAAGGTATCAACGAATGCCGCTTGTTTTTATTTTCATAACGCCTTTGTCTTCGATCCATATCAAAAATGGCTACTACTACATCTGACGCATGTCTAGCATGCTAAAACCAGGGATGCTTCTTATTTCGCGTGTTGTGTTCCTAGGCGCTTGTTGTACTACAGGTGCGTCAATATCAGGATGAGTTCCGTCGCTACTTCGATGAGATCCGCGAGTACTGCGAGAGGAATAAGCAAGCTGCCCTACAACGGATGGCTGTCAAGACGATGGAAGAGGCTCAACCAGCAGAAGAGAAGAAGGATGAACAAACAACTGGTTTGAAACTTCTTTTTCTTTTTTACCTTGACAACTTTCAGAAAGTGAGGTCTCCCCAAGAGTGGAAGAAAAGAAAGATGAAACGGAATCCAAAACAGCTGCCAAGCCAAAACTCAGCCGGTTCACTCGCAGTTCGTCGTTGACTTGTCAAGAGACTGTTCATGATATTCCGGTTAGTTAAAGCTTTAAAAAATTGTTTTTATCCTTAAATTTGTATTTCAAAGTTCAATTTTTAGGAAAGAATACGTCAGATGTCGGGATCCACCCATTCCTTAGATGAATTATCCAATGCTGAGTCAACAAGGACAATCAAACGATTTTCAATAGTTTCTCATGGTAATCTAGGGAAAAGTAAGTGGACGAATTGAAAACAAACTAGAGTTATTTTTAGGTGAATGGGGATCTCTTCCAGCTCTTCCGCAGGCAGTCCAGCAAGAGACAGCAAAAGCAGCTCCGGTTGTTAGGAAGACAAGACGATTCTCTGTCTCTCCCACTTCATCTACCTTCAATGTGTCAGCAGACCCAGCGGTAAAAAGAACTGGCTTACAGTTCTTACTTTTTATTATTTAGCCTGCTGCCCGCCCTTCGTCCCTTTCAATAAGCATCCCGGAGACATCGTTGAACCCTCTTAGTTCAGGACCAATGTCAGCCCCGATAAGTTCATCGGTTCCATCTTCCGCGAACTTATCAAACCAGAGACCAAGTTTGTTTTTCCGAGAAAAATCACACCACGGGTGGTTTTCAGCGGACGAAACAGTTATCACAAAAGTGGAGGAACCGGTAACGATTGTTGTAACACATTCCGAAGAGAGCGCGAAAACCGCCGAAGACCTTTGGGAAGAAGAGGAACAGAAAAAGGCCTTAGAAGCAGATGTACGGGCTGTTGTTTCCGATTTAGTAAACTATGTGGTAGGGAATTTTCAGGCTTTGCTTGATAAGATTCTCAGGTTTACGAAGAGACTTCTCAAGTGGAACGGAAGGCTTCCCTTTTGTTGGGAACTTGCTTCGCTAGGCCTGATCCAGCTGTTCTTCAGGCGATGATGGCTGGAATAGCGGGAGGTTCCACGCCTTCTACCCCATCCACTCCGTCGAGGTTTGGTTTACAGGTTTAGAAGGAAAACTGAAAAATTGTTTCAGAATCTCGGATATAATAGAAGAATTGTCTGGCGAGGCATCAGACAAACATGTCGTGCAGTCGGTTGTACGCAGGATGGTACGCGACGTCCTGAAGGCGGAAAAGGACCTCCTTCGACAGACACTCGAACGACGGCGGAAGCAAATGACCACGCTTTCTTCATCTAACATTCCCCCACAGTAACCAAACACTCTTGCGGGTTTAGCACCCATCTCAAACCATTTCACTGCACGTTAGTTTGTTTCTGTTTGCCCCTGGGAGGATAGAGAGTTGCCTTAATCCTCTTTCAGTTGACCCCCCTTCAGGAATTGCCATTTTGGCAATACTCACCCTCATTGTTTTCTTTTACCAAACCCCCGACTGTGTTATTTTCCCTAGTCCGCAACCGGTTTTGCGCGATGCTTTTCGTTTACCCATCTAGCCTCAATTCGTTTTTTCTAGTCACCACTAAGGTCGTCTGTTACTTTTGACTGTCTCTCTCGCTTAGCCGAAGGCTGCACGCTTTGAGCTCGAGTGATCTCCCTCTTTTCTGCTTCATCTGCCAGATTTACTGGTACCGAGTAAGTTGAGTTCTCCTAACTGTACAGAAGCTGTAGAGTGCAATAGGAGCCAGATTAAGCAATATAGTGTACATACATGTTACATCCCAGCCTACGTTTTCTATGTAGATTTAAAATTGTCGAATCAAATAAACGTTTATGATTTATTGAGGTTTTTATATCTAGTTTGAGAAGAAAGGCTGTTTTCTTTCTTTTCACTCCAAAACTCAAAACCCTCGTTTTAAAACCCTAATTTGACCTATAACTGTGAGTTTCAATCGAGTCTTTAAGATTCCTTGATGACTTTTGAAGCATTTTTTATTTGATTTGTCTGATGATTCATAAATTGTAATAACATTACCCAAAAGGAACCAAATTGCACCATCTTAGTTAGTTTTTCTTGACCCCTATAACAAAAATTACGAAATTTGTAAATTCTAAAAAAAAGTAAAAAAGTAAAGGTTCATTTTGTGATTCAAACTAACGAATGATTTCTGAAACTCAAAAATTGGTAAGGGCTTTGCGCCAAAAGTGCATTAAGCTAGGGTTAAATTCTCAAAAAGTATTTAATTTGGGGGCAATTTGAGCATTAATCTTCATGTTTAATCATTTTATCTGTACTTTAACCCAAAAAAGACTAAAATTTATGTAATGGATCTCCCCTTTCCCAGAAATCGTGTTTTGAATTAATTTTAAACTGCATTTACTGCCCGTTTTACTACATGACAATTTTCTATTGCTCATCATGTTTACAGGAAGGAAACTTCTGTTGTCGACATTTGCGGAATGTATAATACACAGTAGCCGAATATCGGGTATGACTAACTGAATGACACATGTTTGGCTGTCGGAACATTTCAGTCACCGAAACATATTTATGGTTTTCGCCAAAACGTTGAACGTCGAAAATCTAGGGGACTGGGAAAAGGAACGAACTGAATCCTGACTACATTTGTTGGAAAACGGATATAATTGCGTTTACATTGCAGCATTATTTACAATGTATATGTGTGCGTGAGTGCGTGAATGCGCGCGCGTGTGTGTGTAAGTGTGTGCACTTGAAATCCGGTAGGTATAAGGCTTTTACTCTTCTGATCTACTGCATATTACTAGATCTACTCATGTAGCTGTACAGAAATCAATTCATCCGCGTCACGTCTTAACCAACTCCTTATTCTTCGAAATAAGGCTATCCCAACAGGGATGCAGAAAACTATCGCCACCACAAAATGATAGCAGGAGTAAACAATGAACTAAAAGTTTCCTCTTTTGACCTCTAGAGTGTCGTACCTGCGGTCGAATGGACAAGCCTAATCCATGGCTGTCTACAACGATCAGCGTCAAAATTGACTGCAGCACGAGAGCCACAAACGTATTGAATCCGAAAACGAGTCCGAAAGAATAGGAAGCCAGTCGTTCAGCAATGTTGAACCTATTGAGGTTGGTGTAGGATTTGCATCAAACGAACTGAGCAATTGTGATCATTCCCTGGTAGACGACTCGGTAGAGAATGTAACCACCGTACATAACAAAAAGATTGGGAGTAGTGGCCATCATCATCAGAAGACCTCCTTGAACCAAAGAACAGATGGTTAGGCATAGTTCGCCCCATCTTGGCCAGTCCACACGGAGTTTGTGCATCAGAAGAACAACAGGCAAACCTGGAAGAACACATTCAACATTGTATTAAGGAAGAATTTAAAGGTTAGGGACGTTCGCTTTTGGCCACCCCCACTGACTGTTTTTTTATAGAAGTTTTTTTAACGATTTTTTGTAAGGTTTTAGTTTTAATTCGCGATTTCCGGCCCGTGTATTCAATTGTCTAACATGTAAATGAAGTGGACCTTTAAATCAGCAAACACTTTAACATAAATCCCAAATTGGAAAAAGTTTTGCTAATTAGAAACTTAACAGCGAAAGCTAATAAGTAAACTTCGAAATGGTTAAAAAACATAAATGTTCCAAAACTCACAACTTTTGTAAATGTTTTCATTTAAAAACTTTGATCAGAAGTTTTCTTTTTAGTTTTATAATTTTTGGTACTTTTTTCTTCTGAATGTATTTTTAGTGGTAAGTTCTATTGAAGCTAGTGTGGAAAAGTGGACTTTTGTTAAAAACGAGGTGAAGTTGGTATATTTCTAGGCTCTTGAAAAGTGGAGAAGTATTCAACTTGAACAAAACAGTAAAGAATAATTTATGATGAGACCGCCTGTTTTTAATTCGTTTGTGTGGGTCAATTTATATGTTTTTAAGTATTGTCAGTTCAGTTATTTAATTTAAACTTTGATCAACTATACACTTTGTTATAAAAACTTGTTAAATCGTGGTGAAACTGTTTTATCTTTTTTTTTATTTTCCTAAAGTAACATTTTTATATGAATAACTCACAAAAAAGAGGAACTGCTGCCTCCGTGAATCCATTATAAACAGTTTGATCTTTTACATCAATAACAGTTCCCCACAGAGTTTGCGTATAATTCCCAATCTGAAACCATTGTATTCCTGCTTTCTGATTTCATTACCTGGTAGAATGCACAACTAGCAAACGCCCACCAAATAGACCATTTTGTTATAAACAAATCAGAATAAATAGTTTTAAAGTCAAAATAAATGTTCCGGAAGTGTAGTTTAGCAAAGTCCATGTAAGATGAAGAATCCATGTCTTCTTGTTTCAATTCAATACCTAAATTTTTTAGGGTTTTCATAAAAAATTCATTACCTCTGCTTTCTAGCTTCTTTGCATAAGCTGTTCTCCAAGAAATCATAGGTAAAATTAATGCGAAAGGGAGGGAAATTATCAGTGAAATTAAAGAAATCCAATTGAGAGTGCGATAATTTCCCCAATGGAGGAGGATCACCAATTGACTGACGACATAGGCTCCAAGACGACCCGCTTGTAAGGCAGCTTGAGTGATTGATGTCACTCTAAAAATGGTTTAAACTAAAAAAAGAGTAAAATTACTGTTTGAATTGGGATCTGTTCACTTCAACATAGATATAACTAGTGTATGCTATTTCAGTTGCCGTCGCCCAGCCGTAGAAGAGTTCTATGAGCTGGAAGAGATAAAAAATCACACTATTTTATTTACCTGTTGGATTAAAACTGAACGGAAAAAGACGAAAAGAATCCAGACGATGATGTAAGAAAGAGCTTCGAAGATCAACACAGGCTTGTAGAGGAAGAGATCAGTTAGGACGAAAACAGGGATGAGTGCGATCATGTAGGAATAGGTCCAGATTGGGTAAACCTGTAAAATAGTATTTTAAAGTTATTTCTGAGTAAAACGCTATCAAATTAGGCATTCTAAATTTTAGGCTTTAAATTTTGCTAAAACGAAAAATAGGAAAAGTTAAACCATAATCCAAGATTAACGGGCCAAATCACAAATCGCTTTTGTCGAACCTTATACGTTATCACTGAACCACCTTAGTCCTTAACAATTTAAGCCCATAACCACCTTAGCCCGTAATCAGTATCTTGGTAAAACGTCATTTGAACCAAGAACGGTTAAAACCGAGGGAAATTGGAAGCGGGCCGGACTGGAAGTTAAGGTGGTTAAGATTTAGGGGCCGTTAATAAAAACGCTTGGGCCACAATATTATTGTTGAGTCATGTTGTCATTCTTTGATGTTTTCAACGTAATCACTTTGAAAAGGAACTACTCGATTTTATCGGACATTTCATCTTTAAACTTTAAAAAAAACTTACATCACTGTTGAGAGTCTGTTCAGAAATGTTCAGTGTAACATGTTCGTACTCGTACAGGTACGGTTCACTTGGTCTAAACTCCTTGAAGAATCCATAGCAGCAGAGTAAGAAGGTGGTCAGTTGCCAGCGCATGGCCTAGAACTACACTGCAGCACAGTTCAATTACAATCGGTATCAACAAGACGGAGTGAGAAATCAATATTTAACAATCCGATTAAAAAGTAGATGTTTGCTTTGTTTGAAACTAAGTGCAAACGAAGCGTGAAAAAGTATCGGAAACTAAATTTACAAACATTTGATTCTCGATGTTACACCTGATAACGGGGGGAAACGAATTACGATTTGGAGGCGTAAAACTGGGAAACCAATTTTTCCGGAAATCGGTTTCTCTCAAGTTTCTCTGAGGGTGTTTAAAACTAGAAAACAGACTACAGCGTCGAAATAGGATATATTTTCATTATAAAAAGTCACAAATTCTCTATAAAATCATTTAGGACGGGGAGAATGTGTCTTGTTTAGCTAAAAAGGTCTTAAATAAGTAAGGAAAATAGTGAATTATATATATTTTACCTATGTAAACAAAATAGTGATCATGGTAACCTTTTGTCCGCGACCTGTCGATTCTTTACGGGTTCGGGATCCTAGGAGCTACCATGGTTATCAATCGATGGACTTTCATAAGAAATAAACCAGATTTGGTTCTAAAGTTAAAATGAATTTAACGTAAAGATTTCCTTCTAACAAAAATGTCAAATTTTAAAATTGTAAAAAATCTGTTTTTTTATTAGAAGCAATTGTCACTATACAAATTTTATCGTACCCTGAATGAAAAACATAAAATTATATGGCATGTGTGGCGGCCGGCCTATGGGGCGCGGACCGTGGCTATCGAAAGCCCTCACGCACAATGGGGACAGCGCGCCGGTAGCTCAGTGGTTAGAGCAGCCGACTGCAGTTGTGAAGGTCGCGGGTTCGATTCCCGCCTGGTGCATTGTCCTTTGCGAGTACCTCTATGACCAATCGCGTTAAGGGCAACGTTTTTCATGCTAGAACTTGTGTAGAGTTCCCGCATGGAAAAAGAAGTGATAAAATTTTGTAGCATCAGTAACTTTGAAATTTGTAGGATCACGTTACATTTAAAAATTACAAAAATGGTCATTTTCAAGTAAACAATAGTTTACCTTATAACAAAATTAAGGTAAACATCGACGGTTTTCTTTATACTTTTTTGAGATCTGGCCAAACCGGGCCTTTACGAACACTCAAGTATAATATATTAAAGTGAAAGCTCCCAGTATTAAGGAAAAGTGACTTAACAATATATAAAAGGGGCACACGAAAACTATAGTTTTAAAAATTAAGATCAAAAGAAGCTCATGAAAACGACATGTTTTGGAAACGTCAATAAAGTAGTACTTTTTGCGATGGGGATCATAGCCAGGAAATCCGGTTTTGTACAACAAAATGAATCGGCAAATAGGCTGTTTTGTCTAACAGGCAGGTAAATTTTACTTAAAGTTTGACCCTCCTGTTCCAGTGAAAATCACTATTTTTCTATTTCACTAATTTCAGCTAGAGTGAAGTTTGCCAACAACGGCCTACGAAACTGTTATTAATGAAATTGCATATTAATGAAATTTTGAAAAATAAGGATGAAGGTTCGTTTGAAAAAGAACCAAATCAATAAATTGATGGTGACGAAAGGGCAAATCTTTTATACAGAAAATGATCACAGTTCATCTGTAAAATGACGGCTGGGATTAGCTGAGATTGGTGGAGAAAGAGCGCAGATTACGATTACTTTATCAGTTTGCCTTTGATCATCGAACAAGTGTAAGATGCTGCAAGCGAGACGGAAAGAAAGCAAGCAGACAGAAGCTGGAAAAATAGTTCTGGCCTGTTATCTTGATCCGATTAAGATAGCACTAGTCGTCGCAAAAGTAAAAGGATCTAGTACTTTATCCTAGTTTTCCTCAATTTTCCTCAACTGTTGATTTGTATCGTGTTTGGTCCAGTGTCGTCAGAATGTCATCATTCGATCCAGATAAGTCTTTTTGGTCCCGATCTTTTGTAAGTAGGTGCAAAGTTTTGGGAAAAGCCCTGTCAACGCCTTGGTTTTTTCCTGTCCACGCGGGGGAGGCAGACATCAAACTTCTCCCTGCTACACCCTTTACCGAGTTATTTTTTGGTCTCTGTCTCTGTGTTTGCCTGCTCTGTCTCTCTTTTTGTCTGTTTCTGTTTCTCTCTTTTTCTCTCTGTTTCTCTCTGTATTTTTGTTTTTATCTCTTTGTATCTGTATTTCTGTATCTCGGTATATTTTTTTCTATAAATGTGTATGTGATTCTCTTTTTCTCGGCCGCTATATGTCTCGCTCTCTAGCTCTGTCTCTCTGTCTATTTGTCTATCTGTCTTTGTGTCTTGCTGCCTCTCTCGCTCTCTGTCTGTCTCTTTGTCTCTCTGTCTTTCTCTGTCTCTTTGTCTCTCTGTCTCTCTGTATCTATCTCTCTGTATGTACGTATGTCTTTCTTTACATCTCTGTTTTTGTGCCTCTCTGTCCCTCTGTTTTTCTGTCTTTCTATATCTCTGTATTTTTCTGGTTTTAGCTCTCTCTCTCTATCTGTATCTCTCTGTAGCTTTCTGTATCTCTGTGTCTAATTTTGTTGTCTCTCTCTTTCTTTCTCTACCACACGTTTTCTTTATTTCTGTCTCTGACCTCCGTCTTGCATACCCTGATTGGTGAAGATAAAGGTGATTTTGCAAGCTTAGTCGGAAAATCACATTCAAAATAAAAGTTCATAACCAACACAATCATTTTTGGAAATCATATCGATCTTCTTATGAATTTATACAGCAACATTTTTAAGTTTTAATTCATCAACATCGGTTCTTAACCAATTCCTTATTCTTAGAAATATGGCTATCCCAACAGGGATACAGAAAACTATCGCCACCACAAAATGATAGCAGGAGTAAACAATGAACTAAAAGTTTCTTAATTTAACAGCTGCAATTTCCTACCTGTGGTCGAACTGACAAGCCGAACCCAAAACTGTCTACAACAATCAGCGTCAGAATTGATTGCATCACAAGAGCCACAAAGGTATTGAATCCAAAAACAAGTCCAAAGGAATAGGAAGCAAGTTGTTCAGCGATGTTGAACCTACGAAGGTTTGTTAAGTGTTTCCCAAAATAATAACAAACTGAGCAATTGTGATCATGCCTTGGTAGATTACACTGTATAGAATGTAACCAGCGTACATTACAAAAAGATTGGGAGTAGTGGCCATCATCATCAGAAGACCTCCTTGGACCAAAGAACATACGGTTAGGCATAGTTCACCCCATCTTGGCCAGTCCACGCGGAGTTTGTGCATCAGAAGAACAACAGGTAGGCCTGAATTCGAGAAGTTTAAATTTTGATCGAACAGTTCAAAGGTACAATGTTTAAAGGCATAATAAAAAACCTTTTCACTTTATCTCATATAAAAGAGCTTCAAAGGTCTTTCAAGAAAATATTTAACAGTTTAGTGTTTTAATGCGTTTTGGAGGAATCTGCATCTAAAATATCATTTTGGCCATTCCAGGCAGCAGACACATCTGGATAACCGGTTTTAACGAACTACATGCACGGTGTTTACGCGTAATTGATAGGTTAATCGACTTTTTGCTGGTGACTTTTGAATTTTTAATGTTCCCGCCTAAAAAAAGTAGAAAACTCGAGTTCACTGCCACGAAAACGCCGCGCATTTCACACCCGTACACGATCGGCCGCCGCGGCCTGTTTTGACCAAAAATCAAGAAGAACAAGAACAATCGACGGCGTATGCTGGGTTTTCCGAGAAGAAATAGCGTCAATATACTCAATAATGTAACCTGGTTGCTCTCATTCGTTGAATCGTTTAAAGATCAAAGAGTTTGATGTGTTTCATCGAAATTGCTTACAAAATAGAGGAACTGCTGCTTCTGCGAATCCATTATACACTGTTTGATCATTTGCATCAATAACAGTTCCCCAAAGTGTTTGTGTATAACTTCCAATCTGAAACCATTAGAATCTTTTGCAATTTCATACCTGAAAGAATGCACAACTGGTAAACGCCCACCAAATGGACCACTTCGTCGTAAACAAATCAGAATAAATAGTCTTAAAGTCGAAATAAATGTTTCGGAAGTGTAGTTTAGCAAAGTCTGCGTAAGACGAAGATTCCATATCTTCTTGTTTCAATTCAATTCCTAAATTTGTCAGTTTTTCAAGGAAACATTGGTTACCTCTGCTTTCTAGCTTCTTTTTAAACGCTGTTCTCCAGGAAATCATTGGTAAAACTAATGCAAAGGGAAAGGCAATTATGACAGAAATGAAAGAAATCCAATTGAGAGTGCGGTAATTTCCCCAATGGAGTAGGATTACCAATTGACTGACAATATAGGCTCCAAGACGGCCTGCTTGTATGGCAGCTTGGGTAATAGAAGTCACTCTGAAAAAGTGCTTTAAACTAAAAAAACAGGATGTAAAATTACAGTTTGAATTGGGATTTGTTCACTTCTACATAGATATAACTAGTGTAGGCTATTTCAGCTGCTGTTGCAAATCCGAACAAGACTTCAATGAGCTGGGAAAGATTTAAATTTCCAACTTTTGCTTTACCTGTTGGGATAAAACAGAACCGAAAGAGACCATAACAACCGAAATAGTGATGTAGGAAATGGCTTCGAAAATCAACACGGGCTTATATTGGAAAAGATCCGTTAAGACAAATACAGGGATTAGGGTGATTAGGTAGGAATAAGTCCAAATTGGGTACACCTGCGGAATAAAACGGTTAAAAATTGAAAAAAATGGACTTACAGCACGATTGAGTGTTTTCAGAAATGTTCAAAGTCACATGTTCGTATTCGAACATGTATGGTTCACTGGGTCTAAACTCCTTGAAGAATCCATAGCAGCAGAGTAAAAAGGTGGTCAGTTGCCAGCGCATGGCCTAAAACAACACTACATAACAGGGAAAGGGCAGTCGGTATCAACAATATGCAATAAAAAATCAATATGGAATAGGCTCTTAAGAAGAACGTATATTTTTACGTATATTTTATATCAATTTTACAACTAGGTCCGAGCATATCCACAAGTTCCCCTTACAATTTTAAGGCTTGAAATCATTTAAACCCCGTGTTTTTCGGTAACAGTAAGTATTTAAAACTTTCCTAAAGGTTTTTAAACTCATAAAACCGGCTATCCGCCTCTATTTCCCCGTCGTTAAAACCAACGACGTCATACAATTTTACAGTCTTCTTTACGAACACCTACATTATTCTACCAAAATCTTAGAAATCAACAAAATCAACTGTCGGTCTATGGAAAGACCTCATTAACCACTACACTTTATATGTCATGTATGTCTAACGCTACTTACCTCTTGATAATGATTCGACCGTGTCAAAATAAGTAATTTGAAATCTGTTGGGAATAATGTTTCGTGGTTTCCTTTTAAAAACAATATTTTACAGTAAACACAAACAAAATTGACGACTGTTTTTTGAATGAGAAGATGAAATATAAGTTTGATAATAGATAAACAAAATAAACATTTTTTAAAGGTAAACGTGGAGGGTCCCGTCTGTTGACAAAATGGGTTTATTTTTTATTTTTTTTTTAAAGTTAAAAATTTTTTGCCAAATGGTTTAAGTACTGTGATTGTTTAAACAAAAGCAAAAAGTTTGCAGCGATGAGGACTGAACTTGTGGTCCCCAATTTATGAATCAAGACTGTTGGAGCTGCGCCACGGAGGCACATATGCTCGGCCTTACAGCGAATACATTAGGTGAGGCCGCGGAAACTCATACAAAAAATGGTTTTATAAAAGTCAATTTTTGAATACCGTTCGGCAAATTTGAATTTCACATGCTACGTCACGATTGGTTACGTTATTTATTCTTTTCTTAATTAAATCTATGGATGGTTACCTGAGACAATCAAAGGACTGGTACTTTTCTTGGTGAAGGAACGCTCTGCATCATTCTTGGGAGGTTTAAGACTGAAGCCTTGCTCTTGATTATCTTGCTGGGTGATGGTTTCACTGGCAATTAGCACATCGGTCTGGACAGTTCCGTCTTTGTCGTTGTCCTTTCTAGAAATGTCTTCAGCGCCATCTTCCTGTTCATCCATTCCCAGTCTCCTAATGTTCAGAAGCTCATCACTGAAAGGAGCGGAATCTGAAAAAAACAATGATACCGTCTCTGTGTCAGACGTACCTCTTTCACACACAGCACGGATCAGCTCAGAGAGGGTTTGCTCGGCATCCGTGGAAAGAGATCCATCATTCACACATTCGATGCCATCAGCTTCCGAAAATCCGCCTGCGTTGTTCTTACTCCCAGAACGATCTTCATCATTGGAGCAATCTGGATAACACTTAGCGTTTGATTAGTTTGGTCTTAGACTTACCGATGGCGATGTTTCCACTATCTGAAAGGTGGGCAGATGCATTTGAAGCACCGTTTATTTTAGCTAAGGTAGATAGAATCCACCTGTAACGCAATTCTAAGGGAATGGACGGCAGACGAGGAGGGAGTGATTGTGACCGGAAGGGCCGGCCGTTGGAACCTTAAACAATCACGTTACAGCAGCAGGATTTCATCATTATAATTTTCGTTGAATGTACTTAAAAGTGGATTTTTGTATTTCAATCTTTTTCTGTGCTAGGCAAAGCGAAATTGAGCACGAGCCTAGCTCGACCCGAAAAAACTGTACTGTTTTAAAGCTGGGCAGGGCCAAGTCGTCGATTTTAGGGAGAGGGCTAGTCTGATATCACACTGTATTCAAGTTTTGTTTCAAATGTTCGTTTACTTTAGTATTAGTCTGTATATTTCTTTTTAATGGTCATACTGTAATTCACTTGTTACCCTGTCCACATCAATGTGATTATTTACCTTGAACTCTGCGACCTTCAGTTGGGTTCAATTCTCCTTCTGTGCCACTCGCCGGATTGGGGGTGACTGCCCTTCTTCCAAACAGAACTGAAAACAATTTTATATCTTGTTTTCAGAAAATTCGAAAAGGTACAAAACGAAAAGCATAAATACTACCTTTATTTCCAATGGATGGCCCCAGCATCTCTGCTTTCTTTAGGAGTATGTTGAGTTGGTAGTTTTCTTGTACTAAAAAATCACATAAAAGACTTCCACTTTGCCAACCTCTCCAGGAGCCAAGCACAAATTCGGCACTAGTGAACTTCATCATTGTGGCATCTAACAATTCTTCGGCAGTTCTGAAGTTTTCAGAAAGAAGCAGAACCATTCTCTCTAAATTCAGCAATTCGCCTGCTTAACAAATCAACTACCTGAGAAATTCTTCTTTAGAAGAAGCCAAAAATTGCGGAGATGGTCGTCCTTCAATATGTGTTACATCAACGGATTTGATATGCTTACCTTGTCATCCATAACAAACTCGAAGAATGTATCTGTAACCTGGGACAGTGGACCAGAGAATCTTTTTTCGGGTTCATTCTCATCGGACGGGGCACATAAGGGTGGCAGGGGCATCCGAAAAACTAAAAAAGCTTTTCAAGATATTATCTCATCAAGTTTATCTCATCAGTTTATAGTTCTTATTTCTGCTTGATTTCAGTTTTATTTATTAGGGTCCAAGAAGGGGTTGCAATACAACTTTGTGTGACTGTAGGTGACGTCACCGGATTAAATGGTCAATAAATGCAATTAGAAAGTAATTACAAAAATGCATGGTTTTGAAGTAAAGGAGCAAAATTGTAATACAAACATTTCTTTTAATATTTTAAGTTTTCGTAAAGTGAAAAATGATATATTAAGTAAAATCAAGCCAGAAACGATTGTTATTTGATATCCATAAAAATGTTTTGCCTCAATTTGGTCTGATGATGTTTTATTTGCCTTTCTGAATGGGGTCACTCCACAAATCGATACATTTAAGTTAGGTAAGGCAGAAAATGTATAATTTTCAAACCCTAAAGGGTAGTTCCCAAACAAGAGTCAAGGAAATTAGGGATAAAATGACTAAATGACCAATAAATCCACAAAAGTTAGTTAAAACAATTCTAAACATTTGAAATTAATTCTAAGAGTCCACCAGTAGTGTACTATTTTCAACCAATTTACAATGCTTTCTACAATTAATTAACAAAGTTACCTGCGTCCTTTCTTTTACGAAGAAAAAGAGAGCCAAATCCTTTGCTGACGAACAAATCTGAAGAAACATAATTATGTTAAACAAATTGGTAAAACCATCGGCCAAACTGTAGTGCTCCGGAAGGAGGAGAATTGAAGCGACCAGTTTTGAAATGTCCGAAACTGGATATAGGCAAACTTCCTTCACCACATCTATCAAAAGATCTAAAAAGACAATAGATTTAAGAAATGTGAAGCCCAAACCGGAGAATCGGCTTTTGAAATAGTAAAGATCTCGATCGTTCAGTGAAGGGGCAGCCTGAATCATAAGCCGATAAGTACAAATCTGTTTTCTAAATTACCTTGTTTCTGCATGCTTCGTAGATTTTGTCTATCTCTCGGGTCATATCTGGTTCAAATGTAATCTGAACCGGTCAGTTAGTAAACTAAAATAGGTTTCCAAAATGGTTGACAAGCGTAAAATCAATTCACAAATTGCTCATGCAAGACGAAAATGACTGTAAAGTTGGCCGGCGGATCGACGTTGAATACAAGGACAGCTGGCAGTTCAGAGCTGCAGGTGCGCGTTTTTGTTGGAGATGTGTCCATTCGGAGACATTTCCTTTTAGAATGCCGCCAAATAGTCACAGTATGCATCGCTTGCGCAACTTTTGACAAAATTTTTACTGAACAAACTTAAAACAACAGAAAAAACAAGTTTGCGAAGACTTTTGACAAAATGA
The DNA here is from genome assembly GCA_022343465.1 of Oscheius sp. G VE-2021. Lineage (NCBI taxonomy): Eukaryota > Metazoa > Nematoda > Chromadorea > Rhabditida > Rhabditidae > Oscheius > Oscheius sp. G VE-2021. The sequence continues at coordinate 3,289,020 of JAJQXH010000055.1, forward strand.
CCTAAGAATGGCAAGGAATATCGGACGACTGGGTTTGCCAAGTGAGGATCGTAAACAGAATTGCGACAACTCTTTGTTCTACCGCTATGATGTGCAAGCTGTTTATACCAAAACAGATGATGATCGTTTTTGTGGCGGCAATTTTCGAAAACACGCCGTTTTGAATACGGTAGTCATGAGACAGAAGACCTTTGAGTGGGTTGAACATAAGAAATATGATGCCATTGGTTTGGTTCAGATTGAAAAACCGAACTGTTGGTACAAGTGGTGAAGCAAACGTGCAAAACGAAAAGAGAAAGTTTAAAAACGCAAGAAACCCCCTGAAAGGCGAGAAGATTCAAGTAGACAAGAGATTCAGAAGGTAGAATCAGGCTGCCGGAGTACCATTCCGAAGAAACGCTTGGAGGAGCCGTTAAAATCGATGAGTGTACGGTCTGGACGCGACGTACTTTTTACCTGTCCCTGGGAAAATATGCAAATGCGGCGGTGATTTGCCGGATTCGTGTTATTAGCTCATTTATAATGTGAGAAAATAGGCGAGTTTGCTTCCATTCGTTTATCCAAACTATATTATCGATAGAATCGGTGTGTTGAACTACATTGGACGGGAACTAAAGCAAGTGTTTAATTTGAAGAATTCGGAAGAGCGGGAGATAATGAATTCAAATTCAAATTTCAGTTTAAAAAAGTGTTGATTTCATCCACAATAGTCACCCCAGTCTGAAATCTTTCAGTTAACACATGATACAATTCTCCCTGGGTTTGATTTTTATTTAGGATAAATTTTGAGGGAGAGAAAGAAAGGGAAGCAAGAGACGGAAAAATAGAAACAGAGAGAGAAAAAGAGGGAGGGAGAGGGATAGAGAGAGAGAAAGAGAAAGAGAAAGAGAGAGAGAGAGAGAGAGAGAGAGAGAGAGAGAGAAAGAGAGAAAGAGAGACAGAGGGAGGGAGAAAGAAAGTGAGAGAGAGAGAGAGAGAGAGAACAGTACACATTCTTCGATTAAGCGCAAACGACTCCGTTGCGTGAAAAAGTGGGATAGGGTATATTGCGGAAATTCAACGAGCGCCAATCGCGACGATCCCAGTGAATCACCCCCTCGCCCTTTTCACTACCGTATCTAACGCTTTAAAGAAAGAAAGGGCAGATGAGGACAAAACAGAAATGCAGCTACAGAGTTCTGAATGAAACTAATGGGCACGCGGAAAGAGACCCTGGCCTCGTCTGAGGAGAAGAGTAAACTATTGGACGATAGCCCTTTGTCTCCGTCGAGCGATGTCAACTTGTTTATACCAAAAGCAGGCGTTTACGGCCTTTGAGGTTGCGCTGCGGATATGACGAGTAACTCCAATAGATCCACCCGCGTCTGTTTTTTATTTGGGCTACGATGCTCCCTGAAAAGTTAACATATGAAATGAACAATACTAAACTTCGTTAACGAGCAAGTTAAACAAGGGCACGTTCTATTTCTAGCAGATCAGGGATTCAGGAGGTATATTCATGGTACCAGAGCATTCCAAAGCAAGGCTCGGAGGAGCCATGAAAATCTATGAATGTACGGTCTAAGGGCGACGCACTTCTTTTACCTGATTCTGGGAAAAAATGCTAATTCGGCGGCGATTTGACGGATTCGAGTGATTAGCTCATCAAAATGTGAGAAACAAGGCAATTTTGCTTCTATTCGTTGATTGAAACTATATTATCGATGTAATCGTAGTGGTAAACTTCTTTGGACTAGAAATTGAAAATGTGTTGAATTAGAAGAATCAGGAAGACCGGAAGATGAATGAATTCAACTCATAATTCAGTAAAAAGACGTGTATTTTCGCAGTATTTTCATCCACAATAGTCACTACAACTTGAAAAATCGTGAAACATCAGTCATCCATCTTAAAAAGGTATAAAACGACTAGTTGAAAAGACGAACCAGTAAGAGTTCTGAGTTATTTTCAAAAAAAAGTTGAATTCGAAAGCTCCAGTTTCAGGGCTTTAAATGAAAAAGATACTGTATTTATATTTGGCCATATGATCGGGCTTTTATTCCAGACGAGCAGCTGGCAGCATAGAGCTGCAGGTGCGCCGTTTTTTTCGGAGATGTGTCCATTCAGAGACTTTTCCTTTTGGAATGCCGCCAAATCCATTCAGAGATATTTCCTTTTAGAATGCCGCCAACAATTCGTCGTATGCACCGCTGGCGCAACTTTAGACCGAAGTACTTTTACTGAACGAACTCCAAACTACCGTAACAGCAAAATCAAGTGCAAGCAATCACAAGTTTGCGAAGACTTTGGCAAAATGGCCTAAGAATGGCAAGGGGATAATAGACGACTGGGTTTGGCACTAGCCAATAGTGAGAATCGTAAACAGAATGGCGAGAGCTCTTTGTTCACCGCTCTGATGTGCAAGTTGTTTATACCAAAAACAGATGGTGATCCTTTTTGGGCGGCTATTTTCGAAAACTTTTGCAAGGAATAGATGTTAGTAGGCTAAACATGACAGGTTTAGCCAACTAACATATATTCCTTGCAAAGGTAGTGTATTGCTTTACTGATTTCGTTCAGCGCCGGACCACTTGGCATCGTACGCGGGTCAACTTGTGATTTTGGCGTTCTTCATGGATGCTTCTTTCCATAACGCTTCATACATTTCAGTGTCTGTAATAATGTGAGTTGGAGATCATTTTCAGAGTTCTCTACTCCCCAGCACTAAAACAAATTTTATACTGGTTTCAAACAAAGTTACAATGCTACGGAAGTTTCACAATGTTACTAGTAGCAAGAAAAAAAACGGACCAACACATTTTTTCTCTCTGAAAAGTTTTTCTCTTCTTTTTTTCTTTCGTTTTTCTTTTTTTTCTAAAATTGAATTTTTTCGGCTTTCAGTTCCCCCAAAAAATGGTATCATTCGCATCCCCTGAAAATTTCCTCAAATTTTGTAGACGTTTTATTTTCTACCTGTGTTTCATAGTATATTTCCCTTTTCTCTGCTAAAACCATTCCTTTTTACTGGAAACCAATCCTTTTTACCTAATTGGCCTTGGTTTTCCCTTTATAAAGCTTTTTTTAAAATATTTTTCCCATAGTTTTTTGTTCGGTTCCCCCACTTTGTGCTCTTTTTAACAGTATTACCACATTCCTTTACCCCTTTCCCCGAACATCGATGATCTTTATTAGCATACATGGTTAATATACCAAAGTTGGGTAAGAACATGCCTCCCTATTCATGAAGGCCGGTGAATTGACCTCAGATTGGCCGCGGCCGAACCGGATGCTTGTCGTCGGCCAGTCTCATTCCGTCTGAAAAGGTGCGTTAAATCTGGCACTCATCTGTATTCAGTTTCTTCTCTTTTTATCATTCTATTTCTGTTTGATTTTATCGGTAAAACACCTAAGCTTGTTTTATTTCCTTTTGTGCAAAGCAAAATCCTAAAAACGTGTTAAATGGTTTGTTTTCAAAATAAAGGTTATAAGTTAAAAGTTCAAAAGGCTTATGCTTACAAACTTTGTTTTTGTAAAAAAAATGTTCTTGATTTTGTTTTCTTTTGAAAAATATTCTGTACCACCTGCAGATAAATTGGTTTTGAACCATTTCTTCGAAATGCCTAGTTTAGAATCTTCAAAGTGGTTCAACCACCTCAGTTGCACACAGTTATGATATTCTAATTAGGTTCTGAACGATAGAATAAAAAAACAAGTTTTCTAACCAAATCATCTTTTCAAGAATACTTGGTTATTTCATCATTTGCATTCAAGCACACCAATTTATATTTGGTATTCTGTAGATATGGGCGTGTAACTCGAACTTGTATTTTTAATCAATAGTTTTCATTAAAACGCCCAAGATACTTTGTGACATCATCAATAAGAAAAGGATCTTCATAGATGGCCCTCTGTTATTGAAAAATTTTCTAAATGTGTGAGTGACCTGAGAAAGATCTGATTTGGCTCTGTTCACCTGACGAATTTCCCTTGTAATCAACGAGAAACCCATTTATTTCAGTTTACAATAAGAATTAGAATTGAAAACAGTTTCGGACAGAGTTAATTCCCTGTGCCATTTGGTAACAACGTCGTCTTGCAACGGCCGGTCCGCGCGGCTGTCCATGACCTTCACCATTTTAGACACAAACAAATCTCGAGTGGAGCCACGATGAAAGAAGAATTGTTCTCCGTTTACAGACAGACGGACCACACAAAACACAAAAAAGACTATATCATCTTCTTCTGATTGCCCAAGAGTTTCATATTTTCCTGTCCTTTATGAAAAACATTTTGGTGAAATACAAAGTTTGAACTTCTCGTTAGGGATAGCTTGTCAAACGTTCAGAAAAGGAGAATTTAATTTATGTTTGAAGTGTTTTGCTAAAGGAAGTGATGTAAACGAAGAAACGTCAACCGGGAAGCTGTCCTGCCGTCGGGAAGCCGCTTCCGGCGGTCACTGTCGGGTGGCAATACGGCACTCGCTTGAAGTGGAGTTGATATGCTCTGATCGTGGTGTTGAGCGCCCTCGAGTTGGCTCGAGAGCAGTTCGCAGGACCGAGGAAAAGGCGGAGTCAGCCAATTAAAGCCTGCGCGGGCCGACGGTAGACCGAAAGGGGCGGGGTTTTGGGGCGGGGCAAGTGTTCTTCGCGGCTCTCATATAAGAGGCAAATGAGCCTGGAGAGATCTGCTGCCGCTCTTGAGTGCCATCCCCGTTTGTCTCGAGTTTTCCTCGAGGACCCGCAGTGCCGCCGTCGACGGCACTCTCGTCGACGTCGTCAACCATGCGGGTCCTCCAGGTACGTTCGAGGCAGTTTTCATTTTAAACCATTGTTTTTTCATGATTTTCGTTTAGTGACACCTCAGATTATGATTCTTGAAAACACTTACCTTTCTTAAAGTTACTCTTTCTTTGGTTCTTTTTGTTTATTGCAAAATTTTATATCTTTTTATATTCTTTTCTACATTTCGCTGAGTTGGAAACAATTTTTTCCTGAAATTACATTGAAATCTGATATCTGTGGTTCTCTTCTCCACCTTGAGATACTATCCTTTTTGAAACATCACTCCTTTCTTTAGAATGTCTACCAGCTGCCTGGATGGCTCTTGCATCGACCCCACTTGCCGCTGTCGTACGCAGCGCAACTTTCTCCCCAACACATCCCAGATGTCCCAAATGTACCCATTCAACTTCCAAGGCTATTCTACTGATTTCAACAGGTATTGGGTCATTTCCTTCCCCGCAAACAGTTTTTTTTTCAGCTGGGCAGGTGCGCAATCGACCGCCAACTGGTACAACCCCAACCAACGCCTCGGTGAGCACACATTACTCACTCTCTCACTTTCGAAACATTGACGTGTAGATTACCTGAGAACATTTATACAGCCAGTCAGCCGCGATAATTAGTCTCTGCGCCGGTTCGAACCACGGCGGACCGGTAAGCGCGAAAAATTACGCTCTCAATTTCGCACAATTTGTATCCTCAAGTGGACGGGTAGGCTAACAGAGAAAATCGATTAAACAATGCATTTACAAGGGAAATTAGCCAACATTTTAAACACGACCGATTCAATTCATCGAACTTCTTTTGTGGCAACTACCGTAATCTTCCTTCCGCATAGGGACGCGCTCGGCATTGCAAACAGAAAAACCAGTCTGCAAAGCTTACCTTCCCACGAAACGCACAGAATCCCTCCCTGGCAAGGGAAGTTTCGGATCTGGGACCTCAAGATCTCCTGGGGAGACTGTTGTGTATTCAGAAGGGTCAATCCGAGGTGTTGATTGCCTTCGCCCCGGGGTGCCGCTTGGGACTTGACACAGGTTGATCGACTACCACTCCCGGTAGGGGTTCATTTTGCGAAGATTAAAAATGGTTGGCTTAGATTGGTTTCTTAAAAAGCAATACTTCAATTCAAATCAAGTTTCTTAGTTTTCTTTGTCTGATTTTAAGGCAAACCCCAATCTTTTGATTGATTTGATCTCCTGAATGGTTAATTACAACTTTTCCTTGTGTGACCTCGTTTCGCCCTGGATTAACACCTCATTTGCGCAACTTGTAATGGGATCTGCTACCGTACACGCAATACCCACTCCAGGCGAATTGATGGGGAAACGGGAGCCATCGATAGCCAAGCAAACACCTTACATCACAGAAATACAAACAGTCCAGTAGGCCTCAGAAAGACCCCATCTGCTGAAGAAACCCTGTCTTACAGTAACCGGCTGCTCCCCGCTGTCACTTGGCAGTAGATAAACGTTTGTGCAAAACTAGCGAAGGCAAACAGTCATTGACCCGCGGACACGTAGAGCCTCAAATGGCAGCAAACGATATTTTTACCCAAGATTTCTTCGGATTTATCCCAAATGCGCGAAATATTTACCAAAGAAGGGGAAATAACTACGGTTGTTTGTCAGGAATTGTGATTGGCAGTTTCTGTTTGCCACCGGAAGAATCTCGCGCGTTGTGTGCCAGGAAATTGCCACTTGGTGACAGACAATGAACCCCCGATTTGCCTTTCTTGGTCTCCTCAAACAAATCTTTTTCAGCTGCTGCCACCCATTTTGGAACGCCAACAATTGGATTGAGCCTTACTGCCAATACCATAGCTTTCCCTACTTCTGCTGGGAAGAACAGGAAGCGACGAATTCTTTTCAACCAACAGCAGGTAACAATCCTTTTCTAAACGTCAATAAACTAGAAATTTTAGGTCAGCGAGTTGGAGAGGGCCTTCAAGTCCCATCAATACCTGTCAGCCCAAGATAGAGAAAACCTGGCTAGGATGATCAATCTCACACCCACTCAGGTAAGACTGCCAAGAGATTCCGGTTGCTGTCTTTGACTGTTTCTTTTGCGCCCACAACTGGACCTCCGCAGCGAATTTTAGCCAATTACGGTAGCGCCGGTGTTAAAGATGGCATGCAAGCAGTGACCTTGTCCAATCGTAGGGATTTAAAGACTTTTTCGATTTCAGGTGAAGATTTGGTTCCAAAACCAGCGGTACAAGAACAAGCGACAGACTAGGGAGAGAACTATGGGAGCTTGTTCCACAAGCCGAGGACCCAGCGCTTCTCCGAACAGTCACACTTCTGGGACGGATAGTCCTCAGGCAAAGCAAGAAGAAGTCATTAAAGTGGAAGTGACTGACGAGAAGCCTGCGAACTTCGTCAATATGAATGATTCTGCCTGCTTACCAGAGCTTAACAACTCCTTTGTTCAGGTAAAACTATCCCTAAGCGCCATAAAATATCAATTTTCAGATGTACCCTCCAAACTACAATTCTCAGAACATCGCATTCCCCTTCACTTCCTTCAACCCTCCATCCTACCCAGGCTACAACTATTCAAAATTTTAAATTAGTTACATTTAACCAGAGTTGCTATTATTGGTAAATACATGTGTCATGGGCCGAAAGTTTGAGGTCTTAGCTCTTCTCTCCCTGTCCTCCGTTGTGCTCAATTGAGCCATATTCCCGATTTGAGAGCTTGTACAGTAATTTATTTTTTCCATTTGTCAGTTGTGAATTGTTCAGGTATGCGCAGTCCATAAATTATGTCTATGATTCAAGTCTTTGTGTTAAGTTTTACAATTGAGGAATCAAAAACAAACGGAAATGGTATCGATATCGATTCTGAGAGTTCCAAAATTCAATGAAAATCAGTCAAAATGTTGGGTTTCTAGAACTTTTTGAGAAATTTGTCTTTAAAACCTCTTTGAACGACGTTTGACTTTCCTTAAAGTGAACAACCCCCTTGACTTGTCCCACACGTCTGATCCTTCTGATCATTCCCAAACCAGATCACCATATGTCCGATTGAAGATTACGATAGCGATGCACTCGATGTCTTCTTTGATTATGAATAAAGGTGGTGGGCATTAAGAGTGCCACTTAACAGATGCGCCGTGTGGTGGCTATTCACGCCCGAGCCACGGGTCACCAACACGCATTCCAGGATACTTACTGGGGTTATGGGTCACCTAACCATTTCTTTACTTTTTTGAAAGTTAGCTTAGTTGACACCTATTTATTAAGGCAACACATCCTTACGCAACAGATAATGAGGTGACTGAGGTACAAATTGATGGTTACGCGGGGCAGTGTTACAGTAATCGGCCGACAAAGCGGCGGCGTTGCCTTTTTGTAGCTAACCTCGGGATGAACCCTATTATTAGGAGACAATAGTTGACACGCCAAGGGAAACGTCGGAAACGGGGAGAGAGACGCAGGCGGAAGTGACATGGGAGCATGGATGACACCTGTGGAAAGGGGGCAACCAAGGTAGCCTTAGTGGGAACTATGCTAAGGACATAAGTTTTGCAGCTGCGTTATGGTCCTGGTTTAAACGAGGCAGAATATTCTAATCCCAATGAGATTTAAAATTCAATTTTACTAAGTTATTTCTAGGATAGAGCGCTGATATTATCAGTTTTTTACTGATCACTATTGTGTTTCATGCGAATTCGAGACCAAACTACAATGTTTCATGTGACTCTTGGTGATGAACCTACAGATAACCTTTGCCGCCCCGGTCGTCGCTTCCTAATTAGTAATCAAGCAGCGTGATTAGAGACCTCCTCAGTTGCGCAACGGGAGGCGCCTCCGCAAATGGGATCATCCCGGATGACCAGGAAAACACCTCACGCAACGCCCGTCAGCTGTTGATATTCAAATGAAACACCAAACAGTCTGAGACCGGAAGCACTGCCCTTCTCCTCAGAGGCCACAGTTATGTCACCCGCGCTGTCGCTAATGGCGGCGGCAATCCTCAAAGACAGACTGTTTGTGATGGTTAATTGACCCAGCGCCCGCAAAAGGCAGAAGAACAGCCGGGTACACATATCCGCAGGAGATTAGAACCATCGGACGAGGGATCTGTCAGTCTGAAGTGTTACCCAATAGCTGCTGCAGGTGCGTAGACTCAAGTGGCAGTCTGTAATCTTATCCACTCGAAGGATACGGTGTCATGTCTAAACTCGTTAGCCATCGACGCCCACAAAACGAAATTATCAAAATCCGATGAGCAGCTGTCAGTGAAAATTGGCTGTTTTTAAGAAACAGCTTGGGTTTTAGGGGTGACAAGTGAGAGTCAGTTGGGTGATGTATGGGGTGAGAAAAGCTGGCGATTGAGGAACTCTGCGGGACGCAGGGCGCGGACACCTGGTGGTTGCTTTCTGTATACATTTGTAAGAAAGTGCCAAGGGAAGGTAAACTAAACGATTAGCACGAGAAACAAAACAAATATGAAAGTTAAAACTGACCAATTTCATAAACCCATTTTCAGTTTTTCAGTCAATAAAACTACCAACGATTACATTACCAATTTCCGGTTCCCATTACCATTTGTTCTTATTAGGTTAATCCTATTCTTTCTATATGTTCAGAATATGTCGCATTGTCGGTTCCTTTTTTCTTCTTTTGCTTCTGGCAAAGGTAAATCCGGCGGAGATCCGGCAAAGGCACATGAATGGAGCCGAAGGTGCCGCCGAATGCCATTAGGAGTTATAAATCCTTTGGGAGAAAGAGCATCGAACAAGCCCAATAACTTCTTTTTGATTGAGGGATCTCTTCTAATTAGCAAATTAGTCGACTGGCAATATGTCCAAGTGAGAAAATCTTAATTGGGGTGGGGCGATTCCCAGCAATTAACACGCGTTGCTACCTTATGTTCGTCTGGGAACTGGACCCCCAACGTCGGCCTTACAATGCGACCGGTCAACCCATTCGCACCTCTTTTACTCAATGTAATAGGGACTTGGAGAATATAAGAAGCATAGATAGGGGACCTTACCTAGCTAGAGAGAGAAATGGTGTCTCAGAAGTGATTCAATGGATGCTCAGGAGATACACCCTTTATAAATGGGGTTTCATCTATTAGACTAGCTTTGTTTCAGAAACAGTGGTCTTGTGAGCCCAGAGTCAATTAAGCGGTGCGTTCTCATGTCAAAGTTTGTGCAGATCGGTCACGGTAAACGAGGCGGCTCGTCAGAGGCGTCCGCGGCAACCGGCGATTTCCTGTTCGCCTCGTTTCTCTAAGCCTCACAGCAAACAGATGAGATCGCCGTGACCGATTTTGGCGCACTTGCCGTGGCAGTAGAGGATAAGACGGGATCATCTGTGTAAGTGACTTCTGGAGGAAACTATATAACTGTCCATAGGAACTTCTTATGCATTGAAGATATCTGCTTTAACCGCAGTATAAACCAACATAAAGATAGAGAGTTTTGTAACTAAAAACCACCAGTGTGTGCTAGTTCGCGAGATAGTAAGATATTTGCTTCTAGACTTGTTTTAATAGAATAAAGGGACTTTGAAATTTAGCCTTGTTTGTAAAGTTTACTTTAAAAAGTTTCAGTTACCATCAGTTTATCATTGTTATTGAAACATTTCAAATTCTCATTTTTCCACAATTTGATTTAAGGTGTTCAGCCAAATTAGCCGCTGTTTTTCTGGTTTCTTCCCCAATTTCAGTCAGTCAGCCGTTTACTGGGCAGCATATTTGGTCCTTCGGCTCCTTTGATCGTTGGCAAACGCAAGTGTCCGGTTACAAGCCGATAATCCACTTTGGTCACCTACGGAAGACTAATACCTTTCAAGGTGACAGCCAATACCGTTGACCGACAGAACACCGACTGGCACGATTTGTTACTCATGCAAACTGTTTGCGTGATTACCGTGTCCGTGGGTTTCCGCGTCGGCGCTCAAGTGTCTTTGATCCGTGTGAAAGCGAGAGCCAACACTTAACTGGGGTTGTGGTCAGTTTATGTGGTCGAGAAGGGAAATACTCAAAAGGGAATTCAAAGGAAATGAGGAAGTGGAAAAGAAGGGTAGGAATTGAGGTTTCATTTCCTTTCTCTGACCTTTCTTTTGGGTTTGTTTTTCTTACAAGTTTAATGTTTAACTGACATGGGGGCGAAAAACTATTGGTAAAAAATCGCATATAAGGCAAGATTATTCTTTTCACATCTGAACCTGTAGAACATTTCTCCGGAATGAAAAAGTAGGGTAGTTTTTAAATTTCTAAAATAGTAGTTTGTATAAAGGGATTGAACTAGGGTAGTTTTGGATTACAAGGCCTCGTATCCACTTGGCCATAAGACAAAAAAATCCTTACAAATTGTGATTTGTCAGTTTTGTTTTTCAAGTATGTTCCGACGGTAGTTCGAAGTTTCCTGTTTTTGCTTATTTCAAACTGTTTAAAAAACTAACAAATAGGTTTCAAATGATTTACAACGAAAAATCAAGTTTCATGAAACCTCGGTCCTGCCCTTTCACTACTGTTGAGGCGCTTTCTTCTGAATGTCAAGTTTTTTATTCTGCCTCTTCGTTTCACATACAGGTTTCAAAACGACAGATGACTCTTTATAGACCGAGAAACACTAGAAGCCGGTTCCTAAAGAGAATTTGCACCTGGCGATTACGTCATGGCAGGATACGCCAGCACTTGACGGCCACGAGCGGATTTGCATTAGCATTAGAATACCTTTGGGAACACGGAAATACTAATGATCTCGTCTTTATGGGAAACAACGATTTGAAAAATTTGGAGTTACTTGATATATTTGATCTTTATATTTTAAAAAGAGGCTTTTCCTATATCTTTGTTGAATACGGTTAATGTTTAGCATTTGAAATGCTATATTGTAACACAAATTCATAAGAATTCTCAGATTGGATTTTCACATGTTCACACGTTCACCTTCATACAGTTAACATGTGGCATTGGCATAATCAGTGTTCTCTATTCTCGAAACTCTCCTGCCCAGGAAGTCAAAACCATATTTTTCTTTTTTTAAACTTTTTTTCTTTTTTTAATTTGAAAACGAGGACTTTGATGTGGCAAGTTGCAACAAAAAGTTTATACAACATGAGTTTATCTTCCATTTGTGACCGAAAAGCGCCTGACTCCCCTTATAAATTTAGATTGGCCTTTCAGCCAAAGCTGCTCCCTTAGAAATACTCTCTTCGTTGCTGGTTTTCTGGAGGACTGGATTGAACGCTCTCCGGCGCTGCACGTGCCTGATGCGCCAGATGGCGCCGACTGTTCGAGGACCACTTGGCTTTTCTCCGCGCCCGCGTCCTGTTGGCGCTTAATTGCTGTTCATTCATCCACGCCTTTTGGCCGGAAACGATTAATAAGGGGATGCGCAGTCGGGCAACATATTTATTGGCATGATAACTGTCATTTAAATGTTTCTGAGATTGTTGAAACAAGGAAAGGCAGAAGAAAGAGAGTTTTGAAATTGCAAGAAATAAACAGCAAACACTAAAACTTCATAAGGAAAGAAACAAAACTTCTGACACTGGGAAAACTAATTACGCTCGGTTCTTAACAGCTGTCAAATCTTTAGTTGTTTTGGAAGAGGAGAGAAAGAAAGAGAAGAGAGAGAGACAGAGAGAGATAGAGAGAGAGAGAGAGAGATGACACATTAGCAAGTTATTATTTAAAAGTTTGCTTTTTAAAACCGTTATTTCATGAAATATACAAAATTTCCTATTCCGAATCTTGTTCTGGTAATTTTACATGCAATAGTAGTAATATTTGTATCAAATATGGCGGTACACTTGACCCGGATTACGCTGGTGAGAAGCACAGATTTGTCTCATATTTCAATGACAACACAAACATTGCCGTGATACGACAAATTGAGAACTGTGTGTGTACGCGGATTAGAGAAGTATAAGTGCCCGATGATTGGTAAATGGACAGTTTATACCGCATTTAGGGGAGGTTGTGTCAATTTTTAACTTAAATGAAATTTAAGAAAAATGAAAGTTGGCATTGCAAGCTATGATATAGATCTGAGCGAAAGAAGCTGATGAAAAAGTTAAGGTTTCATTCAGCTAGATACTACTGTAATTGCCCAAAAAAAGGAAATAAAGAGGGATAGAAAGAGAGAGAGTGAGAGAGAGAAAGATAGAAAGAAAGAAAGTGAAAATGAGATTTTATATAATAGAAAAAGACACCAATAAAAAGGGGAGAAATACACATCGGCGCAATTTCAGGCAAACAAATGGTTTTTGGGTTTTTGTAGAAGTTGCGGTTAACCCAGTGAAATATACCCTTGGGCAAGATCGCTTCGGTCAACTGTATCTATTAGTCATGAGTTCGGTCCCAGCCGGTGCACTTTGTTATTGATCCGTGACCAACTGCTTTTTTAACTAGATTATTTTACTTAAGTAACTTCTGAAACTAATAAAACTTATGTTCTAGCTTAATGAAACCTCATTTTCTAAATTAGGCTGAACGGAGCTGGCGAGTCCCGAATTCGCAGTCTGGTCCGGTTTATCTAGCAAAGGAATGTAATTGAGATTTCTTATATCAAGAACCCATATTTTACCAATTTGTCAAGCCATCTGCTCTTCCCCTTGTATCTTTTCCTTCTTTTGCGGTAAGCTCATGTTTCCACTTGAACGATCAGCAGACACTTATAGTTTTCTAATCCGGGCACACATTGACTGCCAGTTTGTCGTGTATCACGGCAGTGTTTGTGTTGTCGTTGAAAGATGAGACAAATCCCCCTTCTTCTCACCAGCCACACATTGGGTCAAGTGCGCTGCACACATTATCCTAAGCTTAGAACATTTCAGTAACTGCAAGAAACACCTCGTTTTAGAAGTTTACTGACTAATTAAACGGGTTTGCCTGTTTAAAGAACATACAGAAGCTTATTCAAAACATCGGTCTTGAGACATTCATAATTGCATTCAACTAAAAGTCCAAAGCAACAAATTGATGTTTGCCCGGGCTAGCCCGCTTTCCAGTTTTGCTTTAAGATTAGGCCCTACCTGACCCACACTAATGCCAAATTTCAAACCAGATAAATCAAAGAAGTCAACTTTTTACCGTTTTACTCATACAGTAAGATTAAATTGGGCTATTTTGCACAAGCACCGTTTTATCTATATACCTAACACATTTTAGAATAATTAGTCATGTCTTTTCCAAATGTCCCTCTAATTCTCTCGGGTGTCGCAGTTAATCCGATAGCCCTGACACGCACATCGGTCGAGTGCTACCGTATCCGCAGCTGACCTAATCGCCAGGTGCATTCTCCCTTTGGCTACCGACTTCAAGTGTTTTCCGGCCTACGCATAGTCATCTGTCGTTTTACTCAAGTGCCTAGGTATCCTAAGTGGGGAATGGTCTTGGGAAGCATTTCACTGCTTCAAGTGAGAACGATGGAAATTTTCATGAAGGCCAGTTGTCATACTTTTCCTTTTAAGAAGACATGTCTCGGTCTTTCTTCTTTTATCGACAAATGTCCCCCTCTCACCTCACAAGGCAAGTGTGACCGCATAAACTGACCACAACGCTTGTTAAGTGTTGGTTCTCACTCTTTCACGCGGATCAAAGACACTTGAGCGCAGACACGGAAATGCACGGGAACGGTAATCAAGCAAACACTTTGAACCGGAAACAAATTAGACAATTGGCTGATTTGATGTATGAATTCCTTTCCAAAGTTGCAGCAACAGTTTTCGCTGCCAGGCCATTGAAAAGCCGCTATTAAATGAAAGCAAAGTTTGCGACATGAAGACCTTGTTTCGTTACAGTGCCCAAATATTTTGGACAATTAAAAAGACACAGGTGACATGGGAAAGAAGTATTAATTTTGTATTTTTTTAATCTCGTGCCACTAAAAACTTTAAGGATTTCTATTTCTAAAGTTCACATATTCAAAGCCATGCATTTCAACTTTAACATTTTCTAGAAAACATTTGAGGAAGCTGATATAGTGTATTCAGATAATCCCTTCTTATCCTTTACTGCCACGGCAAGTGCGCCAAAATCGGTCACGGCGTTTGCTCCTGTTTGCTGTGAGGCTTAGAGAAACGAGGCGAACAGGAAATCGCCGGTTGCCGCGGACGCCTCTGACGAGCCGCCTCGTTTACCGTGACCGATCTGCACAAACTTTGACATGAGAACGCACCGCTTAATTGACTCTGGGCTCACAAGACCACTGTTTCTGAAACATGGCTAGTGTAATAGATGAAACCCCAAGTAGAGAGCACATATCTCTTTGCCATCCATATAACAACTTTTGAGCCACAATGTTCTCCTCCAACTAGGTAAAGTCCCTTATCTATGCCTGCTTTATTCTGCAGATCCCTATTACATTGAGTAAAAGAGGTGCGAATGGGTTGACCGGTCGCCATTGTAAGGCCGATGTTGGAGGTCCAGTTCCCAGACGAACATAAGGTAGCAACGCGTGCTAATTGCTGGGAATCGCCCCACCCCAATTAGGATTTTTGCACTTGGACATATTGCCAGTCGACTAATTTACTAATTGGAGAGATCCCTCAATCAGAAAACGTTATAAGACAGGTTAGATGATTTTTCTCTCAAAGGATTTATAACTCCCACTGGCATTCGGCGGCACCTTCGGTTCTATTCATGCGCCTTTGCCGGATCTCCGCCGGATTTACCTTTGCCAGAAGCAAGATAGGAAAAAGGAACCGACAATGCGACAAAACCTGAACAAATAACAAGAATAGGATTAGCCTAATAAGAACAAATGGTAATGGGAACCGGAAATTGGTAATGTAATCTCTGATAGCTTTATTGGAAATTGGAAATGGGTTTTTGAAATCGGTATGTTTAAATCTTTATATTTGTTTGGTTTCTAGTGCTAATCGTTTTCGTTTACCTTCCCTTGGCACTTTCCCACAAATGAATACAGAAAGCAACCACCAGGTGTCCGCGCTCTGCGTCCCGCAGAGTTCCTCAATCGCCAGCTTTTCTCACCCCATACATCACCCAACTGACTCTCACTTGTCACCCCTACAACCCAAGCTGTTTCTGGAAAACAGCCAATTTCCACTGACAGCTGCTCATCGGATTTTGATAATTTCGTTTTGTGGGCGTCGATGGCTAACGAGTTTAGACATGACACCGTATCCTTCGAGTGGATAAGATTACAGACTGCCACTTGAGTCTACGCACCTGCAGCAGCTATTGGGTAACACTTCAGACTGACAGATCCCTCGTCCGATGGTTCTAATCTCCTGCGGATATGTGTACCCGGCTGTTCTTCTGCCTTTTGCGGGCGCTGGGTCAATTAACCATCACAAACAGTCTGTCTTTGAGGATTGCCGCCGCCATTAGCGACAGCGCGGGTGACATAACTGTGGCCTCTGAGGAGAAGGGCAGTGCTTCCGGTCTCAGACTCTTTGGTGTTTCATTTGAATATCAACAACTGACGGGCGTTGCGTGAGGTGTTTTCCTGGTCATCCGGGATGATCCCATTTGCGGAGGCGCCTCCCGTTGCGCAACTGAGGAGGTCTCTAATCACGCTGCTTGATTACTAATTAGGAAGCGACGACCGGGGCGGCAAAGGTTATCTGTAGGTTCATCACCAAGAGTCACATGAAACATTGTAGTTTGGTCTCGAATTCGCATGAAACACAATAGTGATCAGTAAAAAACTGATAATATCAGCGCTCTATCCTAGAAATAACTTAGTAAAATTGAATTTTAAATCTCATTGGGATTAGAATATTCTGCCTCGTTTAAACCAGGACCATAACGCAGCTGCCAAACTTAAGTCCTTAGCATAGTTCCCACTAAGGCTACCTTGGTTGCCCCCTTTCCACAGGTGTCATCCATGCTCCCATGTCACTTCCGCCTGCGTCTCTCTCCCCGTTTCCGACGTTTCCCTTGGCGTGTCAACTATTGTCTCCTAATAATAGGGTTCATCCCGAGGTTAGCTACAAAAAGGCAACGCCGCCGCTTTGTCGGCCGATTACTGTAACACTGCCCCGCGTAACCATCAATTTGTACCTCAGTCACCTCATTATCTGTTGCGTAAGGATGTGTTTCCTTCATAAATAGGTGTAAACTAAGCTAACTTTCAAAAAAGAAAAGAAATAGTTAGGTGACCCATAGGCCCAGTACGTATCCTGGAATGCGTGTTGGTGACCCGTGGCTCCGGCGTGAATAGCCACCACACGGCGCATTTGTTAAGTGGCACTCTTAATGCCCACCACCTTTATTCATAATCAAAGAAGACATCAAGTACCTCGCTACCGTAATCTTGATCAAAATGTTAAACTGCGACAGACACAAGGGACTTCCCAATCGATTTTCCTAATAAAATTAGTTTGGTGCTATACTGTGCTGCTTGGCTTTTTTTGCACTGTTTAAACATTAACTTTGCATTTTTAAAACAAGTTTTTAGTTATTATATTTTTATTGTACACGCATCAAGAAAAATTAGAATGTACAAGATTCTCAAATGAAGTCTCTCTGAGCTTGTCAAGTGCAACTGGAACTAGGGACACTTGGTTAATGACACATCTCTTATTAATAACACAAAGGATCCGTCAGTTTCTTCAGCTGTATCCTCCATATGGGGCAAATCCGCCAAATGGTGCATTATGCGGAGGATAGGATGGTGGGTACATCTGAAACTTCACGTTGTTCGAAGAATCCATTAAATGTAGGGCACACAATGGAAAATTTTAAATTAACTAACCTGAGGAAAGGAAGGGTTCATTGAAGGGGGAGGTACTCCTAGGGGAACTACAGGTTTTACGAGTTCTTCTTCGGGTTTTGTCTGTGGACTTTCTGTTCCTGAGGTGTTGCTGTTGGGGGAAGCACTGGGTTCGGACAGGCTGTTCGAGGAACTTTCCAGGCCTTGTTCCTTATTGATCTTCTTCTGTTTGTATCTTTGGTTTTGGAACCAAATCTTTACCTAAACACAATAAAACTGGTAGTAGTTAAAGAAACGGAGAGAGAATGAGAAAGAGAACAAGAAAGAGAAGAGAGAGAGAGAGAGAGAGAGAGAGGGAGAGAGAGAGAGAGAGAGAGAGAGAGAGAGTTATCCTCAAAACTTACTTGACTTGGAAGAAGGCTGATCGACCTGGCTAGGTTTTCCCTATCCTGCGGTGACAAATACTTATTGCTCTTGAATGCTCTCTCCAATTCAGTCAGCTGTAAAACAGAAATTAACAAAAATGTATTTTTTTCAAAACAAACCTGATGTTGGTTAAACAGATTCCTCTTCTTTCTAATTTTACCTCCATTTCCGGGAAAATTGATTGTATTGGCGACAAAGTTGATTCCCAATGCAGGTGAAGAGAAATGGGTGGCAGCAGCTGAAAAAGATTTGTTTGAGGAGACCAAGGAAGGCAAATGGGGGTTCATTGTCTGTCACCAAGTGGCAATTTCCTGGCACACAACGCGCAAGATTCTTCCGGTGGCAAACAGAAACTGCCAATCACAATTCCTGACAAACAACCGTAGTTGTTTCCCCATTCTTTGGTAAATATTTCGCGCATTTAGGAGAAATCCGAAGAAATCTAGGGTAAAACTATCGTTTGCTGCCATTTGAGGCTCTATGTGTCCGCGGGTCAATGACTGTTTGCCTTCGCTAGTTTTGCACAAACGTTTATCTACTGCCAAGTGACAGCGGGGGGCAGCCGGTTACTGTACGACAGGGTTTCTTCAGCAGATGGGGTCTTTCTGAGGCCTACTGGACTGTTTGTATTTCTGTGATGTAAGGTGTTTGCTTGGCTATCGATGGCTCCCGTTTCCCCATCAATTCGCCTGGAGTGGGTATTGCGTGTACGGTAGCAGATCCCATTACAAGTTGCGCAAATGAGGTGTTAATCTAGGGCGAAACGAGGTCACACAAGGAAAAGTTGTAATTAACCATTCAGGAGATGATATCAATCAAATTGGGGTTTGCCTTAAAATCAGACAAAGAAAACTAAGAAACTTGACTCGAATTGAAGTATAGCTTTTTAATAAACTAATCTAAGCCAAACTTTTGTATTCTTTCCTAAATGAACCCCTACCGGGAGTCGATCAACCTGTGTCAAGCCATAAGCGGCACCCTGGGGCGAAGGCAATCAACACCTCGGATTGACCCTTCTGAATACACAACAGTCTCCCCAGGAGATCTTGAGGTCCCAGATCCGAAATTTCCCTTGCCAGGGAGGGATTCTGTGCGTTTCGTGGGAAGGTAAGCTTCGCAGACTGGTTTTTCTGTTTGCAATGCCGAGCGCGTCCCTATGCGGAAGGAAGATTACGGTTGTTGCCTTGAACAGCGTCCGCCACAAAAGAAATTCGATGAATTGCATCGGTCGTGTTTAAAATGTTGGCTAATTTCCCTTGTAAATGCATGGTTAAATTGATTTTTCCCGTTAGCCTACCCGTCCACTTGAGGATACAAATTGTGCGAAATTGAGAGCGTAATTTTTCGCGCTTACCGGTCCGCCGTGGTTCGAACCGGCGCAGAGACTAATTATCGCGGCTGACTGGCTGTATAAATGTTCTCAGGTAATCTACACGTCAATGTTTCGAAAGTGAGAGAGTGAGTAATGTGTGCTCACCGAGGCGTTGGTTGGGGTTGTACCAGTTGGCGGTCGATTGCGCGTTGGCCCAGCTAAAAAGTACCGTTTGCAATGAAAGAAATGGCCAAATACCTGTTGAAATCAGTGGAATAGCCTTGGAAGTAGGGGTACATTTGAGACATTTGGGACATTTGGGAGGTGTTGGGAAGTAGGCTTCTTTGAGAAGCACGACAGCGACACATAGGGTCGACGCATGTTCCGTTCATACAAGCCGACATTCTGAAACGAAGAGAGTTATAAGACAAAAATTTTGAGAGTTGAATTGACACAGAAGGAATATTACAGTAATTTGATGAAATGTAAATATAGTCATAAATAAGCGAAAAGAAAACGCTTTTATGCGAATAAAAACAAAACTTACCTTGAGAACCCGCATAGCCGCCGTCATAGACGAAACTGGCGCCAACGACGGCTCCACGGGTCCTCAAGGTAAACTCGAGGTGTACAGGATGGCACTCAAGAGCTGCGGAAGAGCTCTTTAGACTAATTTCTCTTAGGCGAGAGCCGAGAAGAACCCTCGCCCCGCCCCTCCATCAACGCCCTCGCTGAGTCTACACACGGTCGGGCTGCCTGTAATTGGCTGGCTCCGCCCACAGATTGTCCTGCGCAGTGCTCTCAAATCAACTCGAGAAGGCTCGAGCATCACGATCAGGGCCTACTTCAACCCAGGGACAAATTAACACCTGCTATTGCCGCTGCGCCGCCGTAGCTGGTGCTCCAGAAGCGTTTGCTGCAGAAGTTCACATAATTCACTTTCTATTCTTTTTCCTTGAAATTTTAACGCATTTAGTCGTTTCTAAAGTGAAAATGAATTGAAAAACTGCTTATTGGTTTGAATGTATCTGTCGGCAGTTGCGTTCTTTAGTCTTGTTCCACTCGAGAGCCGTTCTTGTCTAAAATGGCGAAGGTCATGAACACCCGCGAGGACCGGATGTCGCAATGAAGTATACCCAGAACGTTTTTGCTACAAGACGTTCTATGAATAGCAAGAATTTTGCAATTGTGAGTAGAAACTTGTAAAACCAGAAAAACAACTTCCCAACATTGCGAACTTCCATTGTCAGCTTTTGGCAAGTAACTATTTTTTTGGAAGGTAGCTTTGAAAACAGATCTGAGCTTTTTGTTGGTTGTCAAATTTTCAAAAT
The DNA here is from genome assembly GCA_022343465.1 of Oscheius sp. G VE-2021. Classification (NCBI taxonomy): domain Eukaryota; kingdom Metazoa; phylum Nematoda; class Chromadorea; order Rhabditida; family Rhabditidae; genus Oscheius; species Oscheius sp. G VE-2021. The sequence goes on from JAJQXH010000055.1 coordinate 3,309,498, forward strand.
AGATGTTTTCACTAAAAAATGGTTTAGAAAAGCTGAAAATTTTCCGGCAAAACAGCGTCTTAATTCAAAGTTTGGCTTTTCGGGCTAATTAAGCAAAAGAAAAGCGGCAATTTCGAAACAGAATTCTCTACAAACTGCAATTGGGCACGTTGTTAGTTATTTTAGGCCATTTAAAGCACCAAACTACGAAAGCTCTTACTTTGAATCAATATTACTTTGGAGCAGGCCAAATTTTAATTATTTATCAGTTTACATTTTTTGCAAGTGCGCCTGACAAGTGTGGAGGTCTTTAATTCTGAAAAATTCTGTCAAAATGTAACATAAACATCAAAATGTACTTTGAATCCTTCTTAAAATAGGTGTGTTTGGATCTTTTTGGGCAAATATCAATTCGCGAATTTGCCTGCCTTCCGTTTTTCTTCCTGGCCCTCCCTTGTTTTAAAAGAACGACTAATTTTACAGATTATGTACTAGCATTAAACTTTTTTAACAACAAATTTAGTTATACGGTAGTTATGGTCAAAAAATGGGTAACGTATTGCATTATGTACAATTTGTAAACCATGCTATTGATTCCAACTAGCTTTTTGTAAATTTTATCAAAACCCCTAAAATATCATCGCTTTTTTACCCTTTTTCGTTTTTAGTTTGACTTGAACGTTGACCGCTCTTTCCAGAAAGTGAAATGCGAAGGCGCGAAATCTTTCCGGTTCATAGGCGATCTCTCAGGGGTCAATTCGCCGCTGGACATGAAGAGCGCCGTTCTCGTCTGCCTCATAGGTGAGATTAAGTACCCCTTATGTATACTCCATCGTTAATTACTCAGGTTTGTCCCATGCCGCCGGCGACGTCATGAAAATGGTGGACTCTGAATGGATTGATCAATTTGTTCCAAGAACATACACGAAAAACAAAAATGATGACACCAAAGGTTTGAACTTTTTCTTCAAAGTCACGGAAGATTTCTGTTTAGATCCTTACAATTCGGATGTGAGCAAAGATAATAACTACGGTTACAGTGATCAGGGAATGAAGGATTTGGATGAGGTACTTTTTCAGATTTTCAACTCAGAATATTTTAGGTTGGAGGACTTGTTGGAGGTGGAGATTCTGATTTACTTGGAATTCTGAGACCTTATTATTCGATGGTTGAAATGTCAGCAAATGGAAACAAGCAGGTCAGAGATAGAGAGAGAGACAGAGAGAGAGAGCCAGAGAGAAAGAAAGAGACAGAGAGAGAGAGAAAGAGAGAGAGAGAGAGAGAGAGAGAGAGAGAGAGAGAAAGACAGACAGACAGACAGAAAGACAGACAGAGAGTTGTGCCAACTGACATTTGATTTTGTATTTTCAAGTCAAAGAAAACTTTACACTATATTTTTTTATTTATTTTTATCTTATGCCATATGTTTCAGGGTATGGGATCCTACCTCCACGTTCTCCCTGACAGTTCCGAGGGCGATGAACCAGTTTACTCCGTGGGTGGTTCCTTCTTCGGAGGAATCGAACCTGCCGGAGCTAAGATTGGCTACATGAACCGACCATTTGGAAAATAGAAGAAACAAATAATAATCACGGGTTTAATAAAGTAATCGAAAGACATATCATGCAAACGAACATTGCACGGTACCCATAACAATTCCGAACTTCGGATACTGAGGCACCCAAACATTGAGCAAACTATTGAGCAGTGGACATCCCAAACTAGGTGCGTTTCACTGTGTCGTTAATTGGAGAATCGTTCATCACTAATCGCATCTTCCGTCGGTACATCAGGTTGAAACCCTAAACATAGCTAAGTTTATCAATTTGTCGTATTTACCTGATTGCAACACAAACGGGAACACTGTGGTTGAGAACGGAAGCTATTCAGTGAATTAACAACTGCGGGGTTGCAGTCGTTGAAAGAGAAACGGATGCATTTGTCCGTTTGTGGATCATACGTAAACCGGATTTCTTGCACAGGACTGCCACTGCCAGAACAGACGGAGACAGCAGGGCGAGACTCCAGACAGAAGTTTTCTAAAAGTTTAAGGTTATGTGTAGATGTTAAGGATAGTCAGGCGTTTTATGAATGTTTCCAAAGAAATTAGACACAGTTCAGAAGCACAAAATACTATTTGGGCCACCTGGTGAAGCCCACTAAAGTTTCCCCAATCCAAGTACTTAGAAAAATGATAGTTTGTGCCAATGTATAGTGTTAAAAGTAGAATATCCAAAAGCGATACTTTAATTTTTGCACAAATTAGCATTTATCGAATAACTTGAATTGGCGAGAACTAGTTTCAACGTATTTGTATGCCTCTACCAACTTGTGGGTGGGCGAGCCGTCTTGAATTTAGTGGCATTTTAATCAGTGTTTGTGTGTGTTGTAGTGTGAGTAGTGTTTTTGAATAATAACAAGCAAAAAGATTGGCTTTTTTAAATTACACCTCACCTAAGACACTTGTCTTAAAGTCGTTGTTATTATAAATTTATAAATTTTATAAATCTCACCTGGCGCGGGACAACAGAATCGACTTGCTCCCATTGAAGTACAAACGTGTCCATTTGGACAAGTCTGAAAAAAGAGCCAAAAGTAGAAAATCTTAAAAGTTCGCTTACTCCAGTTCGGCTACATGACAAAGTGCCTCCTGTTGCATCCAGAAGTGGTTTTCCTTGTGGACAAACCGGAGAAGGAATGAAAGAGAATGTGAATGGAGCAACGTTGGATGCGAGAGCTGAAAATTACTCAACTTCCTAAACCACATGAAAACTTACAACTGAACTTGATTCCGTTTGCCACGCAAGTTTCCAAACAATCCTGTTGTGTCTGGAAGTTATTCTCGTTTCCACCGCTGCCACTGTATATAAAGTGAAGGCATTGTCGGTACTCTGGCGAGTAGAAGTATCGCGCTAAGAAGCTTTCACCATCCCCACTGACACCCGGCTGGAGACACCGAGAAGGTACTGTGAGAGGGGCTAAAATAATGCACTGATTGGGAATCACTGCCATTTACCTCCACAGATTGATTGACAGTCGCTTTTTGTTAGGAAATTGTTCAGATTCCCACCCTTTCCTTGGAAAATGAAAGAGACACATCGGCCTGCGTTTCGATCAAACGCCCAACGGTGTTGGCTTTCTCCTCCGGAACCTTCAGCCATTGGTTGGTGGCATGGATCTGAATTTCAGGTTTAAGGTGTTTTAAAAGTACCAGTCCAGTGGAAAGGTCGATTTTTGAAGAAAGAAAGCAGAACTAGAAAGAAATGGGCAAAGACTAATAGAGGTTGAGAGACAGAAGTTTAGCCAGTCAAAATCGATTAAATAAACGTCGTATAAACATTGTCCCTTTGAAACTTTATCAAATCAATATCGATTGATTCTACGCCAACAACACATGTTCTATTAATCGACGTCACTCGACATCAATATGGAAAGGTTCAATTTTTGTAACTTCCTGGCGCCATATCGCTTCGAGACCAAAAAACAAATCATTATCGACTGATATATGGAATCGATCACTGATTAGCAAATAAACTGCCACCCAAATTATCTCTCTATCGAAAAGCATTGCTTAAATGAAAAAGATGTAAAGAAAAAGAAAACCTGCTTTCATTTGTAAACATCGCTTAAAAAAGCTGCTTTCAATTTTTAAGAAATAATTAGAGTGCTTTTGCTTACAGTTTGCTACGGGTGTCAGGCGCGATGCACTCTGACCCCGCAGACAATCAGGGTCGCAATACTGGAAGGGTCAGACACGGCGAGGAATCTTGGCCAAAATTGAATTGCTTAAACGCAGGATGCCGAGTTCGTCATTTCTCTAAAATCTGTAAACGACCGACCACATTTGGCCACTTTGAGCCTCGATATATAGTTAAGGAGGAATTTTTAACCCAAGCAATTATAAAGTTTCTTCAGCTAAGTTTTGAGCTTTATTCAAAAGCCAAATTGGTTAAAGCCCTCGTCCCTACACCGCTTCACCCCACAAAGTGACATTATAACTTTTTGGCGCGCGATCGCTCCAAGACCCGAAAACCAATCAATTTTTTTTTCAATTTTCTAGTAGTATTCATCAGGTTACCGTTATTCAGAACAGGCTTAGGAGTTGTCTTTGGAGCCACTCGGGGTGCGCAGCAAGCGACACTTGAACCAGTTGAATGACACATGGCCTCTGGGGGACATCGATTCATTGAAGAACAACTGAATATACTCTAACTTGAAGCATTTGAATATGTTTTCAAACCTATTTTCAGGATCAAGAGCTGCGACCGGTTCCCCGTTTTCACAAGGATTCGGTGCACTGCAGGTCCTCTGACAATCAGAAAACGACATAAAGTTGTTCTCATTTCCCTGAAAATTTTAAAATTCTATTTTTTCTTCTATATTACCTGGAATCCGGTGAATCCAAATGTTTCACATTGATTTGTTTGTTGATTATAAAACCATCGAGTAAGACGTGCGGATCCAACACCTCTTTCCATAGGTTGCATACAAGGAGAAATACCTAAATGGACCGATTACCTTCAACATTGGAAAGAAATTTACCAATTGAAGGGCAACATATACTTTGAGCTAGTCCTATCTGGCAAAATGAACCGGTTGGACAGACGACGTCAGTTAGTTCGCACATTATGATGACGTCTGGATCAGTCACGGGAAGCAGGCAGGGAGAATTTGGAGCAGGACCGACGAATGACATCTAGAACAAAGATTGAAGCAATACTTTTTTTTCGCAAACCGTGATGTTTGGAAGGAGAAGGGAAGAATCAGTTACGACGTTAACGCGGACATCGATCGGTTGCTCTACCTAAAACAGCAATGGGCTTTTATTGTACCTTTCCAAGCTTGTTTAAGGCACCGTCAGGGACCTTTTTAACATTATATTATCAATAGCAAAAATATAAAACAATTCGAGGTTTCAGTGCGTTGTTTTGGAGAAATGTGCATCCAAAATCTTTCCAGGCCTGTGAATAACCGGCATTTCAACAAACTATGTGCACAGTGTTTACGCGCCCGTGGAATCCATCGATTTATCGACTTTCAGATCACCACTTTCGAAATTTGAATGTTTCCTCTTGGTAGTGCCGCGAGTTTCACACCCGTACGGCGTCTGCAGCCGCGGCAATGATAGTGTTGCAGCATACAGTAATGAGCACCATTGGTAAATACATGTCCAAAAGAGGTCCCTGGAGGCTTCATTAAAGGGAAAGTCACGGGTTTTTTCTCCACAATTTTGTCTTGCTCAAAACGTATACCACAGAAAATTATATAAATGTCTCATTAGTTAGATATCGGTGCTCAAAGTAGTCATTTTGCAAATCTCAGCGGAAGGTCGCCTTCACTTTGCACCGTACATAACGTCGTGCACGTCCTTTCTTCACTCGCTGAAAATGTGCGCGCCGCGGCTGACACCCGTAGCTGATCGGCAGCATCGCAGGTAGGAGTCTAGCCGAGCCGGCGACAATATGGAATGTCTTGTCGATAAACCACAAAAACACCTCGTGACTGTCTTTTTAAAGAAACCTCTTTTCAACTAAGGCTCATTTGCAGAATAAATTTCTGATTTCAAACTAACGACCACCCATGTAACTCCGGGTGGCCAAACCATCCATCCTCCCCTTGGCAGCATTAAAATCTACTGAGTCTGATGTAAGTTTCATGGTTAGAAACACTGGAAAGAAAGACTATTTGAAGAAAATTGTAATTAACCATAATGAAGTTGGAGGTCCTCACCTCCTGACTTTAGGTTAGAAAAGTTACAAAAACAAACCTGAGACACATTTACTGTGAACATCTCCGTGGGAACTTCATTGATTACAACGGTTGGTACGGGAGGAACTTGTACAGGAGACACGGAAAGAATGCCATCGATCACAGTTCCTCCATGAACATTTTCCAGTGACCCAACTTGTGGTCCAGGATTGATTGTTTCCGGTAGTGGATGCACTGGTTGATTGTTTGGAATGAAGCCTTGCGGGTTTGGTTGATATTGTCCAGTTGTGGGAAGAGGAGTTGTAATCGGAATAGCAGGTTGTTGGGGAATTTCAATAGGTCTCTGTACTCCAGCGTTGTTTCCAGAAGAGACTGGTACTGCAGAAGGTAGGGAGGGGAAGGGCTGTTGTTGGTTTTGACTTGGTGGCACCACACCAAAAGGTGGTTGCGGTGGTTGAACTCCCCACTGTCGTTGATAAATTGGCAGAGAAGTAAGCGGAGGTACTGGTCGGCGGTCTTCAGGAGTGGCAGGTTGTGGAGTGAGCACTGGAGGTCCTCCGTGTAAATGGTGTGCGGGTGGAGTGACAGACATTGCCTTCACCATTGCCTCCAGTTGCTCCGGGCTTTGGACGTAAATGACCGACAGGGATGGATCTACCCCACTGGGGAACACAAATCCAGGAGGAGTGGTTTCCCAAGGGAAATTTCCTAAACCCTTATTTTATGAACAAAAATATTTGCCATACCAAGAGGGATATTGGTGTCTGGAGCTGGGCCGATCTGACTTTTCTCGATGATTGTGGGAGCTCCTGTAGTTTGCATAAGCGTTCTGGGAACCTAGAAAACAGGATGAACAATTTAAATTATTTTAAAAACCTCAACAGTCATCAGTTGTGAAAACAGTTCATCCAAAGGCAAGTAAGGGCGAGCAGTAGTGTCCGGCACTGAATTTAGCTTACATTTTTTCAAGTTCTAGAACATCTTACCTTCTTCTCTCGGAACGTAAACCAGGGTAGGAAACGTGTTTGGCTCCAGTGGTTCTTCACTCACAGTTGGTATAAATGGAACCTCAGAAACCAAGGTGGCTGGATTGGTTGATGGAGTTTTTCTGGTGGCAGGAGTAGTTGACTCCGGTATTTGGTCAATTTCATGAACTGGTTTTCTGGTTTCCAACCGGTCAAAAGTTGGAATAACTGAAAATGATAATTATTTAACAACACTAAGGAGCAACGTCACTTTCCAGGAAAGATTTTCTTAATAGCTTTTTAGAACTTTTTTAAAAATTGATTATAAGTTAATTAAATGGAAAATATCATACTCAGCGGATGTGTCGTTTTTCGTTTCACAACACTAATCTAATAGTTACACGTTTTCATGATTTTGTCAATATATGTAATAAAAAATCGATTAGAACTTTCCAAGAACTTGAAGTCTTTGCCAAAGCTATTTTTCTCAAAAGGGGTTTATCGCTATTGCATGAAAATACTATGATGTGGTAATTTAGACAACTAAGGTTGAGAAATTATGTCGAATGCTAAGAAAAGGGGCCACTTGTTTAAAAATGTTAAATCTGAAACATTTCCAAAATTTACCGGATTATCTACAAGTCGCTTTTTAATCTTAGCAGTAAACAGTAAAACATTTGGTTTGATTGAAAGCACGAAACACAAAAACGCGGGCCTAGCCTACCCCCCAAACAAACATCAAGAGTTTGTTCTGTCAGTGAATGCTTGCAAGATAATAAAATTTTCAAATGATATTATTATTGCGTGCAAAAAATGTTATCAGTATGGAACTATCGACTCGTTTGACTCACTGGTTGGCCTGGGGCTTGCCTAAATAAGGCAGGTTGGTATGGCGTTTTGCCAAATGTACCTTCCACATTTGCTTATATAAAAACTATCTATCTAAACTTACCAGGCTTAGAAGTAGTAGTATAACGAGTAGGCTCCACAGTCCACAAAGGAGTTTCTTCAAATGGTACCTTTGCTGGCACTTCTATCCATGTTGACTTTGCTGAAAATTAAATTTTTTTTAAACTTTACAAACAGACGAACTTGTGGCTTCACTAGATACAAAGTTAACGATAACACGAGTTGGTGGACTGGTTACTGTGTCAATGGTCTTTGTGGTCTCCTTCTTCTTTGACTGTTCTGAAAACAACAAGTTGGACGTGTATTTTGAATAACCTACTTCCAAGACAAAGTCTTTCGCATTTGTGTCTCTTGAAGAAACGATTGTCATTGCCATCCTCTCCCGAGTAAAAGAAAAGTTCACATTTCTGGGTAGCGTTATCAAAATAGTAGCGAGGAATCTGGAAGAATCCTTCGTTTTGGGGAAATTGTTAAAAGTACCTTGAAGGGACCACTTCCCAGTGCCGGAGGACTTTCACATGATTTTTTCGTTGGTTTACCTTAATAGTCGAATTATTTCAGAAAAAAATTAAAGCAAACCTATACCACAGACGGCCATGCACATTTCTGCAGTATCGAACTTGTTAAAATTTCCGCCGGATCCTTGGTATGTGAATTGGACACATGAGAGGGTGGACATGTCAAAGTACCACCTGAAACAAATAGTTTCTGAAGTTGACAAAATATAAGTCAACGCAAACCCGTCAGAACCAGATACAATAAAAACTGTGTTCGCTATAGGAGATCATTAGGGCGGCTTATTAATTTTAGCCTCATATGGCACAGAACATTTAGTTGTATTTCTATTTTAGTTTGTATTTTGCTGGATTGTAGTCTGGAATCATCTTAAGCAAAGGGGAAGTTACATTCTGTTTCAGAAAACAGTCAGTTTTTTCAATTGTTGATTAATTCAATTTGAACAAGGTTTTTGTTGTGTGTAACATTGTTAAAGTGAGTTTAATCCGAAATATAAAATAACGACATAAGTCTGAGGAAAGTTCTGTAACTTGCCTTTGGTTTTTCCCCTGTTAACTCGCTAAGATCAGTAAAACTAGAATAGGCATGCATCTATATTCGTCGAATTTAGAGAGAGAGGGAGAGAGAGAGAGGATTTTTTTTAAAGTTGTGGGAAAATGAAGTTTAAAGATATTCAAATTTGTTCCTATTTCAAAATATTCATCATGTTCGTTTACAGCAATGTTTCAAAATATTAAGTCTTAAATGTCAAATTTCAACCCAAGCCGTAGCAACCAATCTATCTCATAAACAGTTAAGTTAGAAACCTTTATTTTTACTTTTTGTCTAATACGCAGAATAACTGCAATCTGGTTGCGCATGACACTAACGCCTAAAGCCAGTTTCTCGTATTAATTTCCTTAATAGTTACCATACCACACACAGAAAAGGTGAAACCCACATTTTTCGTACAACTCCTCCGCTGTACCCCCTTTCCGGTGGTAGCACACAAGGGTTTTCCACATCATACGGATTGTCCGTAACTATTGTGGTAGACGTTGTGGGTGGCACAGTCGGCCTCGAAGTGGTGGTCGTGGTGATTGTCGTTGTCGTTTTGGGAAGCGTTGTCGTCGGAGGCACAAAAGGGACAGAAGCTGAAATTTTATTGATTCTGCTAATGAAAATCCCTTACTAGTTGTTGTAGGCCTCGCCGTTGTTGTTTTTCTTATTTTCGGCTTGCGATCAGGAGACGCAACTTTCACAGGTTCAGGAGTTGAGGAAATAGTAAACGAAATAGTTGGCTAAAATTAAGATTTCCATTTTTATTAGACAACTCACAGGTAAATTTTTCACCGGTTTTTCCTTTTCTGGATTTTTCTTTAACTCAGGTGTTTCTTTTGCTGGGGTGGTTGAATTCACAGAAGTAAGTCCTCCAAAAGCCCTAGATTGAGGTTCTCCAACTCCTAAAATTCAATTTTTAAACTAAATGTTTTATAAAATCACCTCTGCAGGCATCCTCACAAGCTTCATAGGTTATGAAGCTATTCTCATTTCCACCTATGCCTGTGTAATGAAGTTCGTGGCAGCCATCCGTTTTCCAATCGTAGTAAAACCTTCTCATTGTCTCTTTTCCAAAACCGGTAGCTGGTGGGAGATGGCACAAATTTGAGACTGTAATTTTGATATTCTCGATTTTAGGGTTTGTTTTTACCTTTTCTACTCCTTGGGCAGCAATAGTAACTACTGTCCTCTTCTCCTTCATGACACCAGAACCCAGCTGGGCACCTGCAACAATATAATCAGTGTTTTACAGCCTGCTTCAAAATTAATGGACCGGCTGGAACCACAGCCTATGGTGCTCAGCGGTGGGACTATCCCTGCCGCTACCGCCGATCTCGTACGGGTGCGAAACTCGCTGCGCTGCAATGTCAGACAACCAGAATTTTCTGCATCGTTTCAGACGAAACCATTGAAAATTCAAACGTGATAACCAAAATATCGAAAAACCGATGGGTTTGACGGGAGCGTAAACATTGTGCACTTAGTTCGTTAAAATACCGTGGCTGTCCCCTGGAATGGCTAACAATGGCTTTTCAGATGCAGATCTGTTCGAAACGCCGCTTTTAAACCCTAAACTGTTATATATTTTATTGAATAACTTTTGAAGCTATTTTTTGTGAAAGATTAAGCAAAGGCCCCCCAAACGGTGCCAAAAGGGAATAAACAATACGATCTGGCTAGGCACCCCCAAGTCGCAAAACCCCTAAAATTCATGCATTTCTTGGTTTTGCCTACTTTTGTTCCGGTTTCCAAGGCCTTGGTTGACACGGACGTGGTTTGTGATCCTCCATGAGGAGTGGGATTCCTTCGGCACAGAGAAGGGAAAAATCTGAAAAGTCAAGGTTTTCTTTAAATTCAGGCTGTTTTTGGACCCACCGTCGTAATTAACATTATTGACCGTTAACGTTCGGACTAAAAAGTCCGCCTTTGTAAAACTACAAAGATGAAGGATAGCATAAGCGATGCGCAGCATCCCCCATCCCTTTCGACAAGCAATCGTTCTAGGAACAAAGGTGAAAATATGGAAAAAGAGGGGAAGGATCCAAATCATAAGAAACGAGGCATTCTTGGAAAAGGAAGAAATTTAACGTAACTTTTATGTAGGGATAGGGAGCATTTTGCAGACCGTATTTTGAATGACTCATAGGGGAGAAGGTCGGTTCAAGCGGCCTTCTGTTGCCAGAACCTGACCAAGTGGCCTTTGTTTAAGAAAATGCGGTTTAAGCGGCCTTTGGTTGACAATACGCGATCTAAGCAGCCTTTGTCTGCCAAAAGCGGTTCAAGCGGTTTTTATAAATGTTTGTGTACAAACTCGTAAGGGACTGGACCAAGTTTTGTGATATAAAATCGTTTGGATCAGAAAAATTAAACTATTTCATGAATTTTGTAAAACAACCTTGAAATACTTGGGCGAAGTTTAAAGTCAAAAGTATAAGTTTAAATTATTTGTATTGTTTTTGCGTTGACACACTCATAGAGTAAGTTTTCCACTTTCGAAATTACAAAAATTGGAAAGGATGCAATCCATAACTTCCAAGCTTGTTTATGTCAGTTAGAAATGAAAGTCTACAAAGAAGTGAGTAGATAAACCTCTAAGTCTTGATTTCAGAATTCAAATGTTTGAAGTTGGCGCTTGAAATAGGTGGATTTCCTTAGGTAACTTAATATCCTTTGATCCCAGAATCAAAAGATGAATAGAGCCGAGAGAAGCACTAGATACAGAGGATTTATGCCCAGCCGGCGAGGAATCGCAAACAAGGCGAGGCGCGGCGAAGTTTGGATTTCGTGGGCTATCGGTCGCAGCTTTGATATGAAACGTAGCAGGAACAAACAATGGACCTTCCTCCAGGCGCGAAGTGCGGCCCGTTAGCACATAAAAGAAGCCGGGAGGATTGCGCGCGCAATCCGAGCTAATACTGGTTTTTGCAACAACTTGTGATAGGGCTATCTTATGCGCAAGTCCGGTAGGACAGGATGTCATACTGGCAAAACGGGTAAGGGTAGTAAACAGCTGAAGATAACTTAAGATTGAACTTGGGATACAGCTTGTTGTTTAACTCAAAAAGTTGGAAAGGAAATGCTTATAGAAAAGTAAATCTGTATCTGCTCAAAATGAAAGAGAGACTGCTCAAAATGAAAAAGAGAAAAAACTTTGTACAAACCTTCTTTTGAAACAGTTTCCAGATTTAACCGTATATGAGAAAATTTCCCTCAAAGAAGATTTTCATGGTCATTTGCAGTATTTTAACTAGAAATTTGAAGTTAATCGAACGCCTGTATGCCCTCTATTTACTGAAATAGCGAAATATTTTGTAGAAGTAGAAAGTAAGAGGCGCAGACTCATCAATTCGATTGTTGCAACGTGCAAATTTAAATAATGTTTAAATTACTTAAATGTTCTATTTACTTTAGCAACAAAAACCACTTTGTAATTACACCCAATATGCTCGAATTAGTCTAACTCTGTAAGTTATGTTTGTTTTTCAACAAAGTTTGAAAAGCATCTGAAGAAATTCAAATTCAAACTGTAACAATGTTTCAATAAGTTCACTCAATTTTATCAATAAAGTTCAAAAACTTCACTCAACATTGATGATTTTCTCTTTTTTTCAGTTTGTAAAACTTTTGTGACTCGGTTTTTCAAAGTTTTTATTTGAGTACATAAGCAGATTTTGGTTGTCATGAACAACAACAACAACATCAAAAATGAAGTTGTAAAAAATTCGGATAATCTACAAAAGTGACCAATTCGTCTTCGGGCTACTATGTTTTGCTTACAATGCTCAAAAGTTGAAAGCGGATCAGTAAAGGTGTGAAGTCTTTGTCGGCAAAAGAGCCCTCAAAAGCTCATGATTTGCGTTTGAGCTCAAAAAAGTGTGGGAGGGAGAGTTGCGTGACCACTCGCCGTGCAGAAAACACCTATCACTCAAGGCGCCGCGCTCAGCTCGCTGACCGCACTGGAGAGGCACCACGCACACTTGACAAAACGCCACTGACCATGTGTTTCTCCAGCTATGCGCTGCAGACGACGGAGACGCTCAGGGGCCAGCCGCACACGAACTTGGAAGATTGAGCCTTTGTACTCGCCAGAAGAGGTCTGAAAGGAAAAAGTAGTCGCGAATGGAACTGGAGTATACGTAAAACAGTGCATTTTGCATATAAACAATTATAATCAATCAAAACACAAATTTGGTTTGTGTGTTTCAGAAAACCTATAATCATGCCTTGACTCCCTTGTCTTTTCCAAATTTACGCGAAATTGTAGCTACGATCATATCTTCATGATCAATATGTACAGTCCGGGTTTTTCATTTCAGGGTAAACACAAAACAGTCTTTCAAAGCAACAAGTTCCCCCTAATTCATAGAGTTTGTGTGATAGCTAATGATGTCCGAAATGCTGGCCGGACCGCTTACCAGACAAACATCAATATTTCGGATCCGCCCAGGGTAAACTTTTTCAAAAGTCTTTTTGCTTTCTTTATGTAAAACAATACATGTTTCATTAAAGTTGAATCTTTTAATGCAATTTATACGGATTCGAACTTTCCATGTATAACAGATAGGAACAAGAACACGGCTCGGGCATTGTGGGAGATCAAAATGGGCACCCTTTTATTATTTATTTTACTTTTATTGTAAAATTTTGATTCTTGTCTTCCTGTTTTGGGTTTGTTTTTGCAATTGGAACATTACTAATTACTAATGCTCACGATCTTTCTTAAACACTGTTCAAATCCGTAATAATATAACGAGGACTTTTTTGAAATCATTTTCTTGTCCTTCAAAGTAGTTTTGCAATAGTTTGGTAAACAGAAGATAAAAATTAATAGGTTGTCTTTGAAATGGTAGTTGAAAAGATGCAATTTGGGCATCTTTTCAACTGTTTCATCAACCGGCAGAATGTTTCATCTCTGGAAGAATGAGAGCATCTGATAGAAATAATTTTGTTTTGTGAATGAATCCCTTCGATAATTTGACAAATTTTGACAGAAAACATGATTAGGCATCAGAAATACGCCTAAAACAGACAAAACTTACATGTTCAGAAGCAATTAACTGTGTCATCAAGATTGTATAGAACCACAGCATGGTCACTCATAGCCTTCGGCCGGTCATCAAAAGAGTCTGAAAACAGAAAACGAAATGTACAAAGTAATAAAAGAGAGAAGATGACTGAGCGGGAGCGAACCCAGCGATTGACCATCTACGGAGATTACCCAACACCTGAAGCCGCGGTGCAAATAAAGTAGCAGTGCAACAATAGCAGCCACGCGCCGATGTGATCAAGATAGGGTTATGAAACTGATTCTATATTTGGATTGCAAGCAAATGACACCTTTAACCTGACTACGTATACCAACATAAAGCTTGGAGGGAAAGTTTATCATGAACCATTGCATCTGTTTTTAACCGGGATGATTTACAATATGACACGGAATTCACGTTACCAGAGGTTTCATTTTTATATTTTAAAGTAACTTTCACACGTGACCGTTTTAATTCCACGATTTGTTCAATATAGTCTATGTCCACGAGCAATTCGCCCTTCAGATAATACAGGAAGCGGCAAAAGCATGGCAGACGCCGGATTTTGGATTTCGGTTTCTCTGCGCACTCCTTTTTCCGCGTGCTCTTTCGCCGGCTCCCCTTTTGATCTACCGATATTCCGTGCGGGACCATATACCTAATATCCTTTAACCGGCTGAAACAGTGATTGCCCGTTGGACACCGACTATAATCGAGCTTCGGCTCCCAGGATTTCGACTGGCCCGGCAGTTTCTCCTATGCACAAATGGCCGTACCCAATTCTTACCGGTTTGGCTCTTCTGTACGAAAATATCCCAAGCAAACGGTCTAGTATGTGAACTTAACTCAATGTTACACGTATAGAATTTCAAACTGTATAATTATAAATAACATCCTTTCAAGAAATTGCGAGCCAACTATGGAACACCCAAAAAAAGTTTTTTTTTAATTTTTACCTTTTTTTCAAACTGGGGCGAACAGGGCTGTCCAATACTTATCAAGTTCATACTCTAACAAAGCTAAGGGTTTTGCCCAGCCTTTGCTCAGTTGGTCATTTCAGTCAGTTTACGGTCACCCATTGGTTCTCTTCTTCATTTTCTCTCTCGAAAATTGCACTAGGTCAACTAAAACTCCAGTCTTTTCTCCCTGGCGTAAGCCCTACATACTTACTTCAAAAGCATTACTTTAGAAAAACTGATGTAACTAGATAGCATTAATGCATTGACATCCACCTCCCTGAGCTTGTCATTATCATACCATTCACTTTTGTTCAGACGCAATCAGTTTCATACGCAATTGTTTATATTTAATTTCTAGTGTATTTAGTGTTTAAGATTTTACACAGTATTGATGTTTCCAACAGATCCAATGTGTTCTTCAAAGGATTACAACTACTTTCCGTCTTCAGATACCAAAAATCTAAGGTTTGTAATACAGATTAGCGTTTATCAAACAACTGATAAAATTGAAGTCGTTGAGTGCAACCTTGAAATTTGCTTGTTTTATGGAAAAGTAATTTCAACGACGAGTTGATTTCACATATAACACAATTCTTAATTAAGGTTTATTTTCTCAAAAGAAGTTGTCTTATTACAGTTAAATGTTCAGTCATTTCCTCTTTTTCATAACTTTTGTCAAAAAGAAAGCAGCTCAATTTTTGACAATTTTAATAATTTAATTTTGTAAAAGCAGTATAAATGTTCATGTTATTCACTACAATCTCCGTTTTCGGTGCAAAATACGCGGCGATCGTCAATCACAACACCTCCTTGCCCATGACTTTTTAGTTTTACTTCCCCGAAGAAACTTTTTACACAGTCATTCTTTTTTAATACTTTCTCAAAAAGGCTTATTGTAATGTTTATTTTTAATATGAAATAAGCAATCAACTTCTTTTGAGAAAATATACCTTAATTAAGAATTGTGTTATATGTGAAATCAACGAAAAACTAAAAAAAACAGAAAATTCAAAAAATTATGTAACCAAAATTTTTTAATTTTCCATGGACAATATCCTCCAATTTCCTGCTTTAAGGAAAAGAAGACTTTCCAGAAGAGGAGTTTCCATGAAAGGACTGCCTCGCTTGAATCGTTCGTGTCGGGACCCACGATTCTCTTAACCATAATTTTTAACGTTTCCTTGTTTTTCTATACTTTCATATTATTCTCATTCGATTCTATAAATCAAGATTTACATTTCATAAACAGTTCAGATAGAAATAAATTCATTTGACCGAAATCCCAATTGATGTTCATTTTTGCGCCCTGCGTTTACAGAAAAGCGTGTCACTACCGCGCTTGTCCATGCGGCAATGGCCGAGGTAATTATGAAAAATAACGTAGACATAAATGAATTCAACGCTACGTTTGAAGCAGAATATGGCTAAATATTTAGTTTTTTTTCTAAAAGTTAAAAAAGCAAGCTCAAAATTATAAAACTAGTTTGATAGAATCTTGTAATCTTTGCCGGGATACAGATAAAAAAGCTGTTATAACCATTTTTTTATGAACAACGCTGAGAACCAACCCAGAAACATTTGAATATTTGCTCTAAATAGAAGATCCTATTTGTAATCAATCATTGTGCAAGCTCTAAATGATAAACTAGAAGGCTTTACATTTTTTAAGCCTCATTTTCCAAAAACGAATGAAAATAAACTCCAAGTCCCCTAAACACTTTGTTCGGACCTCAAACTTGGGTAATTAAATCCTGCCGTGGTTGCCATCAATTGGAGAATGCACTTCTCTCCACTGTAGGTTTACTCCAAGTCCACCAACTACATTATTGGCACCTCAAACTTTGGTAATTACAACTAACATAAAGATAAAAGGGTAAACATTGGGGCAAAATGAAGTGATAATAAAAGTGATAGAATACATCGCGATCGGGTTTAAATATATTCTCATACATTATTCAAACAATATTTGTACACGTGTTCTAAAGGATTGTTCTTGACTACCGACAAGAAAGGGCAAGCATAGGGCCCCCTTTTTTAATTTTTATAAAGTTTAAAGATAACATGGAATGACTTCTTGGATTCAGCATGGATCAGACTCATTCGCTCTCACGGTATATTCACACAGGATTCAAGGAGTTACTGTTGTCGCTTAAGGTCTTAAGGTACTGATTATTTTGATTCTTTTATAATTGCACCCAAGTTTCTCGTTAAACTGTCCTTGAATTTGGCATGTTCTTTGGAGGCTTTGGAAAGAGGCGGTCAACCACAGACGACGTATGGCCAATTTAAAGGCATCTGCAGGGACTTTTTCCAGTTTCTGTTTGCCAATGTTGATTGTTATTGTATTCGTTTTGTACTCACGCCGATCTCGTATGGGTGTGCAACTTGCGGCGTTAGACAACCAGATTTCTGCGTCTTTTCAGGCAGGAACAATCAAGCACGTTGGGACAACAGTATAAACGCATAATGATTAAATGGAAAAAAGCAAAAATTCTACATAAAACGTTTATTTGTAGAATACTTTTCTGTAGTAACAAAAAATAAGCATCTACTTTGTTTGGATATACGCATTTCTGATGAAGTGAGATAGAGTTTCTCTCTCTTTTGTATCAAACACTGGGAAAAGATTCAGGAAACGATCAGTTAACAAGGACTCCTGTTTCACAAAAATTATACGAACGATGTTTCTTCCAAGGTCTTCATATATGGCAAGCAGAATGCATAACTTTGACCGCCTTATCAAATAAACTGACTTCGGCATCTGAAACATATTTCAATTTAGTAATGAAAAACAGAATACCTGTGGCTGGTGTCTTCTCTGATGATGAGGACAGTCGTCCGTTTCATCGCACCAAACCAATCGCACATCACTGAATATCGAGAACATTTCAATGTCGTAGACCCATCGAAAACAAAACTCTTCCAGTCTGAATTGTTGCAAGTAACCGGCATCCTGAAAAAGATTAATGGGATTAAAATAAAAAGTGATTATCGTAAGGATAATTAATGAGGGCATCCCAAAAGTTGTTTTTGAGGGTGAAGTAGGCGGATAAAAAATTTAAAATATTGCAATCGGAGATTGAGGAAGGTAGATCATTTTTTTGCGCATGTTCCCATAAAAACGTATTTCCTGGTTTTAAACCCCGATTTCTAAACTTGCGTTTACTACGAGAACATCTTGGAAATATACTCATGTGGTAAAACATGGGCTTTCGTTTTAGATGCATTATATAGTCTTGGACTGTTGTGGCACCGATCTGGTACGGGTGAGCGCACCGGTCAGGTACTGCGAATTGGTCCCTTTTTTTCAATCAGTAACGCCAGCTTGTCTATTTGAGCTAATAGAAATTTTGATAAAGATGAAACATAAGTCCTGAATCAGGAAAGTGGTTAAAAATTTATAATTGGTTTATTAAAATTTAAAATTGGTTTGTTCTAAAGCCTTAAATAGTTTAAAAATCTTTCCTTGATTATCCGTTATGAAATTTTAAACAGTATTTTAACGGAATTTACGATTTTGTGATCTAACGATAACGACAACTTTATTAAAATTTAAAATTGGTTTGTTCTAAAGCCTTAAATAGTTTAAAAATCTTTCCTTGATTATCCGTTATGA
Organism: Oscheius sp. G VE-2021; assembly: GCA_022343465.1. NCBI lineage: Eukaryota > Metazoa > Nematoda > Chromadorea > Rhabditida > Rhabditidae > Oscheius > Oscheius sp. G VE-2021. Next base: position 3,327,719 of record JAJQXH010000055.1, read on the forward strand.
AATTTTAAACAGTATTTTAACGGAATTTACGATTTTGTGATCTAACGATAACGACAACTTTTCCTTATTAATTGCTATAGTTGGCCGGCCCGGACCAATCTGCTCCCCCAAATGTTGCGATCATTCTAGGTTTGGTTTTCCTGGTGTAAGGCAGGGCCCACTTTTCACTTTTTCTCGGACCCTTCCGGAATTTTGCAATTTTTTTACAGCATGGGTATCTTGTAAATGAAAATAGCATTTTAAACAAAAAGGGTATCTTGTAAATGAAAATAGCATTTTAAACAAAAACTTACATTTACTAGTTTGCAAAGAGCATTTTCAGCCAATTGTATTTGATCGGAATTGATATACATCCGAAATCCTTGAAAGTCTTTAACATAATCGAAAAGGCTCATCACTGGAAAGTCTTCCCAATATATTGGTTGTTCAAAGCTGACACGAAAGAGCTTCTAAAATAAGAAGTCCGAAAAATAATGAAAAAGAATATAACCTTTGAGTGGATTGCTTCAAGTACTCGATCAAAATTTCCTTCGGAAAAGTCGACCCGAACTTCTTTGCAGTTTGAAATGGACAAAAATTCCAGAAAATCCTTTTCAGTCATGTTGGAAAGTTGAAGAACTTCACAGGAAAGGCGTAGAGTTTGGAGCAAAGAAAAAACTTTTTCTTTAGTTCTGATTTTGTTTTCCTCAATGACGTTATCCAAGTCGAAAAAGTCAAGGTATTGCTGAATAAAAATTATCTAAGACAAATTGGAAATAAACTCACGATAATAATATTTTTGAAAGAAATGGCAGAAAAAGATGTAAAAGGGTTGATTATTTTTTCATAATCCCGCCGTCTGCAGGCATCAACGGAAAAACTATCCTAAAAAGAACAAAAAAACATTAGTTTGATTTTTGTTACCTGTGAAACAGAAATTCTTAAATTTGTATTTTCGAATATTCCTCTAGTGATGGAAAATCGGTTTTCTTCGACAAAATTATCCAAACGTTTGCAAGTCCGGCGAGTTCTGCAGAGGGAAACTAGCTTCATCTGAAATTGTATTTTTAATTACTTTTTGAATTTAACAAACCTTTTCAATTATGTTGAAAACAAGACGTTGCGGAATGGATGTAAGGGGAGTTGGAAAAGATGTCGTCATTGTCTGGAAAATTGGAAAATTCTAGAAGGTGAAACCCGGAAGGAAAAATAGAAAAGAAAATTTAAACTAAAAGGGCAGTTTCGACAGCTAAAATCCACCAAAATTTCAGTTTCATGAAGAAACGTGTTTACAATTATAGATCTCCAGCAAAACCATTTTAGTTAATTAATTTTTGTCCGAATATTTCGTTTTTATATGTCTTTTTTTTGTCCAAAACCCGAATATTTTGTGATAAAACTTCAATAAATAAAATAAAATAAATCTTAACTTAGTAAATAATTTAAACAATCAGTACTGATGTAAAATACATTATTCATGTGTAAAAACCATTAATAAACCTAGAATACACCTTAATCACATAACACACATTTGGATCTTAATGGACCTATGCTGAAATTCGATTATGTTTTTTCTATAAACAAATTGACTTGATCAATTGCTTTATTGTCGCTTTGAATCATCTACAAAGACTGACATGATTAACACAGAAAATGTTCAAAAGAAGTGTTGCAACGGGGGCGCAGTTTCCTGTAAACAGCGGGCAAACTCCCCAAATTTTCATTTTTAATTATTGTGGGCTGGGTTTATTAATTCTGGAAAATTCCCGTTGGTCAAAAATTGATTGATATTTATACTACATTTCTAAATCAAAAAACCATTGTAGTAAAATGTGTAACAGCAGATAATGAATTTATTCTGTTCTGAGGTCCCGAAGGGAAAATTTTGAGGAGACACCATCCTTTAAAGCAAGCGGAGGTTGTGGAAAGGCTTTCTTTTCTCCGGATAGCTGGAAACGAAACTGAAACATAAAAGTTCATGATTTTTCAACGAAAATTATTGTTCTTTCTAATTAAAAAAGTGTTTGATTGGATATAACAAATACAAAAAATGGGTACCTCAACTTTGATGAAACTTAAATTGATAAAACAGCCGTATATTGGCCAATTAACATAAAATTGTTGAAAATTCAATTGCAAAATAGTTTGAGTTTGACCGCTTTGTTTTTGGCTTTAAAAAAGCCAGGCGCCAAGTGAATACTGAAAATTTCAAAAGCGCTTTTTTGCATGAAAAAAAGGAGTAAACACGTTCCAGTAAACAAAACTCGCTTGGGTGGATTTACGATTCATTATGTCGGGACACATTGCTCAGAAGGAGGCCATATTTGGGTTGTCTGTCTTTGGAAAAAAAACTCCAAACTGTCTTTCATATAACAACCACTACAACAACCTTTATATAATTGTATATATAAATAAAACACTTGGTTGACAATTTTTTCTTTCTTCCCCCAAAGAATTCTTAAACTTAATTACCTGAAAGTTGAATTTATTCGATAAGGCCCCAAAAGAGTCACTTTTTCATATTCAGCTTTGATATTTGTTTCAAAATAAAAACTTTCCCCCTTTCGGTCATGTCTTGTTTCAATTCTCTTCCAGTAAGAAAACAAGGGAATTTCCAGTTGGCCACATCATTCTAGGGTAAACAAAAAACTTTTTCTTGTTGATCCGTAACTTTAAACACAAAAAGAAAATATGACGTATTTTCAACGTCTTAAGGTTTTCGTTTTGATTCGAGTTTTTCCAGTTTTTGGGCCAATACTGGTACAAATTGAAAATCATGTTGTATAATACAGACAAACTAAATTTTAAAAAAATTACTGTCATTTTAGTTTTCAAAAAAAAACCTAAAACAGTTGTTCCAACATGAAACATTTTTGGTATAAGTCTATGTATAAATCTAAAAATTTAAAATTTTTTTTACAAAACCAATTTTCCAAAATGAATTTATTCAAGCAAAGCTTTTATCAACACCTAAAATTGTATTAAAAAAAATACCTTATAAATGTTTAAATTCCACAACCATATCAATTTCACATTCATAATTTGTGATGCGATTTGCATGTATTCTAACTTCAACAACTTGTTGTCCTTAGACAATCTCCATTTTGGGCAAACGTGTTGCATAAATATAATTTATTCTGTAAATAATAAAATGACACATCATCGTCTAAATGCAGGGGTTAATTTCTAATCCATCGTCTTCGTCAAAGTCTTCCATGCCGCCGTCCATGTTGCCTTCCATGCCCCCTTCCTGGAAAACATTTATTATAACCCTTTTAAACAGCAATTTACCTCGTTTTTCTGAAGATTTGAAATCTCGTGGGCAATTTCTTCTTCTTTCGGGACAATCAGACCACAAAGAGCGGCGGCTGTCAAAGCATTTCCAGAGGTGGATGGCATATTAGGGAATGGTAGGTCTAAAAATTGTCTCATCTTTTTTCCAAAAGTGGTCCTTACTCGGAGGCATCATATTGCGGTTCTTCTGGGTATGCTTAGGAGGGAAGCATTTAGCTACAAACACTCTCAATTGGAATCCTAGTCGTTTTCTGTTGTCAATGACCATGCTCTCATCTCCATTGTGAACCGCCTGAAATTTATCTTTTATGAGGAAAAAAACGATAAAATTTACCTTTACGTGTTTCAAGACATCGGATTTGGCTATGGTTTGCCACGTCTTCTGGCAGATGGTGCATTGGTACAGGTTGAGCTTGATATGCCTAAAATGAGGTAAATTTATCGAAAATCAACATTTATTTGAAATTTTATTGGGAAAGTTGTATCTTGTTGAAATTAATACCAAATGGCTCAATCATGCCGAGAAATTTTTGTTTGCTCAACAGATGCGTTAGAAATATTGAGATATTTATTAAAAACTACTATTTATACTACAATTTGATCTATCAAAGTTTAGAAAGAGTAAATTTGAAATCTGTATTAATGATTTCATTTCAGTTGGCAATGCACGAGAGCAAAGAGTTCAAACCAAAAGATCCGTACTTTTGGTCTCTGACGGTGGCCTTATGATCTTTTAGAAATCTTATGCCTAATCTGTTCTCAGAAGAAAATCTGAGAAGGACATTTGCAACCAAACTGCGGAAAACTTAAGGTTAACAAAAAAACCTTGTAAAACTTCACATGCGCTACCAACCTTGTAAAACTTCACATGCGCTCAGAGAGCTTAAGAACACGAAAGTTGCGTATATGTCATGAAGACTTCTTTCAATTGTTCCCACGGACATTTGGCACGGCCAGGCAGTTTTGTTACGGATCGTAAGAACCCCGTTAAAATCCATTCTATTAAACCAAAATGCAATACATAGTCCGTTCCAAAGTACAGTCACATTTAGGGTAGTTTTCAGGATAGTTAGTAGATTCTTCCACGTGGAGTTTTGGGCAGAATTGAACTATTTTCAATGAACTTTATACATTGAATGTGAGGTTGGGGAAACAATTCCCTCCGCTGTAAATCAACATTTCAAAGTTTGGCTTATTGATGGACTATCAATTTTAATACCTCACTAGTTAAAATTCAGAATTTATCTAAAAATATTTGGAACTTTGGAACACTTGAAAACAGTAATATGAACCCTATCATCTACATTTTCCTTAAATTCCATCATTTGTTATCTAAGCAATTAGTATCTATGTTATCTAAAGCTTTCAACAAGCTAGATAAGTTTCGCTTTATTTTTAAGACCTCGGGCTATATGAGGCTATCTGCGATCCTTTCAGAATCTAAAAATTGATTATTGATTTTATTGATTTTAGTAGACGCTTCCTGATTGCTAAATACAGCATGCACTTCCAAGGATTAACGTGCTTCCATAAAATTCCTTCTTTTGTTCATTGCTCTCTTAGTTTGATTGCTGAGCTCTGAGAATTGAGCTCTTGGTCAGACTTTTTTCCAGAACGCAGGAAACGAAGCAATTACCCCGCGGCTGAGATTGGTCCAAAAACCAAATCCAATTTCCCAGTGGAATTAAAAGTAATCTAGAGATTTTAATTAGTGCAATCTAACAAGAGAAGCCAAGCTCAGTAGATCAGCTTCAGATACTGCATTCTTCACTTACTTGGTGTTGGCGTGGTAGACGAGGCTTGAGCGTTGATTGGAGACCTGGAGACCGCAGACTTGGCAGGTGACTAGATCCCTTGGCTGAAAAAGGGATCTTAGTGGGTTACGGTAGAGAGGGGTACCCTTCGGACAAGATCGTCTGCTTCACCCATAATCGCTGCAAAGTCGAGACCTCCAGGGGCAAAGGCTTCAGGAGCGAAATCCAATGGCGAGAGATCGAGAGATCGATTGCCTGAAAAGTCTTTTAGTTTATTGGTTACGGTAGTCCTTACCGTTGGGTGGGAAATTAGGAGTGGGAGGAAGGGCGTTGAAGTGAGCTTTCATTTCCGGGGACCAGAAGCTCAAGGGATCTTGCAAAGTTAGCGCTAAAACTAAGATTTTAATTATGATCTTACGAGAAAGTTACGATTTGGGGGGAAAACGTTCGCAGGTGTAGCACCGGAGCTGCATGGAAGCTGAACTGCAGAAGCGCTTGTCTGAGGGGAGGTGATTGGGCGAGGGTGGGGAAGCAAATCCACCGAAGAGGGGTAACTGTCATTGTCTTCTTCTGTCTGAAAGTAAGGTATTAGCCGATTCCTTGCTGGCTTTAAACCTTCTCCATGCTTTCTGACCGTCTGGCAGCAGCAGATGCCGCCTCCGCATTGAGTGCATTGGAAAGCCCTCTCTCACAAAATTCTGCCAATTTTTTCCGCAACTCCACCTGCTTCTGTTTGTTTTCGGGGGTGTAGCGGTAACGGATCTGAAAAAGAGGTGATTGATTGGAAAGAGAGAGTAACTCACATAGAAGTCCTTGAGACCGTGGTCTCCTCGACAATGCATCACCAGGGCATATTCTGTCGGAAATTTTGCGAAGCGGCACTTTTCACATCTGAAAATTGGAGGTTTGGAGAAGATTGAAGGATTGAACTCACTCGTATGGATAATAATTCAGGTGCTCTCCAGCCAGGTGAGTTTCTAGTTCGTCGAATGAGCAATACGTTTGAGCTATCTCTGCCGGGCATTCGGTACAAGTAAACATCTGAACGGGAAGTATACTAGGAGAGACTATCTGGTTGGCGACGGGAATAGAGAAAGAGATAGCGAGAAAGGGAGCGACGGCGCGTCCTCCTTTGCTTCTCTCGTTATCTCGATAGCGAGAAGGAAAGCGGAAAGGAAGGAAAAACGCGGCGAACGGAGATATTGAGGAGGGAGGAAGGAGGAGATATTGAGCACTGTTCAAATACTGAGAAAGCGGAATGTTTTCGAAAACTGAACTTGTTAACTGCCAATTTAAAGAATTTACTTTTAAAAGCGCAGGCTCCGCTTTTTTAGGACAGCTTTTTTTTTAGATAGGCAGAAAGCGGCTTTTATTCTGGCAGATAACACGTAATTGAGGATGATTAGGCAATTAATTGCATTATTATTGATCTTTTTTAATAAAATAGAAAGAAAGGCGAAGAAAATCGGAAAATGGCGAAATATGGAGAGAAATGGGGCGTAGGGGAGAAGGAGAGAACGGCGCGGCGCCTCTCTTTTTCTCTTCCCTTTTCTCATTGTTATCGCGGCAGTGAGAGAGCGCGGGAGAGAAGAGAGGGGGATGAAGGGAGAGAGGGGAGGCATCGATTGGCCGACGGCCAGCGATGACCACTCGATGGCAGCCGGTCAGAATGGACGCTGAGCACGTGGGAGTATTAGCAGAGCCCGCTGAACCCTCAGAAGGAAATGAGATAGCCCGCGTTATCAGGAAGTTAATTATCAGAAGAGGAATGGAAAGACATACTTTGTCCTTTTGCAAAAGTTGCAAAAACGTGAAAGGTTAAACGGTTCAAAAACTTGAAAGAAAGACAAATGAAATTTCAAAACCCCGTTTCAAAATAAAATAAACCAATAAGTTTAGCACTAAAAGTACTACGTAATTTTTAATATATTTAACTTCCAAAGCTTTAAAAAGATACACCTGCACAAGAAAAAGTTATTTTTCAAAAAAGTTCAGCCAAATTGTAAAAATTTATCGTTGAGTAACTTTTTTCATTTACAATTTCGGTCATTAAAAGATTACAACCGAAAGATAAGAAAGTAAAAGATCCAATAAACAAAACATTGGAGGCGACGTACAAAACACATTTTACAAAAAATAAAGGATTTTCTGAAGCGGTTTACTTTGTTTTCTTAATTAATTTATGTTGTTGCGAGTTTTTACTCATTTTTTCATTGTTTGTTTCTTACGGATTTTGAAAAAACTTCTAAGTAAGATATGACATTTTGAAAATTAAGGAAATTTATAGAAAATCCCTTAAAAAAATGTCACAGCGGGAATTCTTTAAAAATTGGATTAGATTAGATACCTTCCCCAAATTTTGAATAAACCGCTATACACTAAAAATATATTTAATAAAGACCGATTAAATGGAACATTCGGGAATTTAACCATTTTTTTTTTAAACAAAATCCGAAAATGGTACCATAGTTCTGATAAACCTCCCGTGGGCCGGACAAAAAGTGGACGGTCCGACAAAAATTTCAGTTTGGTCCGATTATGTAACTTTTCAATGTAAAGGTCGTAATCGAACCGTGGTCGCGTAGATGACATTCTGACTAGGTGGTCCGCCTAGGGGGGGGGGGCGGTTTGATTGGATCGGGCCCGGCCTGTGCGATCTATGACTTGAAATTGAAACTTTTAGATAAACTAAAAAATACTATATCTGAAACTCCTAATTGAACAGCAAGCTTTCTTGGAAAATGACTTCTTCCTACTTGGAAAGGTAGAATGATCTTTGATAGTCCTGACTACCGTATACTTTCCCTAAGGGCCATGCCCTCCCAATCAAGAAAATTATGATTGCTCGGAAAGTCCAACCCCCAGTGTCTGGCACAGGATACCACACGCTGTCGAAAGAAGATCCTCGGAGACGCCACCCTCCGGTACACACTTTCCGTTTTTACCATCGTCGCTGGCCTCCTTGTATGAACGCAGCCGTGATTGCTGATTGCTTTCCTCGGCGCACTCCACTTCCTGACCTCACGCAGATTGAGGTTCCTGGGCGAAATTAACCAACCGTTTCGTCTTTCAGCCTAATTCCTAGGGTATACTACTTGCCATAAAGTCATCTTCATTGTTTCTGCCATGTTTTTACTCTCTTTTTGTTTGATTAACAAAGGAATGTCGATAGATTCTTGATTGCGATTTTCAAAGACATCCCTTCTGGGATAAACAAGATCACCAAAACTTTGGATGGACTGACTTCAGCAAAAGATGTACCCATCCCATTCAAAAATATATGAATCGAACCTTCTTTTTGCGGTAGTTCTAGGCATATAACCTTCTATCAAAGTAAATCAAAGCCCCTTACGTCTCCTCAAACGCTGTTGCGATAGTGCGGTCGTTTCCGCAGGCAGCGTTTCATGTTTGCCTTTGCTAGCGCCCGCTATCCTTATCATCATCAAGTCGAACGTGTTCTTGGCAACTCAACCGAGATATTCGCACTGTTGCTGCCTCTTTTCCCTCGCTGTCTTAGCGGAACTTGTTTCTTGCTTTCGCCCGCGCATTGTTTTAACACAGAAATCTGTTTGTCTTCCGGCTCAGCCGCCTCGATTCTGGTTCACGTAGGCATTCCTGTTGATTTCTCCCGACTACCAGCGTTCCACTTTATTATTTCTAGTTAACTCTCTAACTTTCGCATAGTTTGACTCTCTCATTTGGAGAAATCAATAACCGTCCAAACTGTGGTGAAAATAGTAAACTCTCATACTTTTGTTTTAGTTTTGCCGTATAGATTATAGAAATCGATAAGTGTTCAAAACTTCACTGAAATTCCGATTTACAGTCACTTGTTTCTCCATCGCATGATTCGACACTGAAATGTGCTCGTGGTATTTAAATCTGGTCGTCGCATTGTCAACAGCGCCTCACTTCGCAAAACGATTGTTATTTCCTCCTACCTCCCATTGCGAAACTTAAATTTATTATTCTTTGATACTTAAATTTGTTAACTTATATTAACTTGCGTTGTATATGGTTATTAGTTACTGTAGGTTTGAAAATATAATTTAGTGGCCGGTTTAGGATAGTAATGAAAAGAAACAAACAAATGAGAGAAGAGAGAAAGAAAGAAAGAGAGAGAGAGAGAGAAAGAGAAAGAGAGAGAGAGAGAGAGAGACAGAGAGAAAGAGAGAGAGACAGAGAGAGAGAGTTAGAAAAAAGAACAGTAACGAAATTTTCTCTATTTTCGTAAAGAATCATTCGTTGATGAAACTAATAAACAAGTTCAGTCTGAAAGAATAAAAGAATCAGAGAGAACGGTTTTGAGAAAAAAAGAAAGAAAGAAGAAGAAGAAGAAGAAGACATTAGTACTGATAGACAGAGAGAAGACGTCCAAAGTAACGGAGACACAAAGAGACAAAGAGGAAGAAAACAAAGCAGATAGAGAGACAAAGGCGCATAATGGCAGCGACAAAAATAAGTGAATTGAAGAAAGGGAAGGAACATTAGTGAAAAGGAGAGAGAGACAGAGAGAGAGAGAGAGAGAGAGAGAGAGAGAGAGAGACAGAGACAGAGAGAGATCGAATTTTCTTTTGACATGCATATATTTTATGCAAATTATGTGGGGAAAACTGATTGGTTGCCTAGAATCGTTAAAGACAGGTGTTTTCTCCTTTGCTGTGTCTGGGTGTTCCTCGTGGTCACTCCGCGTATTTCGGCGCCTGTTCCTTCGAGAGGCCGTGAGGGTGCGGCCCGCACAAGAGTTTCTGGTCATCCGATTTCCAAACGCCATGATTTTTGGGTTGACATAGAATGATTTCCGACAGCCTTACTCTTTCTTCGCCTTTTTACCCAACGCTAGCAGAAAGCAGCAATCTATTTGTGGAGGCGTACAATATCCGTAATGTTGTGATTGCACCCGATTCACCCCTCGGCCTAAAAGCATCGATTTCCGGCTGGGAAAGAAGATCTCTGAGGAGGCCAGCTGGAACAGACACGGCCTTCGTGTATTTGTGGTAGTCTGCGGGAAACGGTTTATGACTAACAGCTTCGCCGTGTCTGCGCCCTCTCTCCGCAGCGCACTACCTCCGCCGATCTTCCTCGTCTGTATAGTTCGGGTCAAGCTGAGGTCGACTGGCGTATAGCCCTCATAATCGCTTGTTTTATGTGAATCATTCATCCGGCGCAATGTTTAATTCCATCATTCTCTTTTCCGGTTTAGCTTTTTCTTTATTTTGCCTCATTCACTTCCTCACCGCAGTAGTGGACACCAATCTTTGAGTGTAATGCACCGAGGAAATCTGGACTTGTCCTTTACACAGCTGTGACTCAGGACGAGATTTACGTCACCGTCTGCTCACCTCTTGTTTTTCTGCCCAATCTTCTCTTTAACTTCAGTTTTCATTTCAGAAAATCGATAATATTTTCAATATATAATTTAACCGTCAATAAAAAGATGTTCCAAACGTAGTGAACTCAATAGTAGACCTATACTATCAACTATTACAATATTTATTTTAATTGTCATTTAAATAAATTGAATTGTACTTTTTTGAATTAAAAAAAACGTCATTTATTCCTAAAATACCGAAAATATAAAATTTATCCTATGAATAAGTCATTATTCACGTGAGAATAATGCACTTTGTGTAATGTGCGCCCCAGCTAATGACGCAGTCCTTTAACCCGTTTGAATATTCGTCACCCCAATGTTCTCACACGGCCGTAATCTCTATTGTTCTTTTATCCTTACCGTTCTTCGTTTTGTTTATTTACAATTCACATCCTTATATTTTGTTCAGTCTTTTTTTTAATTTGCGACTACGCTGAGTTGTAATTTTCGTCATTGTGACCCCGCATCCATTCCACCGCCGATCGGGCTAGTCAGTTTATCGCCACTTTTTTCAGTTTGCTTAATCGTTTTCTTTTGTTTCATTTTTTTTAATTATTAAAAAGAGACAAATTTTCTTTTTAAAATGAGACCAACTTTTGTTCTTTCCACTTTTCTTGCATTAACCACGTTTCCGTTCGTTTCACTGCTTCCATTTCGTTATCAGAAAAATACTGGACACTTTAGCTCACATCTTTTATGTTGAGAGCGAGTAAATAGTGTGAGCCAGCTTCTGCGACTACATGCGAGCTTCTCAAGTGCACCTCTCAATGCCCGCTCTCGCTTTCCGGCCACTTTTTGACATTTCTCTTTGTCAGTTTGTATTAACCCATCTTTTTCAGAATTTCGACTGTATAGAGCGCACCAAATACGAGTAGTCATCGGATTATCCCATCTAGAATTACTAGTCAAATGTGAGTCGGCCTTTTTCTTGTTTTTATAATTTAAAATTTCATTTATAATATCATTTAAAATATGATAATTTGGTTCAGATGGCCGACCCGCAGCCGGACGTCGGCAACATCGCGGCGGGTTCCTCGCGGGATTCGTCACCAGATCGGTCCCCTGCAGGTCGTATAGCTGGTGCGGCGCTAGTTTCAAATAATCATGTGCCTCACAACGAACAAGGAGATGCGACGCTTCCTCTGAATCGGTTGGCTGCATTGGAAACGCTATATCTGGATGGAGCCACCAAGACAAACGGGTCACTTTCTCTTGATGGACTATTGGGTTGTTTAATTCCGTTTTCATTTATATATTCCAATTTTCAGATTGCTTGATGTATGTACACGACGAGATAGCCAAGTGCAATCTGAAGAATGATCTCCAACTGAAGCAGAACTTCCTAGAGCCATGTTTGTTTTCTCTTTCCTTCCCGTTGATCTATCATTTGCAGTGCGCGATGTGGTCTTTAAAGCAAAGGATCTCCGCCTCAAGAAGGATGACTTCGAAATCATCAAACTCATCGGTCGTGGTTCTTTCGGAGAAGTCAAAGTGGTTCGCCTTAAGGGAACAAATGAGGTACACTTTTAACTTTATTTTTAATCAATTTACTAAAGATCTACGCCCTAAAAGAAATCAGTAAAATGGGATGCATCCGCCGACACGACAATGCTCGATTCCACGAGGAGAGAGATGTACTTGTGTATGGTGATCGACGCTGGATCACCAATCTCCACTATGCCTTCCAAGACGATGAAAATCTGGTTCGTTTTGTTTTCTGATAAATTTTATTCAAAATTTCAGTACCTCGCCATGGAATTCTATTCCGGAGGTGATCTAGTAGCCCTCATGTCCAAGTATGAAGACGCTCGTGTTCCTGAATCTGTCTGTCGATTTTACGTAGCAGAAGTGGTTCTTGCCCTCGATTCCCTCCACCAGCTGGGATACTTGCACAGGTTCAGTGTTTGCATTTGAGCCTAGTTATTGAGAATTTCAGAGACTTCAAGCCGGACAACGTTCTGATCGATGCTTCAGGACACGCGAAGCTTGGTGACTTCGGTTCTTGTGTCAAGATGAACGAAAGAGGTTTGTTCATTCTGGATTTTTATTTTAAGTTCATTTTAAGGTGTATATTTATCTACACATCCTGTCGGAACTCCTGACTACATCAGTCCTGACATCCTGGACATGATGAACACGAATGGTCCAGTTCCCATTGGCAAAGAGATTGACTACTGGGGTGTAGGAGTTCTTCTGTGAGTTTTAAGACAAAATCATATTACCTCATGTTTTAGTTACGAGATGCTCTTCGGCGAACCTCCATTCTACTCCGAGGACTTGACGACCACCTACAGTAAGATTCTGATGCACGCGGAAACCCTCGATATTCCTACCAACTCGGAAATTCCTCACGATATTTCCGACGAAGCTAGGCATTTGATCAAAAAATTGATCACAAGGAAAGAGGTTTTTTCTTATAATTTACTAGAAATTCAATTTTCTTGTAGGAACGCCTGGGAAAGAATGGCATCGAGGAGGTCAAGGCTCATCCTTTCTTTAACGGCATCGATTGGGAGAACATTCATAATAGTTAGTTTAGCTTTTCAGCTTAAATATGATTGTTTTAGTTGACCCTCCCTACAATCCTTCCGTGTCAGGACCCACGGACACTTCCAATTTTGACGATGTGGATTTGGGTCAAGACGAGAGGGCCAAGAATTTTCCGAAATCCCTGGCTACGAATTTTACCGGTTTCCATTTAAATTTCCTCGGATTTACTTATTCGCTGACAAGGTGCGTTCACTGTTAGCTAAAATTGGAATCTAATTTTTAGCAACTTGTCTGAAATGAAACCCATCAGAGGAAACTTCCAGCAGATGGAGGTTGAGAAGATGGAGTTGTTGCGAAAGTACCAAGGTGGGTAAATTATGCGTGTTTAAATTGGTTATTATTTCAGAAGCCAACGCTCTTGTTCAAAGTCTTCGCCAAGACAGCCGGGTGCAAACTGAGGAAGAACTGGAGGTGACCATCGCCAAGTTGAAGGATCAGATTCAGGTTTTTTCATTCTTTTATGTTTTATTCTATTTGATTTTCAGATCCTGAATTCTCAGCTGAACGACGAACGAAATGCCAAGATGAGTACTAAGAGCAATGACGTGGACACCAAGGACCTCAAGGAGAAAGTGAAGCGACTTGTGTCGGAGAAGGCTGAGCTTCAGCGGGTGAGAGATGCATTTGCTGAGCTGGCCCTCTCCCGAACCTCACGGCAACAGCGGGCCACGGCACGGCCTTGCGCGGAGTTTGCACCGCCTGACCCAGTGTCCTTCGTCGTGTATACACGTTCTCGTGATAGCAGCCAAGATAGCACCCATGTGTCTAGGAAGCGCAGGCGCATTCACAGTCCTAAGCCTAATTCGAAATCAACACAATCGCATGTTCGCAGGCGGCGTGTTCCCCGCCGTTATCACTACTCTCAAAAACTGATAACTCTTCCCTTGCTTGTTGGAGTTGGGGTTTTATTGCTTTGTGGCTCATTGTTTGTATACAGAAACAATGTGCTTGACAAAGTTGGGGACGCAAAAATTGTCCAACATTTATTGGATGCTTGTCTAAATTGGGTATGAATAGCTCACATCAAAACCTATCGAATAGTTTAAAGCGTATCTGTATATTCTATGTGGTCTCGCGTTTTTGTATCTAAATGTCCTATGCTGCTCATTTCTCGAATGTATCTTTTCGAGATTTTTAGACTTAACCTTTAAGTCCCCGTCCTGTCCTTGTTGTTATTGTACGTCGTGAAGTGAATAAATGTTGCATCCAAATGTCCATGTTAAGCAGTGTGTGTTGTATATATACCTGTTTAACATGGTACACTTTCCCTACTAATTCCTCCTACTTCTGTTTAACTGCAACCCCCTTTTTCATGGTTTTCTTAGATGAATGTGTCAAATAGGATTATATAGACTATTTTACTAGGGTTTATTCAGAATCTCGACATCGCCAATGACCTTTACCAATCGAGGGAAGCGGAGTGGAAAGACACAATCCAACAAGTCCGTGACAGGGCGCAGAACGAAGTGGAAGAGGTTTGTTTTCGTACTTATTTGTCATATTTTGCTGTTCAGTTGAGCTCTGAAAATGCTGATGTGAAAGAAAAGTTGGAGAAAGCAGAACAGGAACGAAGAGAAAAAGCCGACGAAGTTGTTAGCCTTACCGAGCAGCAGATTGAGATGCGTGCAGAAGCCCACCGCCACCTCACTGGTTTGTTTGCGTACACTTGTAATTTTAAAAGATTGTTTAGCCAAAAATGCCCTTACTGAACAAGTGTCTGCACTTTCTGCTGAACTGGAAGCTGCCAAGTCCGTGCACAGCGAAAACAACAAGGACATCGCTGAATCTGCTTCTGTGGATGAGGAAGTGATCAGACTTCGCGAGGAGCTCACTCGACTGAACGAGCGTCATGTTGAGATTGTCACCCAAGAGGAGAAGAAAAGGAAACAACTCGTTGTTCTTTATCAAGTACGCATATACGAGAGTAAATTCTAATTGTGGGTTTTAGGAACAGCTTGAGGAGCTTCAGACGCAAATTGCTGGCCGTGACGAGGATATGGGGAGAATGAAGAATGCGCTTCAGTCGGAGCGCGGACTTCACGAGAGCGAACTGCAGCAGCTTTCACGCAACGCCGACTCCCAGAGGGAACGGGTTCAAAAGACCCTGCAGGAGAACATTTCTTCGCTGAACCAGGAAAATTCGGAGTTGAAGAAAGAAATCGATTTCCTTCGGTCGGACATGTGAGTGATTTGGATGATTACCAGCATACCTGGTTTGGACATAAATTATCTGAAAGCGGCTTGATGCCACAAAAAGCAGAAGCGGCCTGAGGTCACCAGAAAAGCGGAAACCGGCCTGAGGTTACCAGAAAAAAGCAGTAGCGGCCTGAGATCACCAAAAAAAAGCGGAAGCGGCCTGAGGTCACCATAAAAAGCGGAAGCCGCCCGATGCCATAAAAACAGAAGCGGCCTGAGGTCACCAGAAAAAGCGAAAAGCGGCCTGAGATATCTAGTTCGGTTCCCCATCATGCATGATTCCCAAATATAAAAGTGTGTTTAGTGATCGTATTACATCGGAGCACAAGCTCCAACTGAAGAACATCGACGGCTGGATAACTGACCAAAAGGAAACAAAGGTTGAAATGGAGGTACATATCTTTTTTGGGTTGACATTAATTATTGTTTCAGGAACTTACACGTCGTCTGACCAGCCATGTTTTCAATGCGGTCAATACTGGACAACCTGTGCCGTCAGAATTGCCCGCTGTGAAGTCGACACCGGAAAGCACAACTTCGCCGATCTCTCAGTGGGGTAATCGGAAGAACAATCGCTGGAATAGGATGGGCGCTCAAGAGGCTCAACTGGCTCTCGAGGTTTATCGCAATTTTTCTTTTTGGAAATTTAAGTATTTTAGGCTGAAGTTCTCTCCAAGGCCCAATTCCAGGAAGAGCTCATAAACGTGAGGAATGAGTTATACACCACGAAGGCTCAGAATGAAGTTTATGAGTTGACGGTTGGTTTTTTCTTGTTATGTTATCGAAACAATTTTGTTCAGATTCAACAACTGAGGCAAGAAGTGAATCAACTCAAATCTGCGCGACATCTCCCACAGTATAATGGAAGCCTAGAAGGCATTGATCGGTCCCCTCTCTTCAACATCGACGGTAAATTGAATTTTTATGTTTTACAAAAGATTTCAATTTTAGATGGGAACAGGGAAATCTCCCCCAATGACCTTGAAGCACGCGAAATGTTGGATTCCCCCACTTCTGATAGAAGGTTGCGCCGGGTTGCTGCAGCAAGGGAACCTCCGTCCACAATGTATGAGAACACAGCCTACTACGGAAATTCGCCTTCAACGACCTCGACTATGCCCGCTGGATCGACTGCTTCGAGAACTTCCACTCCTAAGGTAGAATACTTTCAACATTGAAAAAGGAAACTTTTTCAGAGCATCCAAGCCTTGAACAACGCTCTTTCTGCTCGTGGTCATAAGTTCCAGCACCTCAGCGCCGACAAGCCTGTCAAGTGCGACCATTGCACTTCGATTCTTGTTGGACTAGATCGTCAAGGTATATTGCTGTTGTTTAGATAGAAAACCTCATTTCAGGCCTTTACTGTCAACTGTGCCAGTACGTCTGTCACGTGGGGTGTGTGTCAAGAGCACCGTCACAATGCCCAGTCCCTCGAGAGTCGAAGCGGCCCATTGGAATTGACCCATCGAAAGGTGTCGGAACGGCCTACGAAGGATGCGTCAAAACCCCCAAGGCAGGAGGGGTGAAGAAAGGCTGGCAAAACACCTACGTCGTCGTGTGTGACTTCAAATTGTTCCTATACGATTGCAACGTGGATCGACAGACCAAGACCACGGATGTTCATCCAGAAATTCGCCAGGTACACCGTTTTTGTGGAATTGGTAATCTTTAATTTTGTAGGTTTTGGACATGCGTGATCCCGACTTCAGCGTGAGTGGGGTGGCCGAACAGGATGTTATCCACGCCCAAAAGTAAGGAATTGTTAAGCATTGAAAACAATGAGTTCAGGAGCGATCTGGCCAAAATCTTCCGGATCTCAACAAGCCAAATTGACGGTACCTCGACTGAAAACCGACAGGGGACTCTTCTGATGGCCGATACGCCAGATGAGCGGAGGAAATGGGTTCTCGCACTGAACGAGTTGGTGCGACTGCTGAAGAAGTCAAAGATTCCGGACCGAAGTGCTTTCCGAGTTTCTGTGAGTTTTCAGTTTCGAGTAAGATTGTGTCCTTTGATTTAGGAGGTGTTTGATGTAGTTTCCTTGCCCATGATTCGACACGCCCTATGTGCAACAGTTATTGACAGCACGAAGGTTGTCATGGGCTTTGCAGATCACGGTCTCTACTGCGTCGAACTGGACCGTGATGTAAGTAACTAAAGTGACCTATGGTCAAACAAATTTAAGACATTTGTCGCTGTCGGTGGCGAGAAGGAGAACAACCGCCGTTCCGTTGAGCAAGTGACATACTGTCCTCAAGAACAACTTCTGATTGCGATGGTTGGACCCAGGGAACGCCATGTGCGACTAGTGCCGTCAGCCGCTCTGGACGGCAGGGAACTGAAATGGATCAAGGTCATTAGTTTATGTTTTCAAACCAACTTTTTTCTTTATAGGTTCCTGACTCAAAGGGATGTCATCTCATGGCGATTGGTTCTGATGAAACCGAAGGCACTTCCTACTTCCTGGCAGTGGCTGTAAAGAAGACTGTGATCATCTACAGGATAGATCGATCGGAGAAGCGCCATCATAAATGGAAGGAATTTGCCATGCCTGGACTGCCCCAGTGCATGTCCATCCAGGATGGTCGTCTGATCGTTGGATTTACCCATTCGTTCCGAGCCTGGCCGCTTACTGCAGATTCCGCCCAAACCAGTAAGCGTTACCTGAGTTTAGAATGCCGTTTTGTTTTTAGCAATGGTCAATATGGAGGATCAGTCGTTGGTCTTCTTAAGCCAGTCTATGTACGAGGCAAAGCTGATGATCGAAGTACCTTCGAGCTCAGACAGCAAGGAATATCTCCTCGTATTTGACAAGATCGGACTTTACGTCGATGGCCAAGGTAGTTTGTGAATTGGATCTTTCAAAAAGTATTGGTTAGGCCGACGCAATCGCGCCCAAGAGCTCATGTTTCCTTCCACCGCTCGGTCATTTGTCTTCCTCTCGCCATACCTCCTGGTTTACTCTGAACATGAAATCGACGTCTTCGATGCCCAAAGCGGAGAGTGGATTCAAACGATCAACATTCGGTAAGGTGGATGTCCTTTGCCATGTGTGGTTTTCTTTCAGATCTCCCTTGCCACTGAACTCTGATGGAATGCTCACCATGTGTCGCGTGAACGATGTGCCTAATCTGGTCCTCCTCAAGGATATGATGCTGCGTAAGTAGATTGTGCTGTCCTATTTAATTTCATTCCAGAAGATGATCCTATCCTCCTTCCCCACGGAATTGTTCATCAGTCAGGAAAGAAAAATAAAGGAGGAAAGCGCAAGTTCTCCATCAGAACCACCGGACGTGATCCAAAGTGAGTAGATCATTTTGGTTTAGCAACGATCATTTAAGGTCCGGCGATCGTCTATCGAAACTGCCCATTTCGGGTCCTTCTGATTTCGTTCACATTGTGCACATGGGTCCTGGTTCAGTTGAGCTGAAGAATATGGTGGATCTTCCTCAGAGCGCGAGTTCTTCTTCGACATCTGTTAGTTTCTTGTGAATTGAAAAATGAATTGATTTTTCAGATGTTGGGTGGCCTCCTTCGCAGTACCAGCAACTCCTCTGCCAGCACGCATGGCGTCCGTCCTCTGGGAGGGACCAAGAGTGAAATAGTGGACAGGATGCAGAAGGGAAGACAAGCTCGTCCTCAGAGCACTACCAGTCGCAGTTCCGATGGTTTGCTAGAGGTTTAGCATCTAGTAATGTTCTTTGTAGGGTCGTCCTCTCTTGGTCGCGACGGAACGATGGCATCTTCATCAAGCGCAACCGAAAATGCCTACATGGTACGTAGAGCTGGTAGCAGAGTTTCTGATATGTTTAGATCCCGGTTTAGTCGGGATGTTTAAGCTTTTACCTTGCCTTTTTACCTCTGTTCCCTTTGTCATGGCTACCTTATGTGTTTCCTTTGTAGGAGCCGATCTCGAAGATGTCTGCAGCTGTCCATTCGCCACAGGCTACTTTGTCGCCGTCGCCGAGATAGCAAGATTGCAATTGTTATTCAGCATCAAAGTCGCGTGTCGGATACGGGTTGCACTTCTTTCCTCCATTCAATTGTAGCATAATTCCTTGTCGATGTTTGCTAAGTCATGATTATTATATTTCTCGGTGCTATTGTGCAGCCTATGTGTAGTTGTAGCTTTTGAGATTGAATTATATTGTTTTAATCCTGTTTGTACTATTCCCAATATGTCACTATTTATTAACCAGTGAGCTACGTGCCTGTTGCTACACCATTTTACTGTTAAATAAATATGTAGTGTCTACACTGAATCTTGTGCGCTACTAATTTTAAACTTCCGAATTCACCATACAAAGGAAATTTTACGTAAAACATTCATGGGAAAGAAAGAAACCTCAGTTGCGCCTCGAAAAGCAAAAAACGTGGTCTAAGGTTAGCAGAATACACAGACAGCGGCATGAGATTTCTAACCACAACCGATGTATGGCCTTATCCACGGAAACTTCGGGTCCCCATCTGGTATGGCTTAGTGATTACCATAATAAACAACTTCAGAGGTTTTAAATCTACAATTTGTGTAGTTTAGTAGATTTGAAACTAGTATTACTTGTAACAAACTGAAAAGGTACTAGTAAAAGTAGTACACTGCCAAAATATTCTAAGCAGAAGATCTGAATCACATAATCTGTGGAAACATACATAACCCTGATCGAAAACACAGACTTGGTGGTAATTACCCGTGATCTCAGAACAGATAACATGTCGTAGCCATGTATATGTACATGTCAAAATGGCGCAAAGTTTTGGAAAGTGCGAACTTTCTAGAATAAACGCGGAGGATAAGCCAGATGCAATCCCGCAGGGGATCGAAGACAGAACCCCACAGAAAGAGCACATAGCCGCATATTCCCGTGCAATCATACCATCCACAAACTCACTTTGAAGATGAAATTCGTCACCCATACAATTTTTGATCGAAACGTTTATTCGACAAGATTTTTATACATATTAGTTTGATTAGTAAAAAAAAGGTTAGTATTATGAGTCAGTATTTTAATATGTGTATGTTAATTCACAGATAAACGTAGAGGGTATTTAAAGATAAAGAATATACATGCAACTACATGAATATGCAGATTAAAGAGACAAAAACTATTTCAAGATGAGAATGGTTTTCCAAGAATAATTAGGGAGGGAATTAGTATTCTAAGATAAAGAGACGTCAAAAGGCCGGGTGTGCTAGCTTTCCGGGCGAGCATTTGATTTAGCTACTGCTTCTGGCTGTTCTTGAAGGTGCGGATAGGAGTACACAGAGGCGCTGAAACAATTATGCTAAATGCAGAACCTGAGAATTCAAACTTACTGTGTACGTCGGTAGATAAGCGATTCTGAGCGACGGTGTCCTGAATCTCCCGCTCCAGTCGCGCAACCTGAAAAAAACAACAATGATTACGCAGCAAGGCTGGGTGATACTTCCTCCTGGAGAAGCCGGTTTTCCTCGTCAATCCTCTTTTTTTCGTCACCTAGTGCAATATTTCTATTGGTGCGGAGATCTATGGCGTCGATGGTCTTCTTCAGGATCACAGCGCGAGACGCCTAAATTTCGTAAGTATAAACAAATCTAGGAATTCGAAATCTCAGCGAAAACTATCGCAATTTACCCTTTCGTTGTTCATTTCGGGAACAGCTTCTCTCAGGGCGGAATACATGTCCTTGATGTTATCCCTCCTCCTCCTTTCCAATGCGTTGTGCTGAGCGCGGGCATGACGCTTAGGATCATCTTGCATGCCAGGAGTCATGGACTGAGGCGAGTCGATGACGTCGTCCTAACATGGCCCTTCATACTTTAAAAATGGAAACTTACTTCGTAGTCACTGTAGTCGCTCATCTTTCGGTCACACTAAAACTGCAAGAGAAATTATCGGTATAAAATCGATAAAATCTACCAATTAAAAAAAGAGATCCTACATTAATGGCACTACAACACAACGATTTAAAAGAAAATGAAACCCGAGCCGACAGGCTATCAAATGCACGTAACCGCGACTACTCAAGATACGTACTAGTAAACTAAATGATTCTTAAACTGATGCACACACTACGGAATTCCTAGAGAACCTAAAATCAGAGGCTAGCCAGGACGACTGCGGCTATCAGGATGACCCACCCCGAAACGGAGTTGAAAAAAATGTGGGTTAAATAGTAATTGTCGAAAAACAAAAATGATAAAACTTAAAAAGAGGCAAAGTAGCATTTATCGAGATGATAAGATAGTCTTGCTCGAAAAAACAAAGACGATACAAAAACACATTATGGATAAAATTTATTACCCATAAAAAGCACCTGATGACACACAAACAATATAGATACTCAGAGGCACAAAAGAGATGACTGAAGATGCAAGAAGAGATCGGTAGGACAAACCACCACGAGAATAATACTGAGCAACACCGGAACATAATGTACAAGACAGCCCACATTATACGGAGATAAAGCAAGTCAACTATGAGTGAGTTTAACACTTGAGGTGTTTTCAAATGACTAGAGTATATCATGCACAGCATGTTGACATAGTTTTACAAAGTCTGCACCGGGGTGGCCTCGTGGCCCATCAACAAGTAAATATTGCTAGATATCGTACATCATGTTCTCTTCGCTGGACCGCGGCTGCGACTGGATGTCCATTTCAGTTCCCTTCACACTGGTGCAATCCTTACGACCAACGCCGCCCCTAAAGTTGCATTTATTTAGAGTAAAAGATTATCCACTCACGTGGCGGCAACCGGCTTGGTGTCTCCATTCAGGCACTTCAGCGACTCCTCGCGGACAGAGAGGCGGGCCTTCTTAGCCGGCCCGGCGACATCGACGGCGGCATTTCTCTTGGTAGCACGAGAGGTAGTGTCCATCTGCACCGACTTTGGCTTCTGAAAATAAGTCTTTAAAAAAACACTTCAAATACGTATGCGATGGCAACAAACGCTTAGGTTTCATTTTACGAACACGTGCGTATAAGAAATGAAACAAACGACTTACCCAATCAGGATCCAGAAGATGCATAGCACCAACCTTAACCATGAGGTCTTCGAGGTAGGGAATATCGACATTAAAGTCGTCGATGAGCCGCTCATCTAAGAAATTCATATAAAGAAGCAATTCCCCTCACTAACCGGGCATAGGCTCCTCTTCCTCCATGTAGAACGAAGAAGCAACAATGGGGACGGTGTTGGGCTTCAGAGACTCGTGGACACAAACCTAAATTAGGAAAAATAAAACAACTCAAGAATTCAAATGTTCCTCGAAAAGCGAAAACTTTCTCAACTGACCGGGTTATTGACGGGTGCAGGTAAGTCGTCGTATAGGCCCATTCCAGAAGAATATGCTCTCCCACGCTAGGTCTGAATAAAGAATTAACACAATAAATCCAGGCTAAAGTCAATAAAGGTATAAAATCGATAAGATCGATCGATTATAAAAACAAAAAAAATGAGATCCTACATTAATTGCACAACAACACGTTTCAAAAACAATCAAAACCCGAGCAATAATGAAATCATACACGTAACCGCGACTAGTTATCAAACCAGTAATCTAAGTGAATCTTAAATTGATACATATATTACTCAATTACTACAGAGCCTAAAATCAGAAGTCTGTAGCCTGCAGCGAACCGGCGATCACAGACCAAGCAAGGAAGAACGGGTAGTAGAGAGATTTGACTCGCGAATTAGCTGAATAGAGAAAAGTATTTCACGCAGCAAAAGAAAACTAACGCTGATTCCACGTGACGTAAGATACGAGCTGACGAGGACCACCTTCAAGAGCAAGACAGACGGATACAACAATGCTCGCCAGAATAACACCCCGTGCTGCCGATCCATTAAAACCCTAAATTATTCCTTATAAATCAGTAAGAAGAAAAACGCATACCTTCGATAAACTGAGAATTCCATATGCGTAAGCAAGGTTAGGGTGCAAAACCGTCATCAACAACATCATCCACGGTGAACAAGGAAGAGAGATTCTGAAAAAGGACAGTGGTTAAGAAAAATTAAATAAACGATACCTGCGTAAAATAACAAAGAAAGGAGTGGTAGCTATGTGAAGGCACTGGTGGACGAGGCCTATAGTCACACACTCGAAGACGGCCAGCGTAAAAGAGCAGCCGCAGCTAAATTAATTGTATTATATAATATAACAAAATGAAACCTGAACAAGCAGAGGGCAAACGTTTCTCCAATAGACCACAGAAGTGACTCTCCTAAATAAAGATTTCAAACGAACCACTCATTTTAACTGACCAAAGACCATCTCGGACACTGCGTTCAACGCTAAGCTTGCAAATAACAGGAACGCCGTACGGTTGATGAATCCAGTCAGAAGCTGAAGTGGTATTAGGCAATTACTTAATAACCAACGTACCGTATACCAGGTATCAAAGAACTCCTCCTTATAAGTCACCGTATAATCACATGCTTTCTTAGATATCAAAGTGACAGTGGCATTTCCTGCAAGAGGCAATTACAGTTCCCAGCCAAGTGATTATGTTACCTGACTGTGACTGTTCTTGCGGCAGGAAGGTCAGTGACTTTTCAAAACGAGGCATCGTCTCAGCAATTGTGACCAATCCGGTGGGGTACTGGCCTTTCATTTGAACACCTAAATGTAAACTGCCTATTATAAACTACCGTTATTCACCTGCACAATTGGAAGTGTAGCTAACTGTGAATCGAACCATCCTGTACGACTTCAAAGCAAACTTGTATGTAACTTTTCCAGGAGCCTGAAAATAGTATTATGAACTATTTGAATACAAACAAACCTCGATGTATTTAACGTCTTGTTTTGCCAGGAAAGAAGTCTCAACAACAAGCTCAGTGCCAACATCAGACGTGGTAGATCGAGCCAGCTCTTTCTTGTGAAACTTCGCAACCTCGGAGTGGGCTGTGGTGTTCGGGCGAGCCCTCTTAGCTTCAATGTAAGCCATCATAAGACGAGAGGAATGCCTAATTTGTAAATTATTGCGAAAGCAGTAAATCCTACCGAACAAGCTCATTGCACCAGAGAATGCACAGATGATCCACAGCTGTATTAACTCGACGGACCGCCCAAGAAGGAAGATGGTAAGCCTGGGACTAACTTATTATTGGGAATGCGTGAAATACTTACGTGTGAGGTGTTGGCTAGCCAGTCCGCGACTTGTACGTCTTTTTCGCCTCCGCTGTAGGAAAGGAGGCCAACCCGCGCCACTGAAGAGTCACCGTGCTCCTATAAATGTCAATTCCCTTAAATAAAACTACAAAACTCACAGTCCAGAAGGAACGCATAGTTTTGTAGAGACTGACCATCTCCCTGTCCAGTACCAAAGCTGAAAATCAACAGTATTACGAAAAATACCCCTTCTTACGAGATTTGCGAAGAGGGGACGCCAAAGTGATTACCAGATCCATGTAGGTGGAATCAAAGTCGGGGTGGCTCGGAAGAGATCTGATGACCACTCCCCCAAATGAGTGTCCATAGAGAATTATCTGAATAACCAATTAAAACGAAAATTGAATAATCACCTTATTGAACGTCGAACGAGCATGGCGTTTTTTGAGAGCCTCGATAGCCTTCACGACAAAATCCCGCTGTCTGATCAGTGTGTTACCGCTTACAAAGGAGAGCTCCTAAGATGACATTATAAAACAAATGATTTCATAACTGACCTCATTAAAATCAACGGCATAGAACTGGGGAACGAACTTGGATCTGGCCATTTCCGTCTTGTTCAACATGACCGATGCCAAAGAGCGAACCTGGAATAACCAGTCTATAACCAAACCCCACTTTTTGATACCTGGAAACCACTGCCTCCACTACCAGGAACGAACAGCACAACGACATCCGATGAGGCACCCCTAGACATAAGTAATGAACTGAGAACCCCCTCAAACTTACTCGTAATCTTTGTTGTACTGGAATCCTTCAGTGTAATGAACCAAAGAATAGCGGGTGTTCGAGTTTCCTTCGACCTTCACGGGCTGAAACTTGTAATTTCAAACCAAAATTGAAAAACAATACCGTCAGATAGATCCTCCTCCACATCCATGTCATTTCGCAGCTGTTTCCATTGGCGATCTCAATGTGTGTCCAATAGAGGTTAGCCAAGACGACTGCGGCTATCAGCCCGAGCACCATCCGGACCAGCATGTCCCACCCCGAAACCTGAACAGTGTTAAAATCACAAAAAAACAAATAGGGGTTAAGATAGTCATGCTCGAAAAAACAAAGACGATACAAAAAAAACATTATGGATAAAATTTATTACCTTTAAAAAGCACCTGATGACACACAAACAATATAAATACTCAGAGGCAAAAAAGAGATGATCAGTTGTGACTGAAGATGCAAGCAGAGATCGGCAGGAAAAACAACCGCAAGAATAATTATAAGCAACAGGAACATAATGTACAAGACAGCCCATATTATACGGAGATAAAGCAAGTAAAATCTGAGTGAGTTTGACACTTCAGAGGTGTTTTCAAATGACTAGAGTATATCATGCACAGCATGTTGACATAGTTTTACAAAGTCTGCACCGGGGTGGCCTCGTGGCCCATCAACAAGTAGATATCGCTCTTTCCGCTGTTGTTTAGCGGATGCGATTTCAGAACAATAACCCTGTCATCACCTATCACACGGTAGATGCGGGAGACGTCGTTCAGATCCTGGGTCACAGTATTCGTCTTCAAACACCTTCCCTACAATATTAAGCTTCGTTGATGTCTTAAAATAACCACTTACCTGAACACCGTTAACATGGAAAGCGAGGACTGAGTCCTTCATCAGTTTCAGGTACTCCACATAGAAATTAAAGGTGAACACGGCAGGTTTCGGCTTCTCGCGCCCAGTGAGATCAGTCATAACAACCTGCAATCCCAACAAATTAGTCGCACTAAACCAGATCTACCAACCTTATTGCGGAAAGCAAACGATACAGTATCCTGGTTACGCTGGCACATCCCGACCACATCGAGAGAAGAGTCGTCGACCACTCGCACAAGAGTACGCTGAGAGTCTAAGTTCTGAAATCAAAAATATAGCTTAGTGTCGGTAATCAGCAAACCTTTACATCCTCAAAGCGGATCACCTCGTACTCATACACCTCCGGCAATTCGGTCTTTCCAACACCAATGCAGACGACAGGGAAGTCAGAACTACGGTCATTCATCAGAGTGAACGGCCGCAAAGGAAACCGAACATTTGAAGTCAGATCAGCCGACCTAACGTGGACGAACTTTCCAAGGGGATCGTACCTGAATAACATTTCAAGAAGGCATAAAATGACACCTACCATTGGAACAAATGGAGAGCCTGAGGGGTGCAACAGCAGAGGAATACGGTGTTAACGTGTGGTCCGGCTCCCTTGGTTACGGTGCACTGGAGGGCGCCCCTGTAAATAGTTTTAAAGATGTCCATAAAAATGCCTACTTGGTCTCGGGGAGGCGCACAGTGACAGCCAGACTCTTGGGAAGGTACTTCTCCGGCACCCTATTGGTCGTCCAACTAAGCTTCAGTGTCAAAGTCTTCTGTACCAAAGCAGTAAGATCGTGCCTGAACAAGCGCATTGTTACGAACAAAGTAGGAGTCACCTGTAGACGTATGAAGTACGGCCCTGCATCGCCATCAACACATCTCCGTACACATAAAGCCAAGAGCAACGACGAGGATGAACCTGAAGCTCGAACTGAGAAACTGAAGAAATTACGATTACCTTTGTGAGCTCTCCGTCATGCATGAGGTTAGTGTCCATGGAGAAGATACCTTCCTCACATCCGAGCAGCAGCATTTGACATCCGGTTGCCGGATTGACCCAGGAAGTAGCGCAGTTAATACGAAGATCGCAATCAGCCAGAATCTTCGTGAAACACGCGCCCATCGAAACCTTGGGGGTGACAGGCAGTCCGAAGA
Source organism: Oscheius sp. G VE-2021 (assembly GCA_022343465.1). NCBI lineage: Eukaryota > Metazoa > Nematoda > Chromadorea > Rhabditida > Rhabditidae > Oscheius > Oscheius sp. G VE-2021. Next base: position 3,354,767 of record JAJQXH010000055.1, read on the forward strand.
AGGTCTGCGGACGAGGCGTTTCGGTGACGTTGTCCCTCATCTTCACTTCCTTGCGTTCCAATGAGTTGGCCCTCTCCTCCAACGCTCGAGTGAAACCAGAGTGGGGAATAGAAACTAAAACACAAGTTTAAAATAAGAAAAATGGGAATTCTCACCTCGGAGCGTAGCGTCATTAGACTCTTCAATAACACCGTTCTGATCATGGAGCAAGGGTTCGCCAGAAACCACGTCCGGAAGCGGCTGCATATCCTGAAGCGGCTTTGTTGAATTCTGCCTAAAATAACGTACCCTGGCAGGAATGGTACGATCATAGTGAAATTCGTTTTCCGAGGGACCACCGACGCGGCTTTTCTTGTCATCGAGTTGGACCTTGACGACGTCAGACCCAGTCAATGCCATAAGCTGCAAGTATAGATGAAACCATCAATCTGGTATTAAACATACATCCGTAGTAGAAAATTGCGCAGGTGGAGGCGAGCGGGGCTGACGAGAAGTCCCATTAACCTTGTCAAGCAGATCGCGAGTGAGGCGAGAGCTGAGGGATCCCATCACGAACGGAGCACTCTAAACACACTAACTCCATGACAAAGCATATTCACCAACCGTCAAGAGCTTCTCAGGTGTAGGGCGCTTCTTGGGGTCCTTCTTGAGACACTGTCTGACGAATTCATGGAAATTAGGAGACCACCGCCCTTTGTCCTTCAACGTTGGGGAAGCAAAAGACCGCTTGGACATCAATTGAAGCAACTGAAACGATCACTATTACAGAAAACTAAGTAAAATACCTTCATAGGATGGTAATCGAAGTTGGGAGGTTGGCATTCGGCCATTTCGATGGCAGTTATCCCCACAGCCCACACGTCGCACTGCATGCCATATCCAACGCCTCGGGTATCGACGGCAGCGACCTCGGGAGCCATCCTGGAAAATTATAAGTAAATACAGCAATAAAAATCAACTAACCAATATGGAGTACCAATTAGGGACTTCCTCTTCCCAATAGTGGCAGTAATTTGAGCAGCTACACCAAAATCGGCTGAAAGCAAAGGGAGTTGCAGAGAAACACGAGGACACTGACCAAGCTTGACGTCTCCTTTGTGGGTAAGGAGAATGTTGGCCCCTTTGATGTCCCGATGAACTTTTCCAATCTTGTGTAGGTAGTCCAGACCTTGCAGTGTTTCACGGCATACAAAGGCAATCTGTAGCTCTTGCAGAGGACCCGTCACTGAAATAACACTTGAAACTAGAAAAAACTCAAAACACCCACTATGATAAATGTCCTGAAGGGAACCGCCACCGCAGTACTCCATGACAATCCACAACCGATCCCTACGAAGATAGCTTCCGTGATATGCGATAATGTTGGGATGAGAACACTCCCTGGAAGTGAACAAATAAGTGGAAAATAGAGAGCGCCCACCTGATCATGTGGATTTCCTGCTGGATCAACGTGAAGTTATCACCGGCTTCCAACTTCACCACTTTCACCGCCGACATCTCACCCGTTCTGAATAAAAATATAAGCAAAAACATCAAACAATAGAAAACCTGATATGTCGGGCTTTGTAAACCTCTCCATATGTACCCGATCCCACCCGTTGAAGAAGTTCGTAGTCATCAGCGGGGTTCGCCCGCTTGATGACATCCGAATTCATCTGAATATAGTAATAATTATTGAAAAATATAAACCAGGCAATATTATAGAGCTAACGTTGTTGAGGACCCATGAATGTCTAGAAATCAACCAAGGCGGACATTTTTTGGGCAAATTTGGATTGGAAACGGGTATATTATCACTTTTTTTGGTATAATAAACACTTATAAATAAATAAATATAAAAATAAATAGGTGTAGCATAGCGAAAAACCAAGAAACTTGAATACATTCAATTGTGCAAAATACTAAGGCGGCCGCGGCTATATAAACAAGCTAGACGGCATATTTCTCACTTTTCTGAGTTCTATAATTAATTAAATTGATAAATAAATAAAAAAAGATACACAAAAACGGTTGAGAATGAGAAAATTTGAAAATACCCGAAATTAAAGTAAGAATTCAGAACTCCGGCAGCAGCTGGAAGGAGGTCCAGATTTAAAGGACTGTGTGAGTGCGATGGTCCACCCTTGCGTTTTCGCCGTTCTCGTTCATCTTTTTTGTTAAACATGAGATGAATTTTGTTTTATATTTTAAAAAATAAATTTAAAAACTGAAAAATTTGAAAAAAAAATTTAAAAATTTAAAAATTTTAAAAAAATTCAAAATTTTAAAATTTATTTTTTGCACAAGTAGTTCAATTTCGAGATTCGAGAATCGTTTTTGCTGTAAGAATGAGGGAAAAAAATCTACACACTCATGTATAATAGACAATTTTAAACTAATTTTGGATTGCTTCTTCGTATCCCTCCATAATTATGAATTCATATACATTACATTACATTACGTCTGCTGTTGGACTCATTAGACAGCGGCCATTATACCAATCACGTTATCGAATTCCCATTGAACGCACATTTTCCCATGGAACATTTCGCCAGCCGCAGTTTTGTTTGACAAGTAGGGCAACGCGGGTCCCGCAGCGAACTCCCTGCCAAGCGCGGCGCTCGATAGTAGCTGTCAACACTACACCGCTGGACGCCAGCGGATGCGTTGGAATTCGTCCTCCACTGCTGGTCTCGCCACGAACGCGTCGCTTTCTTGGCGCTTTTCACGTATCGGACGAATTTCAGAGCTTTCTTCTTCAGTGTTCGCTCAATCCATTCAAGTTTTCCCAGCGGAGACGCAGACTGGAACACGTTGTCCAGTTGGTCATTCGCGTTCTTTCTTCTCCTCTGCTCTACTGCATAAATTTTACATTTTCTTGCATTAAATTGATTCTAAATTGAATTCCAACGTCTTTTCGCATTGATATTCACCTCCAAAATATCTATTCCCATTTACATGAATTTTCATTTTACGAAAGTCTGCCCAGAATACTAAGCATTCCTATCATTCTGATCTTTTAAACTCAATCTCTCAAAGCAATTAAAATTTACTTTGTAATTTCAGGGTACTAATTTATTTATTTATTTATACTAGTCACGCACTATGATAGATCCTATCGTCCTCGGGCTTGCTTTATCAGCGGTCGCTGTTGTTGTGGCTGTCATCTTCTATTTGTTCAGCGGCGGAGATAACTTTGACAAAGTAGGGGTCTCAGTAGCAATTTTCAATTCCCCCACAGGTTTATAACGAACAAGCCAAGCAACTCTTGACAGGAGGAGAAAAGGAGAAAGCTCAGAGCAAAAAGAAGTCTGTGAAGCGCAAAGATGTCAAGGACAAGAAGACGGATGTTAGTGATAAGGTTTGATGGGCATAATTGTAAAATGAAAACAAACAATGCAGGGAAGCGAGACATCCAGCGTTGTCGAACAGGAATCCAAGACTGAGACCGTTGAGAAGGTTGTGAAACAGCCTACTGAACAGAAAACTGAGGTTACTACCCCAACTGAGGAAAACAAGGATGCTGAAGGTTTACACAAAACAATACAAGGTTAACAGAAAGTTTGAAGGCAAAAAGAAGAAGAACAAGAAGACCAAGGCTAAGACCGCTGAAGTTGCCCAGGTTGAGGAGGTTGCTCCAGTTGAGACTGCTAAGCCCGCTCCGGTAAACACAGAATCTTTGCATCGTAAACACTTTACATATCTAGGTTGTTGTGCAGGAAGCGTCCCCCAAGAAGGCCAAGAAGACCAAGACTGAGAAGAAGAAGGAGGAAGAGATTGATAACTCCGACTGGGTTAGTCTGAACACTTTAATCTTATTAAAGTATCTTGACAGATCCCCGCCTCTAAGAAGGAGAAGAGCAAGAAGGAAGCCAAGGAGCAGGAGTCGAAGGTTGCTGAAGTTGCCCAGAAGACCACTCCTACCCCTCCCCCTAGCCCTGCTTCCGAAGTCGCTGAGAAGGTTGAGGCCCCTAAGGTCGAAACCGTGGCTCCCGTAGGTGTATCATACTAAAGTTTACTATGTCTTTTTAAGGTTGCTGCCGCCCCCGCATTCGCCCCTGAAGTTCTGAAGACTTTGGAGCAAGGACCCCTTGACCTCCAGAAGGTCCTGAAGGCCTTCTCCGCCGACCCCATTTTGGCTAAATACGCTGATTTCATCAAGAACTTTGCCGACGAAAAGGTGACATTACTTTACTTCTTTTCCATTTTCTTGTTCAGAACAAGCAGAACAATCTGGCCGCTGAGGCTCTCACCAAGACCTTTGAGCAAAAACGAGCTGAGTTTGACCGCAGCACCGCTACCTTGAAGTAAGTTAACATCAAAACAGATTCAAAGAGTTTTTTAGTGCCCAACATGAGCAGGTGACTCGCAAGCTTGCCTCTGAAAAAACCGAACTTGCCGAGCAAGTTGCCAGGCTTCAGCAGGCTACTGAGACCGTAAGTAAGACTTTGGAGACAACAGTTATGTTTTGATTTAGGCTCGCGTGGTTGCTGAGGAAACCTATCGCAGGGCTGAATCTGCTGAGAAGGAGCTTCAGAACCGCACTTTGGCTCTGAACGCCGCCCTTGCTAAGCAAGCCAATGTAGACAAGCAGTCCACCCACCAGACTGATGCTCTCAGAGGATTGGAAAACCAGGTTGCTGAACTCAAGAAAGAGCTTGCTGCCGCTGCTGAGGTGAGAACTAACTTGACTTTGAAATCAAACTAACTGAAAATTTGTATCTTTACTATTTATCTTACAAAATGTTTTCCTAATATGGACTTCGACTTTTCAGTACAAGAACAAGGTGAATGAGACGACTGATGAATATGATAAGCTGGTTGCTGACTTGAAGGAGGAGGCTGATGCCCAACTTCAGGCCAAGGAAACTGAACTCCAGAAACTGCAGGACGAAAAGGCAGAGTTGAACAAGGTTTGTGATAGTAAGTGTGTTTATCGCACGCTAGAGAGTGAATGTTATCACATCAAACAGACAAGAGTGATTCGCAGTGTAAAAATGAAGACAAACGTGTTTTTTCGACTTCCTGAGTGCGCTTTCGAAATCTAACCCTCGGTTGCGGCACCTAGCAAGTGCCTGCCGGCGGACGTCCCCCTTATCGATTCGCCACTGAAACATGTGTCTGCGCCCGCCGCATTTTCCGTTTCTTGTACTTAAACAGCACTTTCAGAAAACCATGGAGCAATATCTGGAGATCCAGGCTCTGGTTGAGAAGCTCAATGCTGAAGTCCCCAAGTTTGAGGAGATGTAAGCAACGGAGTTAGCATTGTTTACCTGTTTGTTTAGGAAGAAGGAGCTTGAGGAGAAGAACAAGAAGTTCGACGAGCAGGTCAAGAAACTTACCCAGCTCGAGGAGGCTCACAACAAAATGAAGACTGAGAATGACAATCTCCGCGACCAGGTTCTGGAGCTCACCAAGAAACTGAACACTTCCTCGGCTAGGTAAACAAATTTCATAATCGATTGATGTTGCTATTCAGCACCACGAAGGACGACGCTGGAGAGGAGATCATTGTCCTCTCGAAGACCAACCACCTTCAGTCTGCCCCTCCCAGCCAGGTCAGCCAGGAGGAAGTTGCCCTTCGTGAACAGAACACCTACCTCACCGCCAAAAACGAGGTAACCCAACATCTTATCTTGAAGTAACAGTTGATTCAGGAGCTGAGGGAGCGCAACTTCAAACTGTTGGCTCACTTGGAGACCGTGGAAGGAAAGGAAGGCAAGGCTACTACCAAGCCTGAGGAGGTAAAAATCCAAATAAAACCTAATTGATTGAATTGTTCCAGAGCAAGGGCGGTGTTGAGGAACGCACCAAGGCTATTGCTGTTTTGAAGAACCTTCCTGAAGCCTCCGCCTTTGCTGCCCCCAGCCCGAACGACTGTGACGTAAGTTCAATTCATGTATGTAGAGATTATCGATTTAGGCTTATGCTACCTGGTTGGCTAACATCGACAAGGCCTTGAAATCCGCGCACAAGAAGGATGGCAAGAAGAACAAAGACAAGAAGTCTGCCGAGCCTTCTGGAGATGCTGAGAAGTACAAGCACGCCCTCTCTCTTCTGGTATCTTAGCTTCTTTTGCATTTCTATTTTTGTTTCAGGAGGGTGAGCTGTCTCACATCGAGTCCTTGATGAACGAGAAGGAGGCCCGCTACGAGGATCGCATCCGCAAGTTGGAAGAGCAACTCAAGTCTTCGGTGAGCAATGTTTATTCTGTCAAAATCGCATCAGCTAGACAAACCTTTGTCTCTATCTCTCATGCCGCCAATGTGTTTGTCAATTCTGTGTTCACGAGCTAGATCTGTTTGCACATCGAAGGATTTGCACAAATTGGGGGGCACCGCACCGCATGCCTCTTTCTGTCTTTGTTGCAGTGCTTGCATATTTCCCTATTTAGCGGGGTGCCATCGTAAAGAAGAAGGAAGCCGTCAGTGATCACAGTGCCGACGAGCTGGGCTGGGAGGTTATCTAATTAGGTATAGCACGTGTACAACTCTTTCTCTTTTCTCTATCCACTACTAACCCCTAGCGTTTGTGTTTAAAAGTAGAGCTAATGCAAAGGGTGTGGCTTGGCTTTAGAAAACTTTACTCAATCCAATTTCAGAAACACTGAGGCTGTCGATCTCTACGTGGTCACGCTAGGTTCAGACTTCTATCGCCTTTCCCTTATCGCATTGTTGTTTCCCACCCTCTTTTTACATAGCGCTTGTTACATTTTAGTTTTCTTTACGCCAAAACGTTTATGCATATCCAGCTATGTTCGAGAGTGCCGGCCAGTCGCCGCCGTGTACGAACAGGTATTCCAAATACCGGTCCCATTCTATCCTATTCTTAAGAAATAAACATTTTATTGTTGGTTTTCAATGTCTGATGATGAGGTTTCAGCCAGCTGACGTTATTATTATACTTGGTGCGTGGGATGAGCTATCAGGTGTCTCTTGTGTATGACCTTCTCGTGAAAAAAGACGTCAAAAGTGTAAACTCCCGAAAAAACAACACAGCTGTTGTTTCTCATAAAAAAACTTCAAAAGTGTAAGAATTGGGTGATTTAGGTATGAAATGTCTGGATTGTATCCCGATGAGAGCTACTGTACCTCAGAAATTGGCCACCTTGTGTTCCAACCAAAAACTGACTGGACTGGTACTGTGAGCGTAATTCGAATCGTTGAAACTAAAGCAATTGCCGGAACTCACAACGATTACGTTCTTGAATTCAAGGTAAAACTGAAAATTCATCTAAAATTCTCTTTATTAAATAGCTATCCCCAAGAGATATAGTCGATTCGGAACCACGCATTTTCCACATAACCTCAAGGTACCGAGAACTGAACAAGCTCCACTCAGCTCTTGCCAAAAGCCACAAACAGGTATTTTAGAACGAATTTTGTTTAGTTTTATGCACCGTTTTAGTTATACCTCAGAGGAATTTTCCCTTCCTTCCCTTCTCCTAGAATCATCGGTTCAGGAGACCCTTCTGTTTTGGCAGAACGAAGGCACGCCACTGAGGTGTTCTTAAACTTCGTTCTAGAACACGAGGTTTTACGCAAAAGCTGCGTTCTTCACGAGTTTCTGGATGTGAGTCAAGTTTCTGTTTTTAATTTTATAACTTTGTAAAACAAAGTTAAATTTTAATTTATTTTTTACAATGTTACAATTACAAAAAGCAAAGAAAAGTAGCTTAACGAGATTTGAGATTCTTAGGAGAAAGAAGGGTTAAAATCTCAAAATTATGCTCATAGTTGGAAATCGAGCATTTTGGTATTAATAAGTGCCCGTTCGTATTTTGCAAGATGTTTCTAAGCCAAAGCCACCTAAAGGTGGGATCCAATCTAAAATCAACGTGTTAAAAATCATCGCCTAGTTCCCAGCGATCGCAAAAGTTACTTTGACCCAAAATTACGTAAGTGTATTTAAAAATATAGTTTTTTACGCAATTTCGCGTTTGCTGTGATTTCACAAGAGCTAAGACCTGGAATGTGGAACTCGAAGTTTTATAGTTTACAAACCTATGTTTTCAGTTGAATTGAAACCTTTTAAAAATTTGTTTTTGTTGTTCTAACAAAGGCATCTTAAAACAAAATATACAATTGTTAGGATTGGACTGGCCCACTTCCCCCGAAATTTTCCGCTCGCGTTTCTCGTGGCGTGGGTCCTTGTCAGTCAAACATCGAGGGTTCGGATCTAAACAAAGTAACCTTTATAGACTCATCTAAACCATGTGAAAAAAATATACTTATCTTACATTACATATTGTTATAAAGGAATATGCTTAGTTATGAAGAATGCAAGAAATAGTAAAGAGCGAACTCTCGATGTTTGTCTGGTCAGCGAGGCTCGAGCCTGGCTGGATATTTGCAGTTACCAGGCATAAGCCGGCCAGGTTACTTTAAAGCCCATGACCCGGTCAGAAAATCTTCTACGCTTAATTATTGTAAAATTAAACTTGCACAATGTTTAGAAGGCAAAGGAAGACGTCGCGACTGCCGCTTCAGCTCTGGTTGAAGACGAACTGTATTCAACCATCGACATGACTCACAACAAGTAACCTTTCCTTCCCCCTCTTTCTAACCATTTCGTTCAGCGTCCCTCCATCTGCCATCTCCGAGGAGCAACCATATAGCGTCAGTAGACAGTAGTTCATCTTTTGCTCAATTCTAGGCTGTGATTACCAAAACATATCATTCCATAAACCTCATTGTAGATAAACATATCTAAATAAAAGTATTATTTCATTGGATCCTTTTCAGATTTCGTCGGAAGCGCAAAGTTCGACAAACCACGAATCGTCTGAATTTGTATTTCCTGAAATTGCATTAGGTAAGAGTTCGTTGTAGTTGAATGCTTAACCATCTAGGCTATAATAGAAAAATGTTATTGTTATAGGTAACCAATTGGGAAATGTTGCAAGAAAAACTAGCTCTAAGAGGTTGTTTCCAAAACTACGAATTGATTTGAACGTCCCGCAAAGTAAGAATTCTGAAAATGCAAAGTAATTTGGAAATTTAGGCGAGCCTAATAATTATTTGGTTAAAGCTGCCATATTGGTCTCAACGGCGAAGAAAGCAGAGCAAGAAAAGGAATTCGAATTAGCCTTCCAATGCTACAAGAATGCTGCCCGAGGGCTAGCTGAGGTTGGAAGATTCATTTTTTCCTTGGAATGTTTTCTTAGGGCGTTCGAACTGAAACGGATTCCGCTCTTCGTAATGCTGTTAAACGGAAAACTGCCATTTACATTGTACGAGCAGAGGAACTTTTTAAGTATGGGTTTCTTTTTGTTTTACTTTATTCGATTTAGGCAACATCTCTCGTATGATGGATCAACGCTCAATCTGGAGGGCCTTTTATCTGGATCTCTTCACTTGCAGGTAAGACATTTTATTCGCAGAAGAAGTTTCATTCGAATCAGAGCTTCTCATTTTTTGAGGGAGTGATAGTTACGACCACTATCTTTCCGGTAGAGATTCATACACAAAAGCCAATTAATAATTTGATTGGGCGCCAACTCCTTGGGTTATATACGCAGAATGTAATAGTTGCGTTAAAAACCGAGAACCTGCAGACAAATTTCACATATGCATCAATGCACGGAAATCTTTAATGAAAGCGAAAGATTTTCACGTGAGATTGCAAATAAACCAGAGGGAGTTTATGCACGGCTCGGGAGGCCATTCAGACGAGAGTCTGATGCGATACGGGTGCGAGATTCCCCGGTTTTGACCCTTTCCCCCGGTTTGACCTAATTACATTTAGTTAGCGGGTACTCAAATGAGTACCTTGACCAGCTGCACCCTCGTTGTCTGCGCCCTCCGCGCGAGAGATTGCGGCCGATACCGCGTAAGCAATTGGTTTTAAAATTGGTGGTGAGGTCAGAAATGATCTCATGAGGTTTCCCCGACTACCGCATGTTGACTCACAAGGTGTGACGTCCCCTTTGCTTTAAAAAGAATAGAAAAAATCACTTTGAAACTGTTTTTCTTTCAATTCTTTTTTTTACCGGTATCTATTTCTTCAATTCTAAATTTCGCCCCCAAATCTAAATTTCGAAAATATGCTGGGAATTTAAAGATGCTTAATGATCTGAAAGCATTGTTTCAAAATGATATGCTGTACTCTTTTGAGTATCTTGAATAAAAACAATGAAAATGGCACTTTCCTATGAGAAAATGATAGAAAGAGACGCATTTTTCTCTTATTTTCTTTCTCTCTTCCTCTCCTTCTATATATATCAAGCACTCGCATAAATATTTCTAAGAGGGTCCCTTTTATTTTCCCTTCCCCCTGGAAATTGTTTACTTGTCAGCAAAAGGGCAAACCTTGTACTCTGGTGTGACTAATGACAGGGTTGCTGAGCAACTGCGGAAGGAGATATCTCCCTGGAGATTAGGGCTCGTTAGTCATTCGTTAGTCAGATAATTCTACTTTATTGGAACAGTATGGAATACACTGCAGGGGGATAACTACAAAGTATGTAGAACACTTTATGTTAGACGGCAGAGACAGAGAGAGAGAGAAAGAGAGAGAGAGAGAAACAGAAACAGACAGAAAGAGACGCAGAAAGAGAGAGACAGAGAAAGGTATAAAGAGAAAGACAGAGTCATAGATAGAGAGAACGACAGAGATACAGACATAAACGTTTAGTTTTAAGGATCCCAATGTCTTTGCATTCAAGTCTTCAAACAATGCTTTAAAGGACTACAGCATTGTCAGTGTGCTTCCACATTTGAATTCAGGTGTTTCTGTACTGCTACTGGAAGAAAAATGCTCAGGTACATTTCTTACAATTCTCTTTTAATGTTTTAAAGGTTTAAAATTTGTGATGAAACTGCTAGAAAAAGGAACAGTGGGCCACGGAAGAGTACTTCTACCGACGGATGTTCCCCATATGGTTAATAGTTGATATTCCCCTTCAATTTCGTTATTCAGGTACAACTTCAGAAGTTTTTCGAAACTGAAAACTACATTTTACTGTTGGTGGACTATGTACAAAACGGACGGTTGTTTGATTTTTTGGTATGGAGGCCTAAATGTCCTATTTTATTAAATTTTTAGTCAAATGTTCTGGTAAAAACACAAACAAGGAAAAGGAAAGGAGTGAAGATGGCATTTGGTGACATTCCACATAAAAAGTTCGATTATAGTGGAAAGAAGCTTCTGTTTTCCGTTGGATTTGATATAGAACGGGTAGTGGCAATGAGAGATGATCAACAAAGCGTAAGCTGAATTCAACACGGCGGAAAGTTTTAATGAATTCAGACTGATGATCCATCCACTTATGAAGTTTCGTGCGCAATGGGAGAGGATTGTGTTGCTGAATTGAGCGAACAAGCAGGTAAGCGTTTTCTAAATTATTAGTTGACAATTTTTAAAAGCAACTTTCGCTTGGGAAAAAACACGCAAAATATCATGCTAGGCGTGGATTTTTGGTGGTTTCTCTGCACACTCCTTATTCTGCGTGCTCTCGCGCCAGCGCCGCTTTTGATCTACCTCTAATCCGTGCAGGACCCACCATCCGTTAACCGGCTGAATCAGCGATTGTTTACACCAACTATATAAAACAATGCGATGTGCCATGGCTGGTTAATAATGAAATACTCTTTACAATGCCGTAAAAACTGGGAGACAAATCTTGTCTTTGTTCTGGGCCTGTTTTAAATGTTATAAGGGAACGCAGCCTAGTCGCAGCAAAGTCAGAAAATGAAGTTTTCCGATCTTACATGGCGTCAAAATCAAATTTCAGCATAAAACAGTGCCCGTTAGAATTGGGTAGCATTTCTTTAACGTCCTACCTGTTTTTCTAAGTGCTATAGTCGATTTCCAATGGGAAATCGCTGATTAAGCCGGTTAAACGATAGTGGGTACATGGTCCCGCACGAAATATCAAGTAGATCAAAAGCGGCCTTAAGCGGCGCCGGCGAGAGAGTACACGGAATGCTCTCTCGCTGGAGGACGAATTGTTTGTTGGGCATATATTTAGACCGTCAAATTAAAAGAGGATTCATGAGATCTGATTTGGTCACCTGTTTCCTAATTGACCTGTGCACCAAGTTAGACTTTTGGAGGGAAAGTTGCCATATGAAGTTATATGACAGTACTAAACACATCTTATATGTAGTCTAAATAAATTCTTATTAGTCAAAATATGACGTATGACTACTTTGGGTTTCCTCACACAGTTTTCTGGAGGCCAAATGCGATTGGCTTTGAGTATTTCAAACCTAATTTGAATTTTAGTCTTATTTTCACTTTGCAAAGACCTTTTGTAAGAAAGAAATCCAGGAAAATATTTAAAGGCATCTTTCGCTATTAAAAAACTGTTTCAGGAGAGTTTTACATGTCAAAAGAGCAACAATCTAACCTTCATGAAGTGTGCGAGGAACTGCCTGCGACCCTTACCTTTTCTTCTTCGTCCTCGCTTCAGGCAGAACGAGGTTTCATTTCCAAACAACTTCATTAAAGTTCATTTTTAGACAAATCTAGGGTTTCTCTAGCACCGGCTCTTTTCGAAGTTAAAAATCTCTTGCTTTCACGAAAACAGTGGCCGAAAGACAACCCTCTTCCCGAAGTTCTTGTTATTCACTGGACGGCTCAAATTATCAGCTTTCTTTACATAATGCATATGCATCACGATGAATACATTGGGTGAGCCAGCAAGACAACAATAAATAGAATTTATTTAGATTCTTGAATCCATCTCATATTCTGCTTGATGCCAACGGAAACATTGTCTTGACTTACCATGCCCAGTGGTATTCTTCTGAAATCTGTTCAACTATCCCCAGCAAATACACTGCACCTGGTCAGTTTCAGTTTTTGTGTTGTTTGACTTATTCTCTTAAGAAAGCAACAAACTCGATTGGAAGCCTGATGCAAAGAGTGACGTGTACACGCTTGGTTGCATTCTTTTCGAAATGATAACGGGGAATCCTTTGTGGATGGCTGCACCTCATGGAATATCAAGGTGATGAAAACAATCTTTTCTATAATTAAAGTTTCAGAGACGACGAAATTCCAGTAGATGGGCATCCGTCAATTTCGCTGGCTTGTAGGGATTTACTTTCAAGGTAGGCTTGAATGTTTAAATGTCTTGTTCCAGCGTGGGGCGCGGTTGGTCGTGGGACCATAGATATATTATAGAAAAGACGCAGATGGACAGACAAAAGAGAAGATAGAAAGGGAGAGAGAGATAGAGGTAGAGAAACATAGAGAAAGAGAAAGAAAGAGGAGACTGAGAGTGAGATAGATAGTGACAACGCGAGGGAGCCAAACTAAACTGAAATCAAGCAATAACTTTTCATCTAATCAATATTGAATAACTCCAGGTCGCCAACCCATACCAATCGATATTAATCTATAACACTCTGACTTGAACACACAAAGTTTCATTTTCGTAAATTTGTTGAGCACATTCGTTTCCAGACCCAAACACGAAATTGTGACCTAAAACCTAATACTATCAAGTGTACCAGCACACTCAGAAGACAAATAATAAGTATACAGAACTTGGAAAAACTTTTTTCCTATGACATCAGTTTAATCCAAATCCACCTTAGAATAGCGTATTCCTCCTGTTAGAGAATCCTGCACAGTAGAGGGTACACGGTATCGCACAGAAATGCGGTAGATCAAAAGAAGCGCCAATCCTTTGCGCGAGAGAGCATGCGAGGATGAGAGAGAAAGAGAGGGATGGAGTGAATGAGTGAGTAAAATCGAAAGGGTGAAACTGAGACTAAGAGTGAGATATATAGCGAGAGCCAAAGTAAACTGAATTAACCTTGCATGGTCAATGGATAAATAATTTTTTATCCAATCAATATTTACTAACTCCGAGTCGCCAATCCATACAAATCAATATCGATCTATAACAATCTGTCTTTAACACGCAAAGTTTCATTTTCGTAATTTGTTGCGCGCATTCATTTCGAGACCCAAACACGAATTTTGACCTAAGTGTACCAACACACTGATAAGACAAGTCGTGAGTAAACAGAATGAAATGACAAAAACTTGCTTCTTAAGTTAATAATTGATATTCGGAGAAGCAAATTTAGGTGCCTCAGCTGTGTTCTGAGGCAAGTTTATAACCTCAATAACATAATAAATGTAGTTTAGTCCAAATCCACCTTAGAATCGCGTATTCCGCCTGTTAGAGGATCCCGCACAGTAGGGGTTACACGGTATCGCACCGAAATGCGGTAGATCAAAAGAGGCGCCAATCCTTAGCGTGAGAGAGCATGCGGAAAAAGAAGTGCGCAGAGAAATCTCCTAAAAAGCGTCTGACACGCTTTTCCCGCTTTCTGCATCATTGGGAGGGCGAATAGAATGCTGGACACCGACTATGATTACTAGACAGTCATTTTTTGAAACAGTTCCTGTAGAATCGAAGTTGTTTCAAATATTATAAAACTGAAGCAAGTAAATTGTTTTTCAGAATGCTTGCCCCTGAAGCCGAACGCTGCTCCCTGGACGAAGTAAGATCGCACGCTTACTATTCTTCCATCGACTGGCATCTCTACGACAACCCCCGTTAGTATTCACGCATAATCATTTGAGTAGCACAACATTCCACATATTTATTAGGGTCGTGTTAGTATTCGCTTATATTTACGACCTCCGCAACCATTTAGCCTGTGATTTCATATGGGTGCTTAGCCATTTAGATAGCTCTAGTCCGATTTTCAAGGTACTGGGAATCCCAGATTTAACGAGTATAATAAGTGTTTGTATTCCATGTCTTTATTTTGTTGACTTTGTAAATTTTATTTTAATAAATTTTAATCAATATTTTTATGTTTCCAAAGGGCTTTACGTAACTGTGTGTGTGCGTGTGTGTGAGTGTCTTTAGGTGTGTTTATGAAGGTATGTGTATATATGTGTTTGTGTGATGTGCGTGTGCGCGTGTAAGTGTGTATATATGTTGATGTATGATGAATGTGCGAATGAATGTATGTGTGTGTTTTGTATTTAGAAGTATGTATATGTGTATTTCTGCGTGTTTGCATGTGTGGTGCGTGAATAAGTGTATTTGTTTCTTTGTATGTGCAAGTATGTATAAGTGTGTGTGTATGTGTATGCATGTGTGTGCACGTGTGTGTGTGTGTGAGAGAGGGTGCCTATTAAAGATAGGGAAAGAGAGAGAAAAAGGGAAAGAGTACATATGTATTTTAAATGATTGCCTTCCTGAATGCTGAATGTCCTAATGATAAAATTGTTCATGTTTCTAAAAAAATTAACTGAATTAACATAAATACCATTTTATTTAAATTGAATCATTTTATTCAAACTTAAGCATTAGTTATTTTGATCTAAAGGCAAAAGCAATTACCAAACCACTATAGCTTGACTACATTTTTGACCAAATTGTATGCCAAATACGGAACTTTGTACTTGTTGTTTATAATGTGTCCCAAGTATTTGTATTTCGTATAGTTCCTTGAAATTAAACCTTGTTATGCATAAAGACTCAACTAAAGTGCACCCGGAAACAAAGATAATCGGCGCGGCCCATCCGACCGTAACCAGTAGATACCGCATCGGAACATCAGGCGGTACGTAATGAGAGAGTAGGCGCAAATTATCCAAGATGGCAGGGCACTTGTGCCGTTTGCGCCCTTAGCCCGCGCGACCCTTGTAGTGGCCGCCGCCTACCGACTTGTCAGTTCCCCTCTCTAATTGTCTCTCAATAGCATTGCGTTTCCTATTTCTGTCGGAAACATCCCCAAGCAGTCCGTAGCGGATTCGTATCCATCAAAGCACTTCGCAACTCGTAAATCATCGAAGAAAGGTCGCGGCCTGTCGTGACGCAACAAGTGTTACCTGTCGGCGGTGTCTTTTAAGTGCGACTTCTGGCGACTTCAAGAAAACAAGCCGCGTGAATAATCGCACCGATTAGCCCCGCTCATGAGTCGCTACGAAGTTCTTTGATTGACTGTTTCCGACTTTATCTGACTGCTTTTTCTGTGAAAACCGAACTTAAGGTCATTTTTCACTTGAGCTGCCTTCAAAGAACCAAATCTATTAATAGGGCACAGTAGCGAAGACAATAAAACATTTAGAGGTCAACTAGACTATCTTTTTCTAATAATCAAAAGAAGTAATTCTGGATGAAATAATTTAATAGCTAGAAAAGTATATTTCAAATTTACATAAATAAAAACGGATTCTTATTAATCAAAGCATTTGGCAACTCGTAAATCATCGAAGAAAGGTCAGGGCCTTTTAACTTGACCATGCATGCTTTGGATGTGTTAAACGATAGTTTCTCGTGTTAGTATAAATCTCATTTTAAAGTTTATTAAAGGAACAATTATATTTTTTATAACATTATCTTCTCACAATTTTATATGGTCTAAATTTTTCAATTTAGGAACAACAGAACTGTTTTTTTGTTAAGTTTCAATGTATTATTTAGTTTCACACATCGTGAGTATGAAACACCAAAGTACAACTTTTTTGTCGTTATGTCAGGCGTTTTTGTAACTTTTCCCTATAGGAAAAAAAATGTAACCATATTAATTTAATTTGTCAAGGTATTCCGGCCCAAGATTGAAACAATCAGGCGTTTCCCTATAAAGTTATAGATGACCCAAACGGTCAACATGCACTGCTTTTAGTGGCATTTGGTCCCGATAATTTCCAATCTACTGAATTTTTTTAAAACTCAAACGAAATTTTCATTATTAAAGCGTAACAATTTCGCCTTTTCTTCAATTACAATCTTGTTTACTATAAAATTATCTAACTTTTTCCAATTGACCGTTTTTAATTTGGTTCACTTTGAAGCGATATATCTACAAGCCGTTACAACATCGTTATTGCGGGCTACAGTAACCCGAATGATGCAAAAACAAGTGTAATCCTTTATTTTGGTAATATTAATGAAATTTAGTTAGTATCAGAACATTCCAAGACGAAAACAGTTCCTATGTCACAGTGAGCTCGAGTCTTATAAAATACAAGTCTATTAAGAACTGATATGTTTTGTATACAATTTTGATGACAGGAGCTAAGCTCTAAAATGGGGAAACTTTTGTTGATAACGACTTTAATCTTCAAAAGAAGTATATAAAAAATGTATTTTGTTAGTCATTGGTTTAGCTTTGAGGTAATTTAGGAATTACTTAGTTCGTTAGGAACATTGACGTCGATATTCCCCACCCGTGTAGAAAGGACCACCTGCTTGTATGCTGTAGCCACTGGCGGCTGCTATGCCATCAACTGCCGTGTCGTATCGGATTTCAGAACAATTGGCGTCCACCTGCGACATCTGACTGTGTGAAACATCCCTCTTCTAATGTCAACCCCCGAATCTGTCAAGTCCAATTGTTGGATCGAATCAAATGTAGCGCCAAATTCAGACCGGTATATTTACGGAATGAAAGTTGTGTGTCGAAAGGAATCCTATGTCGTCTTCGATTTAGCATCGAATCAATCAGCTGGCAGTCGTCCAACACGGCCTACGGTAGCTGTTGCCAGCCGATGGCCCGCCGTCTTCAACTCGCTCATCTACCTTAGTTATCTAACGACCACCGGCGATCTGTAGCGCGCTGACGACTCTTCCGGTGCGGTCGTCACATCAACGGCGATTAGCCAATTTCGACAACGAGCATTGCTGGCATTCCACGTCCGATCGCATCTTCGCTCGCATCAAGGGCAACACGTCTCCCGCCTTTTCTTATCTTTCATTTGTAACTTTCTAATTTGCTCCACGCCCAATTTCTCTTTTTACGGAACTTTTGGAAGAAAACACTTGTTTATAGTGCTTCAGACGCCTAGGACTAACAAACTGATTTGTCTTATGGATCTTCCCATTTACAGTATCTGTTTTCTAACTCTATCTGCACCTCGTTTATATGCGGAAAGCTTCAAATTCTTGACGAATTACACCTTGTTTTCTATGTGCTATGAGATGTTCCCTTGAAAATCTGCAGCAAATTTTCTGTCTCTTCAAAAACGAAGCGTTTATAATTGTGTCATCGGCTTTTGTGACAGCAAGCAAAAATATAAAAAGAACCGCTAAAGACAGAGTTTCTCTAGTGTTTAACTAATTTTCCACTCCGCCGTGAAAAGAACACATTGAGTATCTAAACTTAAGGTTCTTGTGTTTAAACTAAGTGGTTTGAACTTTTAAGTAAATTTAACGGACCGAATTTTTGCATCAGCACTTCTCTAAAGCTGACTTCATTGCTTAAAACGTTTTGAATCTGGTAGCCATTAATGTGTTTCCGTTATTTCTAAGCTCGATTAAGTTCCCCCAAAATAAGTTTCTTTGTAACCAATCGATGTTTTGCGGGACGCTTGACTGTAACCGACAAAGAGTGGAAATACAAGCCTCGGTCAGGTGACCCGCGAGCCTAATCCGTTTGCTTTCTCACCGACTGTCGGGTGGCGCAACTGTCGGCGCCCTTGAGGGCGCCAGTCGTCCGGACACTCGATAGACGCAGTAAAAGAGTCAGATTACAGCGAGTTTACTGTATTCTCACACGAGCAATTACCTCCCGGTTGACCGGAAGGGGCCGGAAACAGGTCGCTTCCGCAATCTAATCTAGGCCCGTTATCTGCGCTAATTAAGTGATTAGGCACCGATTTGGGAAAGCGGCAAGGGCCGCCAAAGAATTAGTCGCCCGAGCAAACGCAGGGAATCTGCGGGCATCTTTGGACAAAAGCACCGCAAACAATGAAACATGTGACACAGATGTTTCACAGCTTTTCACCTGTTTATACGCCTTTTTTAAGATGTTTTTATTTTAACTTCGATAAAAAACTTTGAAAAACAATACAACTTTTGACTTTCCATAGTTTTCCCAATTTATTTTCCGCCACTGTCTTGTGTTTTTGCTATCTGATCATTATTCATGTACGGCTGGTGATCAACTACAAAAGTCTCCGCCCTTTCAATCGCACTTTGCTGCTCGCTAAGCTCCGCCCTACCATTTAGCCGGCTAATAAATACTTCCTTTTCCATTTCCACCTCAGTATTGCTTCATCCCCACTCCCCAACAGCTTCGGTAGCAAACCTCAATCAAATTCACAATTAAAAAATATTTTCAGATTGGAAAAAATTTAACTACAACTTTTTCGCGCTAAAAAATTCAAGCCTTCATTCATAATATCGTCCCAAAGCCCAGAGTTCTTACGGGCCAAGCCGGCTTCCGAATTGTGGCCTACACAGCCCGTCTGGTCCATCTAGGCACGTCCACTCATATTGTTCCCATAAGTTACCAAGCAAAGGACAAAGGTTCGATCCCTGTTGGCGCCCTTCTTTTTGGAACTCTAATTAGCAAATAGGTTAACTAGACACATATGTAAGGCACTTTAAATCATTTAAAATTTAGTTTCAGCCAATTTTACAAATTCGGTTTTAATAGGTGGTCTCGAAAAATCGAACTCGAAAAATCCATCGGCCCATGATTTGAACTGTTCTGCCTAAATCGACACCTTTGAAGTTGTTCAAATGATATAAACGCTAATTAGTCGGGCAATTCTACCATGTAACGCATTTTCAAATATTATTTGCACGTTTTGGAATTGCCTATTCACCTGGAGTTTTTGCATTTGAATTTCAAAACTCTAAAAGTGGGATTTCGACTTCGAAACTTCAACATTGTAATTTTTTCAGCGAACACAGTGTAGGCAAAACCTTAGTGAATTTATAACAACACCAATTGCTGCGCATTATTTATGTGAGGCCGGTACGCGTCAGTGGAGTTATTGTCACGCCCAACGTCCAGGCGCCCGACCCCCCTTCCAAAGTCATCCACACGGCCAGAACCCCGCCTTTGCTGTCCACACCTCATAATTGGACCCACCTTGAAATGTCCGAAGGCGTTAGCGACTGCCGTGACCCTGCAGGTGTCCTCGCTGTCATTAGCTGACTTCCGCCCCTAACGTGTGCAGATGTGCCCTTGTTTTGCGGTCCGTCCACATAATCCACCTTCTGCGTAAGCGTATGGTTGGCGTCAGGCGACTGGCGCCAGGCGACGCGATTACAGCCATCTCGGCATGCCCATTTTTCACGAGATGGCAACGCTGTTCAAAATCGGGGCGGCGGCCGTAAATCCCCTACAGGATGGCATCGTCAAGTACATGAAATATGTGCAATACGGCTGCTAGTAGCCCGAAACCCATTTGCCGGGAGGCAACTGACTACGACCAGTCTGAGGCGACCGCAGATCAGTTCTCCCTCACTTTCGTTAATTCTCTCCTTCTATTATTCTTGATACCTTTATTTTTTAGCCAATCATTAGCTTTCATTAGCAATTATTAATTAATCTGATTATGCATTTTTCGATTTTATTTCACTTTCTTCTTACTCCATTTGTCCTTTTCCACCTCTCTCTCTCTCTCTCTCTCTCTATCTTTCTCTCTCTCTCTGTGCGTGTGTGTCTTTGTCTTTGTCTCGGTATATGCCTCTCTCTCAGCATCTCTCTCTCTCTCTCTCTCTCTCTCTCTCTCTTTCTCTCTCTCTCTCTCTCTCTCTCTCTGGGTGTGTGTCTTTGTCTCTGTATATGCCTCTCTCTCTCCGCATCTCTCTCTCTCTCCTCTCTCTCTTTTTCTCTCTCTCTCTCTCTCAATTAGTTCATCTCTCAATCTCTTCATCATTTTATTGCCCTTTTGTACTCTCGATAATCCTTATTTTCTGAGAATTTCACTTCTAACTTTCTACCAAATCATTCAATCCCGTTCAAGCATTCACATACTCGCTTTCAAGCTAGGATATCTTTGGAAGACAGTATCCTTCCAGTTGTTTTTTTATGTTTAAATAACTTGCTTCATTTACCTGAATTCTATCTCTGTCAAGGATTTTTGTTTTCAAATCCGTTTTCTACCATCCATCCTCGTCCTCATTGTATCTGCTCGCAGGGGTGGCTCGTTATCATTTATTTCATCGCAACGGCGCTCCACACATAGAGTACGAAATAAAACCACCATAAACTCTAGACGACATTCGTTGTCGTCTGCCGTCTCCCCTAACCGCGTGCTCTTTGGCTGCGTTTACCGTCTGCGATCTCATCGATGACCGCGCTGTCTCGGCGCCCCTAACGACGCCGCGCACTGTTATGGCTGCCATTTTGATGATTTAGACGTAAGGCGAATTGTTTTCGAGCAGATTTCCAGATCTTATGGGCCGTTTGCGCGACGACGGTGGAATGGCCCCCGAACGACCCAGACGCAGCCAGGCGCCCCACCTACCCCGGTATTTGTTCACAACGGACACCAGCGGTTGTAGATCGCTTCTCGCAACTTCTTCATTCACAATTAACTGCTCGTCGATAATTTGGGTGCAGCTTTTGTGTTACCCAAGTGATGCTTAATGACCTTAGTTTCACTTCACTATGAAGAAGGCCACAATCACAAATCTTGCTACTCTAACTTTCCTATTCGGAACTTTTTACCATTTAAATTGTTTCCTTAGTACTTACCTTAAATGAGTAGTCCGACACCTTTTCATTTCTCACGTTCGTCTAATTTTTGGTCTTCATTTTCCATTGCTTGTCGGCGTTTGTCGACACTTTTGGCCTAAAGCGGCCTGTTTGGAAGCACTTTTCCCGAATTCTGGCAATTTTGGTTTAAAATAAGGTAACGGTTATTGTTTTCAAAGCCAAGGTGAACCTTTTGAGCCAAAAAGTGGAAATGTGAAAATGGTGCCGGATTGACCCTTTAAGGCCAACTTACTCATGGTTCAGTTAGTCCGCTTCTGAATCAAATTAACCACTTATAGCTTGAATTTTCCACGTTTTTTTGCGACTTCCCTTTTGATACTGTGCTCTTCCATGTTCGGTACGCAGTCCAATCCGTACTCAAGTACGTTGATGAAGATTCGGTAATCCCAGATTACCCAAACCTTTAAGGAAAGGTGTGTTCGGCTGCCCGCGGCCTTCTAAGCTTTTGCGACATTTCCCACGTGGGGGCTGCCATTTCCGGCGGCACACACGGTTTTCCGACCACCGGCCCCGCCCCGCTCCTTCTTATACTCGTGCTTCTGGATTTGTGTCATTGCGCCTGTATCCCAGCTCCTGTGCTTAGGCGAAAGTGACTAAGTGCCTACTGCGGTGCGATCAGACATTAGCGTGAAACGATCATGTTTTGCCGCGCCACTTCGAAACATTAACCTTCTTTTTAAGTGACTCTCGCAGACTCTTTCATCCCAAACGTTGGCAATAAAAATGCTTCTTTTTTTAGCTTATATCTTTCTTTCATGTCCTCCTTTTTCTCCTTTATCTTTCTTATGGTAATTTTCCAGATCATGGCAAAAGAGCTCTTCAGCCTTCCAG
This sequence comes from Oscheius sp. G VE-2021, assembly GCA_022343465.1. NCBI lineage: Eukaryota > Metazoa > Nematoda > Chromadorea > Rhabditida > Rhabditidae > Oscheius > Oscheius sp. G VE-2021. The sequence goes on from JAJQXH010000055.1 coordinate 3,377,014, forward strand.
ATGAAATACTCCTGTATGTTAACTCCATGCTCAGTTTTGAAGACAGACAGTCTTTCGGGGTTAAAGGACACCATGAATTCCTAATTCATTCCACTTTTAGCAAACTAGCCGACGATTATGGTATGTGACTGGAGGAAACAATGCCTATAACAGCTACGATTCAATGCAGGTTAGTTAAGATTGCGTATTTCTTTGTCTTTTGACGCAAATCTGCTGCTAATAGTCAATTTGTGACGTTTCCGGTTAGGCTTAGCCTTCGATTTGTCCGTCGGACAGGCTGTCGGCGCTGTCAATCTTGTGTGAATACGCGATAGTTGCCACCAGCAGAAGGTGTCGGTCCACCGGCTCGTAATTACCGCAATTATCGCACCATACACGCGCATGAATATTTAGCGCAGTCTCCCGTTGAGAATCGCGGGTGCTTCGAAACATTATCGGCGGTCATTAAGTCATTAAAAGAAATACGAAACAGTCAAAGGGCGCCATAAACAGATGGTAAATGGCCCTACAAAAAGTCGTAACATTGCAGATTTGCGACGACGCGGAGGAAACGTTTCTGACCGATTCGACGGGGAAGAAACCGAAACTGATGTTCAAACCGTTCAATGCACCGAAAGTTCTCTCACTCACAAACAACATCAAGGAGATTTCTGTAATGATGAAGGAGGTTGACATGTCACGCCCACCTGAGATACCCCGTAAGATCAAACTACAAAACTGAACAAATCGATCGATTTTAGAAACTACTCCCTACTCCTATGGGGGATACCTTGGACCATTGCTAGGATCCAAAAAACTCAAAAACAAAATGAGCCAACTGAGAAGAATCAGTCTTCACGTGGATATGATGATCGACACAATTGCCGTAAGTTTTACCTATAAAAATAATCTTTAAAAAGCTTAACAAAAAAGTTGAGGAATAAATAAATCTGTAAGCAAAGAAAAGATACACATTATTTTAATTTTAATAGAAAAGCCACAGAATGTAGTTTTGTTTTTAAATTTTTTAAAAATCATCACACTTTTCATTTAAAGCAAATTGAGGCATGTCAAATGACATTCTTTGAACTTCATGTAATCATTGAACTTTTCAAATTTCTTCTAAAATGTCGCATTGGTCATTAATTTTCAGTTGGGAAAAAGGTTTGAAAATCGGAAACTTTCAGTGTTCCTGTTTTCAGTGACCTGGATCTAACGGCAAAAACGCAACACTTTCGGCGGTGTCTTCAATCAAAACAAAAGTTCATTATTTAAAACGCTTTCGATTTTTTGATTTGTGACATATTTTCTCAGTCACAACCAAGCAAAGCTAAAGTACGATCCCTTTTGGGCCGGCCCATAAATATATGGGAGGCATCTTTAGCAAAAAAATTGAAACCATCCTATGGGTTAAAGGAAAAAGGGTTCCTTTTTTATGTACCATTGACAAGGGGGAGGAGAGGAACACCAAAAATCCAGCCCAAAGTGAAGATAGTACCTTCAAGACCAACTTCCTCTAAACTACGAGCCTTACAACCAGGGCTGGGACGAGAAAATTTAGTAATCGAGCCGGCCCTTTTTTCAGCAATACTTGGTTACACATTTTAGTGAAATTTTCAACTTTAAGATACTTTAAAATTATTAATCATATATACCCACAAAACTAATTTTTGAGACTGCTTTACAAAAATTCCTAACATACGTTGAAAGCACTTCCAGCCATTTTCAAACAGTCTGGTTGATTCAATCATGTGATTGAGAATCTTTTAACGCAAAAATAACAAGGATTAACTTTCGAAAATGACAGAAAACCGGCCTTTTCTTAATCCGTGTCCATTCCATTTAACAAAAATACCAAGCCATTTAAAGGATCAGTTTTTTCAGAACAAGAGGATTTTCGCTCCTTATCAGGATTTACAATTCGCCTTTGATCATCTGGCATTTCAACCCTTTGAAACATTCATTCAGGTAAACATAAATTCTTAAGATTAAAAAAACCTTAATGTTTCAGCTAAGCCTGTGCTGTGGACAATTCAGCGATCAAGATGTCCAATCCCGCGATTTCCTAGTTAAATCCATGCAGGATTTACTGAAGCTATTGGACGATCACGGGGCCAAAACTGCATTCGAACCATCTCCAATGGAAGGTATGGAAAGTGTAGTTTTCTAATAACAAACTTATTTCAGGTTATGTTGACATGACAGTTGAGTACGGGAAATTGGAGTACAACTTTTCCTTCTTCTACTACAATCCGGAGATGTGTGACGGAGTACCAGAAGAGACGGTTGCGCGATAACTGGGACGAGTAGTATTCGGAAACAGGGTAGTATGTATAATATCAATTCTATTGTACTCCCATGACATGAGCTTATCTTTCGGTTTTTTGTACTTTTTACTCTTTGTGACGGGTTTTTGAAATTAAAGAATGGAGGAAGAATGAAGTTTTTCTTTGTTGAGTTTTGATTTTCATACAGACAAACTAGTATCCAAATAGTATCCAATAAGTAAGAATTCCAATTTTCTATCAAACACAGAAAAACGAGAAAAGTGCCTGATATACCTTGTAAACGATTGCACGCAATCATAAATAAATTTGACAAAAACTCCTGAATCATTGAATTATTGGAGTTAACTTCCTTCAAAATGTATTCTCCGTGAAAATGGAAATTTTTCTCTCTCACAGAACACGATAAAAAGATTTTTTTAAAAGAAAAGCTGCCCAAGACACTAAAAATTAGATTAAGTTAAAAAGTTCAGGGCACTCAGAATTCCCAAGCCGTCTCCGATACTAACTGTACTAACTAACTAACTACTAACTAACTAACTGATCCCAACTTGACTTGCCAGATCGGACGGGATGGCCTAGTTTAGTCTTAAGTGTTGGACAGGGACAATCAACTTTTTCGAAAAGATCAAACAGAAACTTTGAATATAGGTGTTTTTTCAAGTTTTCTCAACGCTTTTTGGTTTGGCGTCACAGTGCTTAGGTGGTACCGTTATGGAATAGGTGCATAATGTGGATGTCTAGGGAACTGATTATTGAAATTCATCCAACATCGATGAAACAGTGAAAAACCATGCAAAAGCAATGAAAAGACAATTCAAAAGACGCTTGAGTGCCGTTTACGAAAACATAGAGATTTTAGAAAATAGCATCTTTTAAAAACCGTAACTAAAACTCAGCCGCTTCCTCGAAAGGATAGCTTGCGCAGAAAATGGAACCAACTGAAACCTACTATTGTAGTTGGTGAAACATTGGTGGAAAGTTGTGAATTGTGCACTGTGAATTGTTCAAGATAAAGACTCCAGTCTAGATTTGCACGTTTCTATGATTTGTGAAGGATTGGGACTCACGATCAGAGATAGTCGTTTTCGTTGTCATACTCTGAACAGGCCGTTCATAAGAACCAAACAGTTTTAATAGCAGTTTTAAATTAAGAAACTAAATTCTAGAGATGCAAATGACATGAAAAAATGTCTTTTTAAATGTTCAGAGTTCAAATGTAATACTAATGCAGTTGGTATTACTTGTATGTACAGTTGTCTTCAATAGTTAAGACGGGAATTCTCAGATAATCGAGAGTCCTTTGGACATTCAAAATTTTAGGTCTTCGATTTGGCTGAAACTGTGAAAACTAATGTATATAGACCCAAATAGAGGATTAATTCGCAAATTGGGCCACCTTAGCCATTTACGTTCAAACCTTAGCTACCTTAACCCTTAACACGTATCTCTGTTCAACGTCACTTAAACCCTTAACTCAACGTCACTTAAACCCTTAATTATCACCAAAAAACCCAAAAAACGTGAAAAAAGTGCCCTAACTTCATGTAGAGGCAAAAGTATTCAACCGGCCTATACTCATTGGATTGCCCATGCTTTGTTACCCTAAATATATTTTTTCCAGAATTTTAAAACAAATCCTTTTTGAGAAAATAATTTTAATGTAACCTTCACTCAACAAGACAATTTCCTCATACGGGCCACGGACGCCACGGATGTTTGCACATTACCCCGGTTACGGTCATGTTCGATGTTCTTGGAATGATATTTATGTTAAACATCATTGTAAGAAGGTTTTGAAGGGTGATTGATGCTTTGGACTGCTGCCGCAAATGTGAAAAAAGAGTTATCGCGCGAAAACGCCAGAAAGTGCACTTTATTGCAGTTTCCGCGGATCTGTTTGCTAAAGAAAAAAGTTTTTTGTTTTTTTTTGTTTTGTGTAGACTTGGTTAAATAGGTATTTAGGATGCGTATCATTTGTTGCCTTTTACTCATTACACATTGGATTGACTCAGCCCCTCTTCCGTCGCCGGCAAGAAATGACGGTGGTCCTGAGGCAAAGAGATCTAAACTGGAAGAAGAAAGTGAGTGTGTTATTTTTCAATAAATGGTGTTTAAAGATGGTGATACACGTTGTTTCTTTGATCAGTTGCGCAAAACTGAATTGGAGACTGTTCCACGTCAAGCAACATCAGCTGTTAGCACTGACTGTAGCGGAGATTTGAGGAGGTATGGAAGTTTCTATTATTTTGGTTAAAAACGTTTTGAGCATGACCGATTTTTCAAATGTCAACAAAGGAAATCTTCATGGCGCCGAAAACGCTCTCGAGCTCATGTGCCGTGGAGCCGGCATGTGTGACCTTGGCTTTCAAAACAACAAAAATCAGGAAGTGTGGAAAGACAAGTTCATCTGCCGGAAGCACGTTGAAGAGTTGTACACGGAATGGAGCCACTTCAAGTACTACCACATCAGAAGGAGCCACAGGCAAGGGACAGCAAACAGTCGGGTATGCAGCATGCCTGACGGTTACGGAGTGAAACACACAAATCGGCCAAAAGTGTCTTCAAGATACGTTTCTTTGAAGGAGGCTAATGCACTGCTCAACAAGGAAGCAGTACTCGTTCATCCTGGGACGCGTAAGTTTTGTATTTTAGGGGTAACAAAAGATGGGTTTCAGCATTATGCACTCAGCATCGACAGTTTATGGAGCTTCTTCTCTCCAGTTTTGAAGACCAGCAACAGCACATATCAACAATGCCGACCTCCTCAGAAACACCCGGACAGTCACAAGGCTCAGCCATCGATTTTTATCCACAATCACAAGATTCCGTCGAAGCTGACCCCAATTATTGCGAGCCGGTGGAACCTTCGCCATCTCGCATCAAAAGCATTGTCCCAAATGAGGTTTTTTCTTCTTTCCAATCATTCGCAGTCACTGCTGGACAAAAAAACACCTGCCCCCGAAAGAAGTTTTTGGACACCACACGAAGAACAAAGGACAGGAAGATTTTCACCGCTCGGAATTTGGTCGACACTGTTTTTAAAAGCATGGCCCCCGATGCACCTGAGCAACTGCGGCAGATGGCTCTTGGATTTGAAGATGTGAGTGTATGGCATCAGCAGCGGAGTGAAATGTACAACACTATGATGGAAACAATTGCTCAAAGTTTCAATCGCGCCGAAAGCAGAACGGACAAAATAATTATCCTCAGCTTGTTGGCAAAAATTCTCCCGGGACATGAAATTCAAAAATACATCCCAGGTGAAATAAAACCTTATCTTTGTTTTAAAGTTTATGTTTCAGGTCTGTCAGGGTATATGCTGAACCCGGCAAAACGGTATGCACCTGAAGGCAGGCCAGCAACAGTCAGACATGTCAAGGAACGTTACAACAGAAAGGCAGTCAATAAATTTATCGAGTTCATTACAAGGTAGTTTGAGAGAAACGCTTGCAAATTTTTAAGCTTTAGCGAAACTGTTCTGACTCGACTGCCATTTGGGCTTCTGAAAACAGTGGACTCGTTCGGAATGATGTGGAGTTGCCGAATACACTTCGTCTTCATAGAAACAGTCTTATTGTGGACATGTTTTACACCTACATTCAAGAAGAAGGCGAGCAAGACCTTCTTATGAGTCGGTCTACTTATTACCGGATATTGGACATATGCACCGCGACAAAACGGAAAGCACTGACGTGTGTGGATTATTTTGTTGTGTCCTTGAAGAAATCAAAGACACTGTGATAGGGCTTATCGACCAGACTCGGTGAGGCAACACAAAGTACACATAGTGATTTGATTGTAGAGAACATCTGAAAACCATGGACAATGCCAACCTCAGGGAAAGACTCGATGAGTTCTTATCTGACAAAGAAGTTATTGCTCGCTTGGAGGAAAAACTGACTGAACTGAAAAAGCACACTGTGAGAAGCCAGTTCACTTCCAGTACGCGCAGTGACATCATCACCTACCTGAACGATGACGAAGCCATGATTACTATGGACTTCGCACAGAAGTTCCTCCCTTCTTACCATCGTGAGAAACAAAGCGATTACTTTGGTAAAAAAGGAATTTCCTATCATATCTCCTACGTCACTGCGCGCATTGAAGGGAAACTTGTGTTTCACGCCTTTGTCCATATTTTGAAACAGGATCTCCAAGTGAGCAATTTAAAAAAAATAACTTATTAGTCTTCAGGACTCTCTGTTCGTGACGTCAATCCTCACCCACATGTTGAACGACCTTAACGCAATGGGAATTGAGCGGGTCGTTTTGAGATCCGATAACGCTGGTACAACATTCAGATGCAAAATACATTTTGTTTAGGTGCGTATCACAGCAGTGCAACTATCGGGACATTGACACATATCGAAAAGGAAAAAAAATCGCGATGAAAAAGAAGAAAGATCCAAAAGACGTGGAAAAAATCATGGCATTACTAAGAAACAAGCAAGATGGATCACGCATGTTTTCCCTGGAAGAAAGAGTCAATGCCCGCCAGATAGCCTCTTTCTGGTCACGACTCGCCGTCAAGCGCCGTCAGCTGAGAGAAAAGCGAGGCACCGATAATAAATATTTTTTTAGGAAGTGTACCGCCAGCTGTCCGCCATCTTTCAACAAGCTTGATGTTAAATAAAAATAAGAAGTAAACAAATACATAATTATACTAATAAATATAGATCCTCATAAAATCGTAATCGCATAAAAGAAGGCGTCCGTGGCCCGTATGAGGAAATTGTCTTGTTGAGTGAAGGTTACATTAAAATTATTTTCTCAAAAAGGATTTGTTTTAAAATTCTGGAAAAAATATATTTAGGGTAAAAAAGCATGGGCAATCCAATGAGTATAGGCCGGTTGAATTCTTTTGCCTCTACATGAAGTTAGGGCACTTTTTTTTAAACGTTTTTTGGGTTTTTTGGTGATAAAAATCAGTATAACTTTTTTCCATGTGGGGAAATCTTTCTTGTAATGTATTATAAAAATGTTTAATATAATGTAAGGATTCAGAAAAAGTATATTTGTTAAGGGTTTAAGTGACGTTGAACAGAGATACGTGTTAAGGGTTAAGGTAGCTAAGGTTTGAACGTAAATGGCTAAGGTGGCCCAATTTGCGAATTAATCCTCTATTTGGGTCTATATACATTAGTTTTCATAGTTTCAGCCAAATCGAAGACCTAAAATTTTGAATGTCTCAAAGGAATCGAAAAAACTCGATTTTCTCAGATATTGTCTCTTAAATATGTTTTTGTTTTAGATTCTATGACCGTATCTAGTTTGTTATAATAACAGTGTTTCTCATTCATCCATGGGGAATAGTTTGCTCCCCGCTCACTTAAGAATGCAGATAAAAAATTATAACATTCTTTAGTCACAAATTCACTAAGTACATCTCGACTGTAAATCAAAGTGAAACTCCGACCACTTAAGATCACGTTCAATATGATCTGTGCCCAATGGAAACCACATGGAACCGTGTCTTTTCGTAGATAAAAGCAAAACTTTTCTTAGATAAGCACACCGTGGTTCCGTTTACCACCCTGCGCTTGTCTTCCGTTCCTTTCTAGATTCCAACATGAAGATCTATGAAGCCGGTGAAGGAATTTTTCGCACCCATGTGACCTGGGAAGAACTTGAACTTCAATTTCAAGAGCTATTTGGTGAAGACGCTCGATTCGGAAAAAACAAGAAAGTTACAAACATTGGAGAAGGAAGGGTAAATTTCAAAAAGGCAATTAGATTAAAAACTTTAGGGATTCATGTCTAAGATGTGCCTGGTAGAACCTTATTTTCCAGAAAACGTTGAAGCACCTAAGAAGTTTGTCGTCAAGGTAAGCCTGCAATCAATGTTTTCGAAATTGTTTTAGATCTGTTCCTTAATTACAATGGTCGAAATGACAGAAGCCATGAAGGAAAAGAATATTGAGTCACCATTTTCCAAGCCAGAAGTTCTTGAAGCAATGCTTACTTCTGTGAAGAAGGTATATCAATGTCATTTTTAGTTTCTTATTCTTTAGATCCACAACACTGAGGTCACTTTATACGATCTTTTGGCCAAGTACAAGAATGACCACCTTCCGATTGCTAAGGTATGTAAAAATTTTAGATTATAAAAGATTGAATCGTTTCTAGGTTTACCACAGTGAAAAATTCACAAATGAAAACGAATGCAAGGCGTATATTATCATGGAGTTTATCGAGGGAACTTCAAACCTTAATATTTACGACAACCTGAATTCTGAAGACGTCAATCAGGTAGCTTTAAATTTTTACACTAATGAAACCTTTTGTTAGGCAATGAGAGCTATCGCAGCACTAGAAGCTGTTTCTTTGTCTTTCACGGAAGAAGAAAAGGAGTTCTTGAATGTAAATGTTTTTGCTGAGCTGTTTGCCCCTATCTTTACTGATGAGGTAAGTCTAAATACCATAAAAAGTGTAAAATTGCTACATCAGAATTAATTAGAAACGTTTATAAGTCATTTTTGAAAATCCTATCTAACATTATACGAACCACATTGACCTCAACCGTGTTTTGCGACAATCCAATGTTTCCGGAAGATTTCAAAGTGACAATTTGGAAAAATTCTAATTCGGAAACTTTTCGAATTTGAGCCTTACTGAATTTGAGCATTTCGAGACATAAAACCTCATTTCAGAGCACAAAGGCTATGATTGCGATGTTCCGCCAGTTTGCCAGTAATGAGCTCGGAGATCGAATTGACAAACTAGAAAAGGTAATTCCCTACATTTTATATTTTACAAAAATTAGTTTAGATAATTCCTGAACTTGTCAACATGGACTCCTTTGTTAACATCGGCGAGGAACTGGGAATTCCAAAAATTCTGGCTCATGGAGACATGTGGTCGACAAATATTCTGTGGAGAAAGAAAGATGATGGAATGTCTCTTGCGGCGGTTCTTGATTTCCAAGTAAGAACACTTGGCCTACTTGATCAAACTACATAATTAACCAAATAAGATCATGCAAGCTTTAGACCTTGAAACATAACTTTTTGATATGAAAGTGTAACTTTGACAATGTATATTTTTACTGTATCAAGAAATTGTATTTTAAGTATTTTATCAATCCGAACTTATTACCAATTTGAATTGCCATTTTCAGACTGCTCATCTTGGAATGCCGGCTACTGACCTTGTCCGATTTTTGGGTGCCAGTCTCCAAGGAAAGGAACGTCAGGAGAAATGGGAGTCATTGGTGGAAGTCTTCTATGACTACCTCTTGGAGGAGCTAAACGGATGTCCCGCCCCTTATACTCTGGAACAGGTAGAAAAACCAGTTTTTGCTTAGAAAAGTAAGTTTTAGGTGAAAGAGTGCTACCGTCGGTTCTTCCCTCTTGGTGGATTCATGCTCGTTCCCATGATTGGCCCCCTTTTTGAATTCAATAATAACAATATAACTGATGAAGAACAACGTGCCAAGGTAGAGAAATTTGAGGTTTCCCAAAAATTTTGATTTCCATAGATAACCGAGCTGATTCTGGAGAAGTCGAGATGTCTTCTGGATGACATCCTGGAAAATCACGAAAGAAACAAGCAAATTAAGGAAAAGAGCAACTAAATTTCGTAGATTTCAATAAATTGTTTACATCAAATTTTTTATAAGGGCAGCGTACTTTGGCCCAAAGTGTAAATTGATTTATGAAACAGCACATATTGATCAATATGGGAATAATTGTTCTTGCTTTTTTACAGTAAACAACGACTACACACTACAAAAAAGTTTGAATTCGCACCGTAGACGTATTATGAAACAAACAAATGTTTAATGTAAGTATTATATACTTTGCAAATTTAGTACTTATAGAATTGTGACCTTTCCCAGATAAAAACAAATTTTTTGATTGATAAGGACACCCTGTTGTTCCGTTCCACCCACCGTCTGTCTTCCGTGTTGCCGATTCCAAAATGAAACTCTACGAAGCCAGTGAAGGACTTTTCCGCACCCATGTGACCTGGGAAGAACTTGAACTTCAATTTCAAGAATTATTTGGCAAAGAAGCTCGCTTTGGAGAAAACAAGAAAGTTACAAACATAGGAGATGGAAGGGTAAATCTGAAATTTTTTTAAAGTTTTAAACTTTAGGGCTTCTTGTCAAAGCTGTGTCTGCTAGAACCTGACTTTCCTAAAAACTTTGAAGCGCCTAAGAAGTTTGTTGTAAAGGTAGGCCAAGGATCATTATTTATATTTGATTTTAGATCTGTTCTTTGGTGACAATGGTCGAAATGGCAGAAGCCATGAAAGAAAAGAACATAGAGTCACCATTTACCAAGCGGGAAATGCTGGAAGCAATGGCTGGGTCACTGAAAAAAGTGATTTTTCTCCAATTTGAGTTCACGCTTCTTTAGATCCACAATACTGAGATCACTCTATACGAGCTTTTGAGAAAGTACAAGAATGACCACCTTCCGATTGCTAAGGTATGGACAAATTTCCTATTAAAAAACAGGATATTTTCTAGATTTATCACAGTGAAAAATTCACAGAAGAAAACGAATCAAAGGCATGAATCATGGAGTTTATCGAGGGAACATCAAACCTTAATATTTGCGATAACCTGAGTTCTGAAGACGTTAAACAGGTAGTAAAAATAAAAATAGCCAACTTCTGTTTAGGCTCTGAGAGCAATCGCTGCCCTAGAAGTTGTTTCTCTGTCTTTCACAGAAGAAGAAAGGGAGTGCTTCAATGTGAATCTTTTCGCTGAGCTATTTGCTCCTGTTTTTACTGAAGATGTAAGGGAAATAACAATTAAAGGATGTTACAAAGAGCTGTTTTTGCAATCCTTGTAAAATTGTCCGAAACCGGGATAGTACGGCGCCTGGAAATTTTTCTTCCTGGAAAATAGTTGTTACAGTTTGGAAAAGTGTGAATTGTCGAATAATTCGATTACTTTTAAGATTGCGAGATCAATGAACTTTAGAGCACAAATTCAATGGTCGCGATTTTCCGCCAATTTGCCAGTACGGAGCTCGGAGATCGAATTGACAAATTGAAAAAGGTAATTGATTTAAATTTACATAATTCCATAAATTTAGATAATCCCTGATTTGATCAACCTGCAATCGTTTGTCAACATCGGCGATGAGTTAGGAATGCCAAAAATTCTGGTTCATGGAGACATGTGGTCGACGAATATTCTGTGGAGAAAGAAGGATGGAATGTCTCTTGCTGCGGTTCTTGACTTTCAAGTAAGACAGCTAGCCTTCATACAGTTACATAATTATCACTAAGTTTTTTTATCAAGTAATCAAGTAAGACACACTGTTTTTCTAACACTTTGAACACTCACTTTTTCAGTTAGATATGTCATTTGAATTGCATTTTCAGACAGTTCATCTTGGAATGCCGGCGATTGATCTTGTCCGAGTTTTGGGTGCCAGTCTCCAAGGAAAGGAACGTCAGGAGAAGTGGGAGTCACTGGTAGAAGTCTTCTACGACTACCTCTTGGAGGAGTTAAACGGACGCCCTGCGCCGTACACCCTGGAGCAGGTAGAAAAACCAGTTTTGCTGAGAAAAGGCAGTTTTAGGTAAAAGAATGCTATCGTCGGTTTTTCCCATTGGGTGGATTCATGCTCATTCCCATGATCGGCCCTCTCTTTCAGTTTAACAACAACACAAATACTGATGAAAAACAACGTTCTAAGGTTTAGCACACGTAAGATTTGGGTGAAAATTGATTTTATAGATCTCCAACTTGATTCTGGAGAAGACGAGATGCCTTCTGGATGACATCCTGGCAAATCACAAAAGAAACAACCAGTTTAAGAACAACTGCGTCTAATTTAAGTAGATTTCCATAAACCTTTAGTATCAAGTCCTACGATTGGATCTCTTTCTCACTATGGAAGTCTTTCGCCGCTTTGTGAGTACATGGTCCTCGCCGCCTAGGTGGGTCAACAAAGACTTCAAAGAGCACTGTTTGACCGACTGTGACGCAACGAGGAAGTCCTGCCTGTCACCTCATTACTATCAAATCTCAATGAACAAGAAAGGAGAACTTTGTTGACAAAGGGGAAGATTTGAAAATCTTATTCAAAGCATTTGTTTACTTTCAAAACTGGTGAAAAAAGGAAAACTATTTACAACCATGAAGAAAAGCCACCTAATATTTTTGAATGATTATATGATAATACTAGAGTCAGACCAAAAAATACCTTTTATGTGAATGATTTTGGATGGTGAGTACAGTAATTCGTAAATAACTAACGTAAGTTCTGAAGTAGTGAACTGAAAAAAGAGATTAGCAAGATTTGGTGAGTTCTTAAGTAAACTGAAAACTCTTTCGCCGCTTTAAAACAAAACCTAAAACGTGCGCCTGATGTGTATAGTATCATTAACTTACTTTACAATCTGAAACTAGGGGCATTACGGAAATGCTAAAATTCAAAAAGGTTTTCAGCAAATATTCCGGACCTTATCGTGTTCCAAGCTTTTTAAAGCTTCAGAAGCGACTTTTAATAACAACGTCTCAAGTTACTTGATAATGTGGTTTTTTATCAGTTATGCAAATATTTTTTATAACATAACAGTAAAAATTTTAGAAACACTTCCGAATAGTAAGAATTTTGGTTTTTCCAATGTTTTCTGAAGTGAAAAACTCTGTGAAACTCTTAAATCTAAGGTACCCTTCCCTATATGTAATTTTTTTTAAACAAAAAGGTAGCATATAGTAAGCTTAAAAGGTTTTGCTATGAAACTCAATCTACACTAACGGGATGGCAAGACTTGCACTTTTCTTTCGTAACGCGGAGTTGGTGGCAGGGTGGGACACCCTGTACAAGCCAAGCGGAAGTGCGCAGCTTTCAAAATCTGCTGAAAGATTTTGCAAGGATGTTTGGATGTTTTAAAGCTTACAAAAAGAATTAAATATCCTATTTAAGTATCCTACTGTTTTTGCAAAAACATTTCGTGCAACTGTTTGTGAAAAGAAGAAGAAGACTTTAAAGAGATGCAATCAGAAATATTAGGTGTGTTGGTTGTACTATGTTTTCAGTATGGTACAACTTTTAAAATAGAAAACAGTAACTTTATCATGCAGTTTTAGTTAGTTTATCGCATTCTGTTCGGGAAATCCGCTTGTCGGAAAGTGATATTCCTCAAATACGGCTGCGGAATTTCCGTTCCGGCGCCGGTTGCGCAGACCTCCGCCCTCCGCCCTCGGGCACTGTCTCGCAGTGACCATTCTGTGCACTCTCCTCGCGCACTACACTATTCTCCAATTCCCACGGAGACCGCAAACAGTACGTGGTGACGTCAGGACGCGTGTCTGACGTGAGGGGCGTGACCTCACGAACTCCCATTCCGTCGCGGCACGCGCCATGAGTGCCGCCTTGCCTTCCGCTTCCGCAAATGCGGTGGCAACTTCGCAACGGTAAGTGCGCCAAGATTCAATCAATGTAGTTTGATATTGCACCACTGTCTTGTTTTATTCCTTCATTGAATGTTTTCCTATTATATACCCCACCACAACACAGCAAGATTTCTTTTCATTTTTGGTCTCAATTTCTGAAAATTTCATTGTCCCTTTCTTCAAAAACAGCTATTGTAAGGCAGATCTGAAGTCCTTTGAATCTTTATGAAATTTCAAGATATACTGTATTTTTCGTTTTCAAGACATACTGAATCGTTTAAAACAATTTTTCCTTTTTCATTCTTTTGAAACGCCGCCATTTAGTCTTGCAAAGTAGAAAGCGACACTTTGCAGAGGTGCACTTCGTTGCTGCGCAGGCGTGTCTGGCAGTGCATGTATAAACTTTCGAAACGCGCGCTTCGTTTGTCCACTTAGAAACATACGGAAAGGAAAATGCGAGCAACAGCTGGGCGAAAAAGTACTTCCTGTACTGCGGCCTTTTTCTGCTACTCTAAGATCTCTGATTCTTTAACAAGTCAGAGTTACTCTTTGTGGTTCACTGTTTTAAGAAGCATCTTCCTGAAACCCAGACCAAACTATTTAGTACCCGACGAGTTACCGGACGCTATTTATTCTGTAGACTAAAACCTCGTTTTTGTGTTTTGTGTCTTACTTCTTGTTGAGGATGGAACTGTACACGAAATAGCTATGTGTGATTTTGATGATAGTGTGGTTATTATTTAGATCTATTTTGCAAAATCTTGTTACAAACAGATGTAAGCATTACTGTGGAATACTATTAAACTCGCTTCCCCTTTTCTAAAACAAAAATTCTGCAATCCGCTGAAGCGATTCTCAGAATCGTGACTCAAATCAGGATTCCGGGGATTGTTTTGGAGGAGTCCCGTTTTGATTGACTAACCCGAATCCCAGTAACCCCATTTTGGTATTTGCTAGATCATAGCCGGAGGACGGCGAAACTTCCGAGCAAACACAACTTAGTGAAAGTTCGCGCATAGCGGTGAAACTCTGAGGCGGAAGACTTTCGGACATCGGAGTGATCCCTCCCCTGTTGATCACAAATCAAGGTTTCAGATGACACGGTACTTTTCTCTATTTTTTTAAAATTTAGTTATATAATTCGAAAATTGCATTTAATTACTATGATGTGAAAAAACAATGATGTCTAAAGCAATATAGATATACATCTCGCCCAACGTAGTTCTTGGAAAAAATACTAATTCGTACCAAAAGTATGATGGCGAAGTTAGAAATTTTAACTTCGACATCATAATATTGGATAAATTAGAATTTTTCCAAGAACTACAAATGACAACAACTATAAGTACTTTCGATTTCAATTATTCCGATGATACCAACGAATTCTGAAATACTCGATATTTGGTTTGCCAAAACATTATTCTGCAGCTGTTTTGGCAGAGTGTCATCTATGCTGTTGCTTTGTAGTTCATATCCTTAACTTCGTTACGTAAGCTTGCGGGTGCGCGAACGCCGGCGTGGAATACCGTATTTGCTAAGTCGGCACTCTCGGCGATGACCAAATATCCTCGGAGAAATTAACATAGTCAACAGACTACGTCACAGACGGTCAGCACAGGGTCAACAATACTGTAAGACTCGCGCCCCTTGCGCAATCGCCACGCGCCAGCTGACTTCAGCAGGGATAGTAAACCGAAAATGAATGACTTCTTCAGGTCAACGCGAGGGGCATCGAAACAACGAAGGGATCAAATCAATGTGGAGATTCAACGGCTACGGGATCTCCTTCCCCTCAGTGACTCCATCAAGGACAGGCTCTACCAGCTTCAGATTATGTCCCTAGGATGCATTTACATGAGGAAACATCGCTATCTTCAGCATGGTAGAAATCACATGCTTATAAGACTAATAAGGTTTTAGTTGTCTCCCCATCTCCTGAAACCGGGTCTCAAATCCCCAAAGGAATTGAAGTTGGAAAGGCTTTAAGGGGATTCATGCTGCTCTTGACCAGATCAGGAAAGATGCTTCACGTTTCTGAAAACGCCAGTGAATATTTGGGGCACTCTGTGGTTAGAAAACCTAAAAACAACCTAAATTCTCCCAATTTCAGGAAGAAATCATGTGCCAAGGAGATTCCATCTACGACTTGGTGGATAGTAGAGACCACGCTGCAGTTCAGGCAGAAATGGCTAGTGGCCCTCCAGTTACGGCCAACTTTCCGGAAGAGAGGGTATTTATCTGTAGGCTGAACCTCACCCGAGCTGCTGCCAAGAGACAACTACAGTACCACAAGGTTTCTCAAACTAAAAAATATTTTATGTAAATGGTTTAGTTTCAGTTCATTCTCCTCCAAGGCCGATACATCCATCCTGCTGAGTATTACCAAAATATACAAGAAACAACCGGGCCTCAGGTATTTTACCTATCTAAAAAAGTAAATCAAAAGTTTTAGACTCAACCAATGTTTGCCGCCTATTGCCAACCTCTGATTAACCCTGAAAATGCGGAGACAATGGCTAGTGGTAACACAGCCGTGTTTTCTAGTCAACATTACCTGGATATGAGATTCAAGGAAGTTGACAACATGTGTGCTCATCATTTGGGTTACTCTCCTTCGGAATTGGAAGGAACCAGTTGGTACAGGCTTGTTCACCCTTCCCACATCCATGACGTTGCCTTCAAACATCGGCTGTGTAAGATTTTTCAATCAATCCATTTTTATGTCGTTTTAGTGTGTCAAGAAAAAGAGGGATCGATCCTGTCTCTGATTCGAATGCAAACAGCTTCTGGAAGTTGGATCTGGCTTCATACCGTATTCGCTGTTCGAGGAAACTTCACCCAGGAAATGTACGAAGGCCGTCGAGTTCGTCATGTAATCCACTGTTACTGCCAAATCCTTAGGTACTTTAGTTCTAAAGCGCTTAAAATACATTTTTCAGTGATATGGAAGCAGCAACCCTGCAGGCAAACTCCTGGATTTACAACATGCGTCATACCTACCCTGCCGCTTTCCCAAGCCAGGCAGAATCTCCAGACTCGGACAATGTAAGAAAAGTTGCAGAAACGTAAAGTACCTTAATTAAGGATCGCCCAATTTCTCCGGTTTCTCCATTTGTACAAGATCCCTTCCAAACCTGTGACTTTTCCCAGTTCATCAAACAAGAACCGTTTGCTCCAATGCCTCTCATGCCACAACAACAGTTCACAATTCCATGTGAACAGGTAAAATCACTTTTAAAACATTGTAAAATGTTTTTTTTTAGATCAAAGTGGAAATTCCGATGAAGGTCCATTCTTCAATGTTTACTCCAGAAAGTTCATCTCCGGAGTCAGCTGCTTCACTTCACTCTTCTTTGCTATCCCAGCCGTTTCCATCGCTGGAATCCCATCCTTTGTTGGATGAAATGCAGACGAAAGGATCTCTTCCTGATCTTAGAGATGACTTAGATGAATTTTTCCGCCAGGTTTGAAAATCAACCTTTCATATTAATACAAATGTTTAGGTGGAAGAAGTCCCACCAGCCGTTGCCCCAGTCACTCCAGCTGTGGCCACTGTTCCCCGCCATTCTCCTGCCCAAGCACATGATCTGTACAAATACTTAAACCCCTGTTTTTTTAACCAACCCAAGATGTTCGATCGGGAACAGTCCCGTTTTCTGCACCACCGTACCTACAGTGTGCCTGACTGTGGAGGCTACGGGGATGCTTTTGTAGGCGGCCGGAAAATGAGCTGGGCCATGTAAACCACTTTCATTTGTGAATTCTTTCAAAACCACCAGATCATCAAGAACGCGATGTGTCAGAGAAGAGCTTTCCACCAGTATTTACCCGGGTAGACATACACAATTCCGATCACCTCCTTCACTCATCGATTGTCTTTCACTAATTGTATTTAATCTCCAATAAACTTTGTCTAGTCGTTTGTTTGTTATGATACCGCGTCAGTAAAACTAGCCGAGGGCCGTGGCGTAGGATTTGATCACAGCCTTAGATTTTAACCAAAAGTTGATAAACGACGTTGGGCTGGGCTCAATATGACGCAACGTTTCCATTATTATCGATTTTTGGTCCCGGGTGACGAAGGTGAGCCGGCGTAATGGTAAATTTCCCAAAATTTTGACCAATTTTTTCTTTTACAAAAAGTTCCACAAAACTTGAATAACTATCATAACTATCGGTTTTTTGCCCTTTTCGACTTTACACTTATTAGATGCGCGAAAAACGAACTAATGATTCAAGAAAGTTAGTTTGGCATCTGTTTAGGAAGTGACCTCGAAAATAGTGCCCTTCATACCTTAAAATTTTATCAAAATGGGCATTTTGGCGAAAATTTGAGTTATTTTTAACCCTTTTGCTACAAAAGAAAAAAAATAAAAATTAGATGGGCACCAAAAATTTAAAAAAAAGCTAGTTACGTGATGAATCAAGCTCAGTCCGGATTGAGTTTGGAATGGTGGCTTTTATCGGAGTATGTTAAAAAAAACCTTCCAGAAATCACTAAAATATCAACAAAGAGCGGGCCACTTGAATTGTCAGAATTACAAGTCCCGAAAATCCAAATTTGTGGATCATCATACGAGTTTTTGCATTTTGGAATTTCATTTGAGTTTCAAATTACAACTTGTTAATAAAATAAAGCATTTTTGTTAAGTCTGCTTTAAAAAGTGTATGAGTTCAGGGCTGTCGTCAGCTTTAAAATTACTCAAACGAACCTATCCGTCCAAAGTTTCTAACTAGCCTGTATTGAAAGTGCCCACATGCTTGCCCTTGGCGGATATCTTAAGTTCAGGATTTGGTCTACGATCTTTTCATTATGGATTGCGTGCGTCCAAAACATGAAAAACTTGATATCGTGAGAAAGTTAGAACATTTCTAGAAAATGCTGGATGAACTTTTTTAAACCTGATAATCTTTGCAACTCAAAATTAGAAACTACACAGAGTTTTCTTACACCTCAGCAATTTTTACTGTATCATCTAACATGTTTTTTTAAAATAAAAATTAACATGTTTTTTATAAAAATTTAAATGAAATCATGTGATGCTTGTATGTTTTCAACTTGTATTATGTAGTTTCAAGTTGATCACTGAGGCTACATTTTTTTAAAAACGACAAAAACAATGACAAAGCCTGAGCATAAATCCACTTGCGACTACAAAGTCAGTTTTTAAGTTTTTTGTACATCGACGTCGGCTTAAAACAACAAAGTAAGTATGAACTAGAAGGAAATGGTTAGAAAAGGGGGAAACAAAAGTAGACTATCCTTGTAGAATAAGAAGCAGGTCATATTCCCCTACAAGACAAATATCGAGGGTTCGGATCAGTCCCAGAATACCCCTAAGAACCACTAAAATACATGAAAAATATATAATAATGAAAATACGAACAACCTTACAAGTATGGTAATGGCCGGCCGTCGATTCTGACATCCTTAGTCGTTTGAGGCAATCAAAAGAATTAATGAACACGGTATTAGAATTAATAAAAGTAAGACTTTTTATAGAAAATTAAACAAAGTATAGGCAAATCCTATGAAAAATATGTTGGTAATTTTCATTTTGGAAAAGAGGCTGAGTTCTAATACATTGAATAACGTTTGCCATGCATTCCTACATGAGCACCATTGGGGTTACCCAAATAAAACTGTAGCCAATGCTATGGCCAGTAGTTTTAGTAACTAACTGTTTTCAAAGTCGACCTGGTACTCTAGGTATCATGACCGCATGCTCTAGTTATCCTGGCCGTAAAGGCATTATAACTGTCGAGCCAAATTTCTTGTCGGCGTCCAACGAACAATTGCTGTTTCTTCTGACTAATGGATCGTGGGCATTTGGCCCCGCAGAAAAACGCGGTTGATCAAAAGCGGCGCCAATCCTTTAGCGTGAGAGATCACGCAGGAACGTACGTTTAGCCAAAAAGCGTCTGATATGCGTTTGCCTGCTTTGGTTTATCTGGAGGGCGAATTTTTGAGTGGACACTGACTATAGGTGTCCCTGTAATACAACTTTCAAGGTCGGACCCAATTAGGAAGTTGCTACTTGGTCGAGGACCATCTTAGCAGATACTTTTCCAAAAGTATAAGCAAAATGACAATTTGAGTTTCCTGGAAAAAACATAAGTGCTTTATCTCGGTTCTCTCTTTATCGCCTTCCTCGACCTGCCTTTATCAACGTCCGTTAGCAACTCCGTGTTTCTCTTCCAAATGTCAGGCGTAAGTAGGAAGAAGTCGCTGTGTCTAAGTTTTAGCAAGTACATATCTAACCGCAACCCTTAGTGTGAGAAGGTAGCTTAAAAACACTCTACAATAAACATAATGCAATTTGGGTGTCTTGAGAAAACTTGTGTTTCAGGTGTGTTTTCTTGTCATCGCCGTATTTGGCAAAGATATGATGTGCTGTCTTCTTAATCTTCCTGCTTATAATTACGTCCTTCAGTTGATCAGTGCTTTTCTCCCAGGAGTAAGATGTGTGCATAAGCGGGCCGCTCTATCACTCTCGACATTGTTGTGTACTAGAAAAGCCTACTAACCACCTGCGCCACACGACTTCGAGTTAATTCTGCCCGTAGCACTCCGACTTCTAAGCAAAACTCTATGTTCTTTGTTGGGTTCACCCGCAGTACTAGCTAATACTGACTCCCAAACAGCGCTGCACTTGTCATTTCAGAGTTTTGGGTAAGTCCATCAAAAACTCGTTCACACTGTATATTTATTTCAACAAACTGATGATCTAGGGAGGGTGGTTTATTCCGCGTTGCATACGGAGGCCTGGATCTGCCTCACCATGTCTCCGACAGCAGTCTCCAAGCGGGGGATCACGTTCAGGGCAGCCGACTGCCAGGCGGGCTTTCCGTTGAGGACATAGATCTCCTGAAATTCAAACTACATAATGCAAACATGTTGTCTATAAAAGCCTCTTGTGATGCATAATTTGAACAACTCATGGCACTTGAATGCATGCAATTTTGCGATAATAGCCGGCAATTTGTAAAAGTTGCTCATTTGTTAGAGAAAACAACAACTTAGTGGAATTGTGTTTATGAATGACTAAGTCAATGACGACAAATATGAACATTACTTCTCTAAGAAATTCCGAAATTTAGTCAATCAGGTCCAAATTTATTTTAGCATGTTTAGTGTAAATTTAATAAAAAATTGAACTCTAAACTAAAATTTGTAAAACTATTTTTGTAAAATGCACTTAAAAGAGAATTTTTCCGTTATCCGCTAACGGAAATAAAATCTCTCTCTCTATATCTCTCTCTCTCTCTCTCTATCTCTCTCTCGCTCTTTCTCTTTCTGTCTCTCTCTCTCTCTGGCTTTTGTAGATCTCCAATAACTCACATTGATGGTCCTGACGGAAGTCTCCGGGAGGGCCTGGATCAGCTGGCAAGCGGTTTCGGGAGAAGAAGGGAGCATTTCGTCCTGGCAGCCGAGCTGAAAAAGAAGCATAATTTTGGTGACCATTTTATTTTACCTGCTTCTCAATATCGAAGAGGGCCTTCCTAACGTCGTCGGTCACAAACATCGCCAATATTTGACAATTGACGGGCTTGTGGGTACTGCAGGAGCGGACGGCGGCATTGGCAACCTTCGACTGCAAAAAAACAAAGATTGTTCAGTTTTTTCGAAGTAAGCCTACGGTTTCGGTGAAGATCGTCCTCAGAGAGGCACATTCCGGGGTGTGCTTGAACTTGGCCTCAGCGACGACGGCGAGGATCACGAAGAGGACGAGGTTGCGGATCATGATTTGTCTTAGACACAGGAGGAAAGATATCTGCAAGGTCTAGACTTGAATGGAAGGCGAGTGAATGAATAATGAAGAGTGAACGACATTGAAAGGAAAGTGCACTTTGAACGTTTCTGGGAATGGGATTGTCAGTGAGAAAAAACGAGGCGGGACATTGCACTAATGGGAAGTGCAGGTGTTTCGTCGTGGGAGGTCTCGTACAATTGCGCTCAGATTGCTGCAAGAACCGAGGACCAATGTCCGTTGCTAAGCAAGTGCAACAGTACTACTGATTGCATGGGATTTGATCTATGAACCAGGAACCGATTTTCTTCAAAAAGTCGGATTACTTTGGGATTACTGTAGATGGAAATGCTGATAGAGAAAAATGGGCATTAGCTCAAGATCCAAAAACAAACTGCATGAGATAGATGGAAAAATTATAACATTTGTCCTTAATGAATTAGAAAACAATGCATATTTCTGTTTTTGTTCACTATAAACTTAGCGAAATCATTGTTTAATACTTTGCAAATATGACCACGTTTTGCCAAATAATAAAGTTTTCCTAACTATCTAAAATTAAAAAAAGATTCACAGAGTTGATCGAATTAGACTTGGCTTAAAACCCCATTTGTTTTAAGATGACGTTAACGCTTTTTAAACGGAAATTTTACACAGTGTATTTTAATAATCACGTTGTTTTATGTTGGTGCAGTGGTAAAGTGCGGATTTCCGGAGCCACAGGTTGTTGGTTCGGATCCTGCGGGTTGTTCTATTCTTCTTCTTCGTAAAATCACTTTCTTTTGACGAAAGATTCATTTTTAAATTTTCTTTCAGAAAAGAAGAATCAGTTGAAACTGAACAAAGCATATTAGCAAAATCGTTCAAAGGATTCAAACCAACAACCTATGGATCGGCAGATAAGCCAATTACCACTGCACCATCGATTCAGATCTCCTCAGTTAAATTTTGCCTGTGATCGTTGAAAAAAGTTCCGAGCGGGTACGCAACAAAAAAAAGTTAATTAAAAATCGGCAACTAAAGTACCCCTTTTTTAAACTACTATTAATAGATTACATATAATGATTATTTCATTTTTGATCGTGTCATCGGATTAAAACAGGCTTTTTTGTTAAGAAGATTTACATCGAATCTCAAAAACGACTGAAATTATGAATCATAATATGAATGTCAGTTTTCCAAAAAGACCTTACTTTCGAATTTATCACGCAATGCTTTGAAAAACTAAATGCGTGTGTTTCTTTTTGTATTGCAGTGACTAACAAATCTCATCACGATGTGAATAAGCATTCGCGTAGGCATTTTTCTATAAAAAGTGTTCTTTTATATTTTTTCAGGAATTCAAAATAATTATTAAAGAGAAAGAGAAAGTTTAAAAAATCAAAATAAAAGAAAGATTTGTTACTGTTTACTGAGAAGGTGGGGGAGGATAAATTATTGTTGTGGCAATTGGGGAATTTTTAAACAAGCGCTGCTCCAGCTTAATTATTATGATACGCACAGATCTATAATTTTCCCGGAACCGTTTGCTCATGCAAATAAACAGTTTATCACTCTCCGAACCGAAATAACTGCTGCCTAACTCTGGCGGGAATCGTGCAAACGGACTCCTTCAAGGAGCGCAATCAAGTGTTGGGGGGGGGGGGGTCATCTGTTTGCTCATTCTCACCCAGTCCTATCACCAAATGCGGCCGACTGCTCTTCTCCTGCTGGTGGTAGGTGTCTAATCTTCGGGTTACTGAATTCAAGCTCCAAAAATCAAGAAAAAAAATAATTCAAGAAAAAAAAACCCGCACAGGTTTTGGATTCGGAGCAAAAATGTTTTCCGATTCCAGCGACAAAATCTGATGAACTACCACTTTTTTACTGTTTTCCCCGCACGGGTTTTGTATTCTTTGTTAGGAATTGATGAATTGTCACGAGTTTTTGCGTATTTACTGCAGAATATTGAGTTTTTTCCTATTTACCGCAGAATAATTGTAAAACGGAGAAGGAAAACAATCGAAATTAAATATAGAGAACTGCTTTAGTCACCTTCCTCCGATCAGTGAAGTAATGTCTTTATGGACGGCAGGTTACTGGAATCGCTGATTGACGGAATACATCTCCCATGCTAATAACGTCATTTGGGGAACCGTGAGAAAGTGATACAGTGCGAAGTTTAAAGTCCAAATCATGTGAACCGAATCATGTGATTTAGTTCAATTACAGGTTATAATTAAGATTCTAAACTAATAATGTTAATTTAAAATCCTTTCACTAAAAGAGAAAATTATGTTTAAACCGGCAAAAGTAGTTTTTGTTATCCCAGTCGTCCTAAGGTGCCATTTGATTGATAATCATATTTATTTTGACCGCTTAATAAATCTAAGGTTTCATAATTAGACTTATTTTGTTTGTTTGTACACAATGTTTGTAAAAAAAGTTTTTGGAAAATCGCTGAGCTATGAATTTTTTTAAAATTTGCGAATTCGTTTGAAATTCCTCTCAAAATGGAAAATCCCATTATCGAAAATTACGTTTTCAGCTAAGATTTGTATAAAATAAAACGGGGGCAGGCAGTTGCGCGTCGAAGCTAAAATGCTAATGAGGGGTCGCATTCCGCGTGTATATAACGCAAGCCGTACCGGGACGCATCGATTATCGGTTTTCGTTGCGGGACCACGTGCGTTCTAGTTCGTAGCCTACACAGTTATTTGTTCTAAACAAGTGTGACCTTGAAAGTCCTTATTACGTTAATTTAAATGCTTTTGAAATTTACCAATTTTGAAACGGCCCACCTCTTCTACACAATTATCAATGTTTCCCAACAAATAACAATGAAAAAAGAAATAATGAAAATTTGCCAAGCTTTCATACAAAGGTAAATCTTTCATACACTTGTTTAGGGCACGAACTGGCTCCTAGTGGATGGCTACATAGACTGGTGCGAATACTGGGCGCGCACGGGCAAGAAGGTGAGTAAAATGACGCTATTGCCGATACGCTCGCAGGAATTACGCCCCGAATGCGCTGGATACCAACTGCCCAAGAGGGCGCAGCTATCGCCCGAGAGGACCCGCGGAGCTCTGAAAGGTGGGAACCACATCACGTATGCAAGAGATACGACTGAGCTGAAAAGGCAGATCGCAGACCCGCTATTACAGATCCTCTGATTGCTAACAACACCCAGCATGTGATTGTGTAAACCGCCCGCTAGTTTCCCAAAACATAAATTAGAAGGATGCATAAACACAGCGCTTTGTTCAAGAATGACGAGCGTTTAACACCTGTTGTCCGGCTTTAAACCCACGTGTTGCAGGCCTTCCTCAGTGCGATACGACAGAGATGCTCGGCTGCGCAGAGTGCGAGGCCCGATGTGATCGAGAGACGGCGCGGTGCGGAAAGGTAAGGATATCTGCTAGCTACGAGGGCACCTATATAGGACACGCCCCTAGGGGCGGTACACTGGAATTAAAGGTATCGCGGCCAATGAGGGCACGCGCCAGGCAAAAACGAAGGCCACCCCTGGGAATCAGTCTAAATCAGCCGCGGAAACTTTGAATAGAGAAGGTTCAAACGAATCAGTCTGCGAAACGGAATTTAAACGCTAGGAGGCGTGGGAGGGTCTGTTCAATGAATGAACCTATTGTATAAAGGAATTTAAACTATTTAACTATGAAATCATACAGAGTTTCAAGATACACCTTTAGACCCGGCTCATATCAACAAACAAATCGGGTAAACAAGGATTCCGAGAAAAACACACGGCTTGCAAAAATTTCTAATAATTTTTTCTGCAAATTTAAGTGAACATTTCCCGAATCCACCAAAAGCTTATAAATTTCCTTTATCGTTTGGGTTTGTTTATTGAATTAAATGCACTGCACACCAGATTTTAACCAGTTTATCTAAGAATTTAAGAAAAGAACCTGGCTAGAACTCTGGGCACGACTACAGTACTGACATACATTCAACAAACAAACAGGGTAAACAAGACTGATCAAAACACAAAGGCCTTAAAAACTACAAAACCATATTCTGCAGATTTATGCAGAAATATAGAGATAGGTTAATTTTCTAAAGAAGAATTTACAACTTTCCATTTTTACAGATAAGGGTTTTTTCTTTGGGTTTTAAGCAATTTAAGCCACAATTTGTAGAATATTTAATTTTGTTATGAATTGTTCATCCACATTTGTGAAATAAATTTCACAAAAGTCTCAACCTGGAACTTTTGTGGTGTTTGAAGGCCTATAGTATTTTCAATTATCGGCTTTCAAATTTCCGTATTTAGACCTCTTTCTAAAAACTATATCTTTGTATTTTACTCTGAAATAGCTTTGTTCCTGTTTTTGCGGAATTCTAGTTCACGCAGCGTCACAGGCAGACAAATTAAGAATTGTTTGAAAATCGGACAGGTTATTTGAGGACAGATAGACTACCAGATGTTGGCCGTTAAATCCCAGACAGGACAGGTGGACAGATTGACCGATTGCGTTAGACCACCCAGTCAGAAATCGATTGCCGGATGTTTTTTTTTGAGTTTCTTTTGAGGAATTATGTTGCAAAATTTAAATAAATTGAATTGTTTAAAAATTTTAATTAAAATAATATTTTCTTAAATCAACTGAAAATTTATTTTTAAAAAATATATATGATTTTCGTTTTTTGAGCTTGTGTTGAAAAATTATGTTGTAATTTTTATTTGAATAAAGTTTTTTTTTTAAAATTTAACTGAAAATTTATACTTAAAATTAAAATTTTCTTAGAACTAAAAAAACAAGACGGAATTTCTAGTAGATCCTACAACATTTTATACTTTCATTCAGTGTTATATAGCAACGATCCCTTCTATTTTAAAAGTTTAATCTCTAAGAAGGTTCAACGTCACAGGGTTCATTGTATTGAAATGAAAAAAACAAAATTTGTCTTTTCAGATCATTTTTATACAGATGCACTTTTACCAACGCACTTTCAATACTTTTCAACGCTACAATTTAAGTTAATCTCAGATTCCTAAAAATATCAAGAGGATTGTCCTTTGCCGTTTTTTTTCCGCTCAAAAAAGCAATGTCATTACGACAATCACATCTTCCTTTCACATTTCCAAATGCCATAGTGACATTCAATAAGATTTTATTAAGAGGGATTCTACGATCGGCTCAATTCCCTTGATGCAGTGGATTTTTGATTGTTCGCAGTAAATGCCAGAATAGCTGCCATAAGCCGTAGTACAACCCATTATCCAGGCGCGCGACCCCCCACATAGATCGTTAGAATCATGCTTACCCTTGGCGCGAATGACATCGCATTTCCTGCCCAATCGCAGCGTATTATTCGTAATCTGCCAAAAAACGTGCTCTAATATCGCTTTTTCACCCCATTGCGATCATGACGGCATTAGTGGACACGCGTACAACTTGACGCATTACTCCCACATTACGCGCGGCGACGAAGACAAAGGGCGCGGATGGAGAAAAAGGCGATCATCGTATCAAGTGAGCTGAGGAAATCGACCAGGGAAGGAAAGGGCAATTAAACGTTCCGGGTACGAGAGAATCCCTACAATGTGTCTCTGATCATCTCACGTGAGTGATAGCTGAGATGACCAGAAGTTCGAAGTTTTAATTGAGAATTAGGCAGAAATAGGAACAAGCCGGGAGCTAAAAACAGGGGCAAGGAGCCTTTAGCTAGATAAACAAATCCCGCTAGATAATGGAAATAACGCAATTCCTTTATTAAAATACCGTTGAATCAGAACTCTTTTGTTTGTTTTTACGCTTCTGTTAACCTGCTGATAAACATAGCAGATTTTTACGACCATAAGTATCAATTTCGAGAAAAATATAATTGGAATGTTTCATTTTCAGGTGCAATTAAGTTTTCATTATGTGTGAATCAAGCGAGTGAAGTGTATAAAAAGCGTGTAATCGTTTATTAATTGAATGCCAAACTTAATGAAATTACCAAAATCACATACAAACAGGGGTGACAGCGGGTCCCAAAATTATTATATTATATAACAAGTAACAATAGTTAAAAAAAAAGATTTCTCCGGGGTGGATCCCAACTCTCGATGTTTGTCTGGTCAAAAGAAAACCCCGGTCGTTTCGGTTGTGGAAAATTATTGGATTTTTGCCACCCCCGTTTACAATTTGCAAATGACAAATAAGCATTTTCTTAATCATTTTGAATGAACTTTCGAATTTCATTCATGTTTTAATTCTTCCGCTGATGCAACAAGTTTGATTCATTTTCAATGTTCCAAGCGTTCACGAATTTCAGAAGTTTATAAAGTTTTGTTACTGTAAACAAAATTTTAAAAAAATCAACTTCATATTTCTTTAAAATAATCCAGTTTTGTCGTCTGACACTTTCGCTCTAATATGCCTATCTTATTTCTATAAAAATTACTATCCTTTTAAAAATGAAAGTTTTTCTAAATATTTTTTGTTGCATACAAAACAATGATTTAATAAAGAGTGATAAACACTTATTTTTCGAAACGAACTTTGTAAAGTGTATTTGTGAAATTACACCTAAAACAATAATCTGTAAGGAAGACTGAAGAAATTAAACCGAAGAATCCAGAAATTTTGAAATTCGTTTTTTCACCCTTAACGCCACAACGCTCTGTTCAACCTTAAACAAAAAATAGTTCTAAAACTCGTAATCGAAAGGTAGTCATCTGAAAAAAGGTCATTAATGAGTTTTTTAAAAACTGATTAAAAAATCTTTGTTTCCTTTTTTGAGTAATTTTAGCGTAAGTTACATTAAAACGGTTGCTATTATTTTAATCTATCGTTTACTTCAAGCGTGTAAAATTAAAATTTAAACGTTCGTTAAAGTATAAATAGCCCTATCAGAACAGAGTGATTAAGCAACATTTAAGTTTTCAGAAGGCTTGTACCCGTAGAACATGCATCTGCCGTGGAAACTTATTCCGAGACGTCCTTGGAAACTGCGTCCCACAGTGTCACAAAAAAGAAGCTGAAATACTGACAAATGGCAAAGAAGCTGGTTTACTAACAAGTAATCTTTTGTTTTTACAGCGTTCATTTACTTTTTATTCAGGCGTTCAGAAAATGGTGCCGATCCTTCTGAAGAACATGTGGCGTTCGGTTTTTCGAGCTTTTCGCACCACGGCACAAACCACAATTGCTTCGAATTCTACTTTGTTTTAAAACTTTGCCTGTTAAGTGGACCAACAATACTGTTATTTTTAGTAAATGAAGATTTATTGGAGTAGTCTGTGTTTTTTTTTAAATTTTAAAAGTTTGTTTTGCTTTATTCATAGCTTTTTATCGTATCTACATTGTTTATCTTATACGCAAGTTTTAGGGATTCTTTTATGGGTAAAATACGATATTTCTAAAATGAAAAATTAATCTGGAACATGTTTAATTGCTAAAGTAACGTCAGTTAACATTATCGGTCACAGACATTTGATATGCAAAACTGTATTTTTTATCAAATACCGCTAAATTAATCCTAGCTCAATTTGCAAAAATCACGATCAAATGAATGACATATGTAAAAATCGATACAGCAAAAAACATTTATTAATTATTTTCACTTTTCTTTTCAAATCAATAAACAACTTATGTAATATGAATGGGAACTTTTGATGCTTTGTTTAATTATTTGTAT
Organism: Oscheius sp. G VE-2021; assembly: GCA_022343465.1. Classification (NCBI taxonomy): domain Eukaryota; kingdom Metazoa; phylum Nematoda; class Chromadorea; order Rhabditida; family Rhabditidae; genus Oscheius; species Oscheius sp. G VE-2021. Next base: position 3,406,026 of record JAJQXH010000055.1, read on the forward strand.
TTACTTTTTAGATTTTTTACAAAGCATTTTTTATTGCGTTTTTCTTTCTTTTTAAGTTTGCAAGCTATTTTCTCTTATTTCTAAGAGACATATAAACCTTTAACCATTAAGAAACTACATAACGCAATAATTTTCCTTTTTCTCACTTTGTATGTTAAATTTGCAAATAAAAAAAATCAAAAAGGACAAAAGAAAGTTTGTCATTTGTGAAAAGTTTTAAAAAAAGCTAATGAAACACGATACGAATACGCTATTAAAAGGTTTTTGAAAAGTTGTTGCTTCTATAAGTTTTATGAACTCCATAATATACCCAAGCTCTTAATGAAACCCAAATTTTATATATTGGCAAATGTTATTAGTGGTTTTTCAAAGCTTGTGTTGTTTTTATTCAGGCTTTCAATAACCCACATATCTATGTAAACAGAATTTGAAAGTGTAACCTAAGATTATACGATCACCTTTTCAGGAATAGTTGTTCATCTGACGAAAAAACATTTCCTCGTAAAAGGGTACCCGTTATTGTGATTACTCATTTTACTAATTTTTATTATGTTTTTTTCTTCTCTGAAAGCATACTAACTCCATAATATACTACAACTACATGCCTTCATGGAACTATTTCTCATGTAATGGATGTTTTCCAAATAATGTTGATTTTCCGCAAATAGCCCACATTTACTTAACGAAAAACACTAATTTATCTTTTTGCGCCGTTTGATCTTGGGCAACACGTGATTCTTCGATTCTTCAAATGATGTCTCTATTAAAAGGCACATTTCAACACAAAATGGGAAGATAGTGTACGAAATAGAATCTACTGATTGAATTATAAGCACGATAGCTGCGGCACTTTGTAATTCAAGAAGCGTGAAATTCTCTTTTCTTCTTACCCATCCACGATTTTCTGTGAATAGTACTTCTTGAAAACTCCCATGTTGTATTGATGATGCAATGCGTGCTGTTGCTAATTGGATCCCACGCTTACTCAATCTTGGCCACGTGCTGAACTGAAAGTTGCGCAATTGTACTAAATCACGAAAGAGGGGAAAATCTGAAAAGAAAGGGCAAAATCTTAACAGAAACGTATTTTTTTGTTGAAAGAATTAACAAAGTATTTTAATACTCAAGGACTAAAGTTAAACAGATTTATCTAAAATACACTTGTGCACAGTACTTGATCAAAAACGTTTACGGAAGATTATCTTCATTTTTTTCAGTAAGGAAACAATTACGTTCAAAGTACAAAATGAGCCCGAATGGGAGCATAATTGCTCACCGGATATTATTCTTAGTTCTTATGATTTTTCTTCCGATCCTGAAAGATAAATATTCCGCCCATCAGAAGTGCTTTGAACACACAGAAGAATAATTTCAGACTAATCGGGGTTTGGAAAATTCTAAGGGATATATTAGAAATAAATGAGATTCAAAACATTTAATTTTGATGATTAAAACCATTTTACTATTTTTGAAAACTGGTGTCTAGATTAATCAAAAATGTTTTGAAAAAAATGAAAATTTTAAAGAAATGTTAATTTAAAAAAACATCGTTTCAATAATTTCAATGAAACCGGTAAAACATGAATTAAAAAAACTTTTTTCCTTTCATGATTCCATGCAGATGAACCGATGAAATTAAATGGCCTTTCGCCAAATATAGGTGACTCAGCCCCTTTCCTGAAACTGTTTTGGCCCACACTTAAAACTACGATAATTTATGCCCGGTCCACAGCCCGAGGCTGAAATTATTATTTTTTTTTTCTCGCAAAAAGCGTCTCTAGTGTAACTACAAAAACAACTTAAAATAAAACAGAAAACTTTTCTCGAACTGATATCAAGTTGGTGTTATTCAGGATTTTCAGTTCAACTTTTTTCTCCATTAGAGATAAGCACATTTTGTATGAGGTACTTGTACGTGTGTGTGTATGTGTTGACTGGTAAGGGACGTGCAAGTCATCGTGTTTGATGAAGAGACTTTTCAACTATCGGCTTCGGATTCATCCGTCGGACGATTTCCAAGCAAACGTGATATATTTTCAAGATTATTTATGAAAGACACACACTTTGCACTAAAACAACGAAATGGAGGGAAATTTTGTCCTGTCTACGACGGAAGGCGAGTGTCCCCAGCGCATCATCGAGTTAGTCGTCTATCCGCTCGCACTGGTCAGGATTTCAATTCCTTTACCGAATAATATCACTGTTTTCCTTTTTTCCAGGCGGTTTAACCATCCTAAAACACAACATACACGTTTACTATTCATTTAAATCCCAATTTTGCCATATATCATATTTTCAGGAAAGACCTTTATTATCACAATTGTGTTCATATGACTTAATACATAATTGTTTGCGTGTGAAATTCATCATTTTTGAAATAAAAGTTAAACGAATGTTAAAAACAATACAATACAAAGCACTTTTCAAACTGTAGTTTGTGTTTCACACTGTGTTTCAATGTCTCTTCGGTCCAGTTCTACGATTGACGTTCTTCGTTTCAATTGGATTATTACAGCGTCATAATGTTTCTGAAAGATCTTATTCCACAATTAATTCAGGATTATAACGTTCAAAAGTTTAATTTTTCATTTTTTTCAAACTGCCTGAAAAGAGTGCCTAAAATCGACCCTTTACTTTTATAAAAAAAGGTTTTGGCTGTACGGCATTGGAACCAACCTTTTTTTTAAAACTTCAACCTTATACTGATCGTATGTGTTTACTTCTGTCACACCCACACTCACACCTATACACACACCCACACCCACACACATATATGTACACCTACGTATAGAAAGAGAAAGAAATAGAGAGGGACCTACTTTGTGACTGTCAGAAATCTTAATTATCATTAAAATTGATCGTTTGGGGAAAGACAGACTTGGTATTTTGAATTTACAGCAGCTAATTTTGAAATGCGAAACTGCTAGCAATTGTGGCTAATGGGCGCAACGAAGCGGAAAAGTGCATTGTGCCGAATGGCCAAAATTCACGTTATATGCCAGGGTGACGGCCTTTTCAGGTAATGAAAAACAAGTTTTCGACTTTTAAACAAGAGGGCGCACTCCTTCTCATTGTTTTCTATGAAAGCAGAGGAAATTGTGATTTTGGACCCGTTTTTTGTATTTTACTCATTCATTGTAACATTATACGTCTGGATGGACGTTCCCTATATTCCCCTAGGAAATATTTGCCAAAGTTCTTCCGCTTCGAGTGGTCAACATCGCCTTAGCCCTTGCCCTTCTCAAATTTGATATTGTTTTCCAAGTCTCGTTTTGCTTATCCGAATTAATTTTGGCGCTGTGGTAAGCGTGGCCAGATGAAAGAAACAGTGTTTAACGCTCCGCCGCGTACTCTCTTGAAGGACCTCAGCGGCTGATTTCTAGTTTTTCAGAAATGGCGCCGGATCTTCCACTTCATGTCCTCAATGGAATTACTATTTTGTTCACTTTAATCGGACTTAGTGGCAATTGTCTAATTTTTATTGCCGTTGCAAGACACAAAGCAATCAGAACAAAACACGGTAAACATTTTGCCTGAATCGTTTAGATAGTTTCACAAATAACACATTTATAATTGTAAATTTATTAAGCTTTGCAAAAAAAAGGACTTCAACGATTTTAGGTCTTCTTTTATTCGTAACGGTTATTCTTCACACATTCTGCCTGCTTTCGGAAATTATTTTGGTTCTAACCGGCATTAGGTAAGTTTTTTTACGACGTTTAAAAACATTTTACACGATTTCGCAAGTGAAAAAATAGAAAAAAAAATTCAGTATTATGCTCGTTAAATGCATATTAGTTTTATAAGCCGTTATTTTACAGAATTTCCTATTTTAATGCAAAAATATCGCTTGTAAAAAAATTTAAAAAAAAGAAAGAGTGGAGTTTTTCAACTTTTAAACATTTTTAAAACAAAAAATACTGTTACTCAAATATAAAAAATCTTAAATTTAAAAAAACCATAGCAGAAACACTGTTTGTAAAAATACTGTTGTAGTAGAAACAAGTTTAAAAAATCTAAAAAGATTAACTTTGGATTCGGACCTAGAAATAAAGTTTTGTCTTTGATTTTGCTCTCAACGCGAAAAATATCTTTCTTAAGTGAGTTATTTTTTCATAAATTAAGGATAAAACAATAGCTAAAAAATCTTAAAACTGTAACTTTCTCAGACAGTTCTCGATTTTTGTTTTCTTTCTAGAAAACCTGTTTTTTTATCCGAAAAGACATATTAGTTTGTCTTTTTGCGTTTAGAGCAAAATATATGACCAAACAATATTTCTCGATCTGCTGTTGACTCGACACAGGCAGACAAGGGAGAGAGAATGAGAAAAAGAAAAAGAGGAAAAGAGAAATGTAGGAAGAGATACAGAAAAAGAGAAAGAGAGAGGGGGGAGAGATCGTTTTATTGTATTTTCCATGTTTTATTTTCAGAGACAAACCGATGAAACAGTCCAGTTGCCTCTACCTCGTCGATTCTCTTATTTTCGCGGTTCTCATGCAATCTGGAATGTTTGTCACGATGGGTGCCGATGTTGCACTTTCAATCGCTTTTCCATTAAGGTATGTTTACTATGATTACTTGTACCTTTATTCAGACACAAACTTTGGAGGAGAAATTCCTATGTTTTTATTATGTGCCTACCGCCGTTTTTATTTGCTCTTGTGTCTCTGGTCTTCTGTTATGTCTACGTGGAAGACAGTAACACTGTCTCCTACTGCACTCCTCCTAAAGGCCGGTTTTTACAAAACACAATAGATTATGCATCAAACACCGTACAAACAACATCCGTGTACATTTTATTCCTTCCCTATCAAGTTTATAGTTTAATTGGTGATATTTGAAACAACTGAATGTCAACAATTCTTTTAAAAAAGTGGTAAAATATGTGTGGTAAATATGATTTTTTAGATTTATTATATTTTTAAATGAATTTAAAAATGTGTTTTTTAATGCCTAACAAAAAAACATTAATGAGAGGTTGATCAAAATTTTAATTTTTTTTTAAACCAAATTGTATTTATTATAAATAATTGTTTTCTTCCTTGGTTACAGTAGCACTCCTTATATCGGACAGTTTAAGGACCCAAAAGTTTATGCATCAAAAACCGCACAAATAACATTCTTGACCTTCCTGTCTATAGTTTAATTCCTGCTATTTTTTAACAATTAAATGACATTAGATTTATTAATAAGTGAATGAAAAAATTGGAAACATGGTTTAAAAATACTGCTTCAAATTTTAAAACAATCATTTTTATTATTCTTCTTAACTTTACAACTTTTAAAAGTTTTTTTCTCTTTTTAAAAAGAATGCTCGTTTTAAAGCCTTCAACTGATTTATTACAAAATTATGTAATTTTCATAAATTTCTAAAAACAAAAAATAACATACAAACAAAAAAAACTATAAATAAATGTCCTGGTTTCAAATGTTTATCATCATTTTTCAGCTATCCCACAAAACATGAAAAATTATTTAAGTTATGTTTTGTTAACATTATTAATTATCGCATTTCTCCTTGCAACTGGCGGAGTTGTAACTGCATTTACAAAAGGTATTTTAGTATAAATATAATTTAGTTTTTATGTTTAGAAGATAACATGAGGCAGTCAAGAAGATCACAAACTTCGAACGCTAGCAGAGATAGTCAAGTAAAATATCTTTTAATTTAACATCGATTTTGGTTTTAGATGGTTCAATCGATGGCCGTTACTGCTCTAATTTTTATTGGTTCTTGGTTTTTATGTGTTCTTTTTGTTCACGTTTTAAACCAACTACCTTTGGGAGAAGACTGGCTGAAAATTTTACATTCATATGCGGTAATAAATACTTTAAAAACATGTAATTTTTTTTCAGGGTTTATTTGCACTTACAACATATTCACAGACGTCCTATGTGCTGTATTTCCGTTTTCCGAAATACAGAAAAATACTGCAGGAGAATATAAACTGGGTGACTTGTGGTCTCCTCTTTAGACGACGGTGTAACCTTCATAACAAGCATAAACTAGCATGTTCTCAAAATACCTTACATAATATGAGTGTTAGTTCAGCGCAGAAGCCGAACTCACCTACAAAATAACTTTTTATTTATTTATGTGTAAATAAAAATGTTTTGGTAATTTCGTTTTGTTGGGAAATTTACAAAATTTTGTACACAGAAAGATTCAACACAACCTAATTTTTTCAGAAGTTGAAATTTTTCCAGAAAGCTATCAAAAAAACGGTGGGGAAAGAAAATTAAAGAGTTTTTTTTCTTTGAAACGTCTTCATTGTCGCATTTATCATCCCATATCTAGTTTGAAGGTAAAACACAGAATTCAATGCTCGTTCCACAAGCCAAATAAGTTTTTTGTTTTTTTTCTACATAAAGTAATAATAAAATAGTTTTTTGTTTTGTTTAGACCGTATTTAAAGTGTGCACAGGGCGCGCAAAAAAGAAACTTGGGCTGACCCTCAAAAATTTTTTTTTCAAAAATGACCAAACCATTAATTTTTTTCTGTGTACAGGGTTGGTAGAATCTTTTCACAAATCTTTTTAAAGACATTTTTTTGTGTTTCTTTTCTGCTTAACAGAATTTTCTTTTTCAACGTACTCAATAATAACAAAGAAAGTGTTTTAAAACTATGTATTTTAATTATTGTGTTTTGTTCTAAAAAACGGTAAGCATTAATCACAGAAATACAAATTGTGATGGATTGTACCCTGATTGAATACGTTGATCATATGATGATGCCTTAGATATCATTACTAAGAATTGGATGTAGTCAATGTTTTGCATTTTTTGTACTACTTTCGAAAACTTGTTTTATATTTTATTCAAACATCGGCTTCATACACAATTGGCTAGGCTTTAAAACACAGAAAACAGTAAGTTTTCTTTGGTTTTTTTGTTAGAAAATATTGAGCACCTTTTTGTTTAGTAATACTAAACTCAAGTTTCGTAGTTTCTTGATGCGCATATTTATATTGTGATTCGTAAACTTGAAGTAAACACGAAAAAAGGTTCAATGTTATAATTTTAACGGAACTAACAAATAACAAATAACTATATTGTCCAAAATACTTTTTTGTTTTCGTAAATTTCGTAATACTTGAATGCCACCAGGATCTATTCAACTCTTTTGCCTGGTGCTGAATCATGGCATTCTGTTGTTCAAGTAAGTTTGTTTATTCGCTGACAAGGCAAAACATATCAGGTACGTTGCGTGTTTTGGCATGAGCAATGAAATAAATCACATAAAACACGCGTTGTTTATGTGAATCGTATAGTGCAGCCGGCTGCAATTACCGTCGTGCCCTTTCTAATGTGCGGGTTCACGAAGCGCAGGCGCGGATAATTTAGCGGCTATGGAAGAGGCAATTGAAGTCTTTGCTGCGATTCGCCTAAATGAAAGGCCAATAAGCTCACGTGCCGAGTATTTGGAGCCACGACGTCATTGCCCGGTTCTCGGCCTTTATAATTCACCATTGTTTCCTCATTTAAGGCAGACATCGTCCTAAGCTCCGCTCCCGCTGCTTTTTTTCTTTTTTTAACTGTTTGAAATAAGAAAATTTGTAAGTTTGATTGATTTTTTGAAGGAAATTTGTAAGTCTGAGTTACGTATTAAAACCGCTTATTAAACTTTACAAACACACACATTATTTTTTACTGCATGATTTAAAACAAGGCCGCTTACCAGACAAACATTGAGGGTTCGAATTCGCCCCAGGGCAAACATTTTAGTAAAAGTGTTTTGTTATCTCTAAAAGTATTTTTAATTTTATAGTGCTAGTAAAAAAAAACTTGCGGCGAATCCGAACCCTCGATGTTTGTCTGGTAACCGGGTCGGGACAAAGATTTCCAAGGAGTGCCTCCCCAATTTTGAACAAATGAACAGGTCAAATGAGAAAAAGAATAGAAAATAAATTCAAAGAAAAGAACGTTTTTTGCCTTGTTTTGCTACAACATACCTTATATAAATTTTGCCCTGACCGGCTGCCAGTTTAAAAAGCGGGCAGCTGCCTTCAAATGTACTTTTCTTTCAAACAAAAAACATAAACAATTTCGCATGGTAGGCCTTTTTTCTACTATTATTGGCCTGTTTGCTTCGGCCACGTGTAGATGACACCAAAATTGCCTTTATTTCTCACGCGCTAGCCCACAGCGTGCCTTCTCAATCTCAGTAGAGTTCACACAAGGAATAATAGTACTTTCAGTACTTTCAAAAAATCTGTAATTTGTATTTTGTAATTGTAATTCAAAACCAGGGTTGGACCCGTATTATGTATTCTGCGGCTATTCTACAAGAGCAGATGTTTTGAGCACTGACGACTAAATGTTTTACACGTGGACTGTTTATTAAAACTTTTAGAAATAGTGCAAATGTTATTAAGGGGATTAACTTTTGTGGGTGTTTTTGATAATTAATCTGAATTTTCGGATACAGTACTATTTCTACAAATAACATTTTAAAACACACGCTATGCCGTTTAATGTGTTCCTCACCATATAAAAATCCGGACCAAAACGGTCCGATCCGAGCACTTATCAACATTTTATTTGTTGCAGATTATTAATTTAATCTGTAGCAAAAGACTTTGCAATACGTCTAATGTGCCTATCTAATACATTTTAAATTAAGAAAACATTAAGTGCACGATGATGGGTTTGAACCTTAGTCGTGTGTCTCACTTTGTCTAGCCGGTATGGGTGACGGGCCAAAACGGGCCTGTCTGAAGTAATTTTCAAGTCGACCGGTGAGAAGTATGTATAAGCGGATACTTAAATAAAATTAAATGGAAGTATAGAATCGATCGATACAATGGATCGATGTAAACCTTGCATTGCCCCACCCCCACAGGGAGATTGCTCGGTTCCGCCGTTTTTTCTTTCTTTCTTTAAACTATAATTATGTTTGCAAGTCTAATTGATAACATAAATGCCCACCTATTGAAACCGCCCACCCAGACAGTCGTTTCTGCAGTTTCTCTGGGTAAATGTTTTCCTACCTCTGTTTTCCCAGGATTGTAAATATGTTCTAAAGGTTTTAGCGGATTCTGGTTTAAAGATATAATTCTGCATCTTTAACCTAAAGCTCGGTGCCCTCCTGATTTGAGGAGATTTTTGCTGGATTAACGTTGTTTGTTGACCACCTAGACAGATTCTGAGTATGGTCTGAACTAATTGAAGGATTCTGCTTCTCTGGCACTGAGATGAGATTCTGCAAATCTAACTTCTTAAGATATATGAATTCCTAAGGGACCCCAATTCAATTATAAAGGCCAGTTCGATGTTTTTAGCATATTTGTGCGTTTTTAACCCAAAAAAATGTTTTGTCTTCTCTAAAATATACGTGTGTGTTAATCAGGATAGTTTGGTTTTTGGGTGACTATTTTACACCACAAAATCATCTCCTAAATTGGCAAAACCTTGATATTGAAGACTTTGCCACTGGCTTCTGGAAGTGTCCCTTGACGAAACATGTCAGTTTGACATCATTATTCTCCCTTGTAATCAAAAAAGTGCGATATCCTCTGGTTGTCTATCGACCGAAGGGATCCAGGATGGGCTTATAAACAATTCGCCCCGTAACCATGGAAAGCGGAGTTTTGTACTCAGAGTCACACGATTTCTCCTGAACTGGCGCTGGGCAATTTTTGCTCATTTCATTTCTCGGCCAACGCACGTCGGCATTTTCTCCGGCGCCTGGTGTGCCGCCCGTATTAGAAGGAACCTTTGCTCATTGCATGTGAATTTCCCACATCCTTTCTCAGTACATCCCGTTTTATTACTAATTTTATGACGTAAGCACTTGACTGAAGCGGAATTCAAAACGGTTTTTTGGAAAACGTAGGAAGTGTGACTAGGAAGTTGGTCGTCATGGTTGTACGAAAACGTAAATAGGTTTTTTTCAATTACATCATAGTCTCAAATCTCGAAGACTTAGACCGTTTCCAGAAACATTTCTGAAATAACGCAAGTCAAATACCATAAAGACATATGTCTGTGCACGTTTTCTAATGTCAACAACATTTAAAATTTAAATTAAACTTTTAAGAAAGAACAGTACGCTTTTGTAGTATGTTTTAAAAGTTGGTTCCTGAGATGATCCTGCTGAACATGCATGAAAAACGAAAAAAAGCTGATGTCTTGTTTTTTACTGAATTTTTGATGTGGACCCAACATACACTAAAACACCGTTTTTCGAATATTAAAAAGTTTTACTATTAAAAAAGTAAGTCCAGAAAATGGCTAGATCTCCCAGTGAGATAACGGATCTTCGGTGAAATGAAGATTTTAATTTAATAGAACCTAATCAACATTGGAAATACAGTTTGTTTATTTTGTCAAAAGATTATATACTTCCATCAGATTTACATAATTTGTGATAACAGAATTTGAAGCCCTCGTTTTTGAATTTTTTTAGCCTCAACGTCTGCCCTTTTAAGAATATTTGAAATAAAATACAAAAACGTTCATGTAATTGAAAATCTCAATCTGGCTGGCAATCGCTGGTTTCTATTTAAAAGCTCCTGTTTTATTTATGGGGTTTTCTACTTGGAATGAAGTTGTGCTAAGAAACCAATCGGACTAAAGTTCACTTTTAATCTTTCGTTCTTATTTTGAGGAAACCGATTTAAATAAATTTTGAACTTTTGAACTTTCCGAAACCAACTTTTTATTATTCCTCCCAAAATTCTATTTTTTCTCATTTCATTTTGCAAACTTTCCAAGATTTTAATTCGAAACAAGAATTGTCTTCAGGACGTGGAAAAATGACCAAAAATCTACATATGGAAGCAAATACCGTAATACTATTTTCGTCTCGTTTTTGTAGTAATCTTTTCTAGAAGCAGCTTCTTTGAGCAGGTGAAAATGAGACGAGAAAACAAAGTTGGTCATTCTCAAAATCACCTTTCCGCCGGTTTTTTGTTGAACCTGAATTTCAATTGTGGACGACGTCAGCAGTCCTGTTTGCAGCTGTTCACCTCCATTTTGCTTGATCAATGGGTGTACGCCCGGTGAAATACTCAATTAAAGTAATTAAAACAAGCCGCATTCGAGGAAATCAACAATTCCCAACGGCGAAAAATGTTTTGTAAACAACTTTCACTGAGGTATGTGTTTTAAAATGACGAACTGCCACGTTTCAAGTAACTACCAGTCGGCTTTTCTTCCCGGAACGATTAAGATCAGATAATGGTAGACAATTTCAATAAGAAATTTCTGCCTTGAAAAAGTGTCTCAATCACGCCCACAGACAGTTGAAAGCCACACAAACAATGGAATGCTTTGTACACACAACAAATAAACCTGCGTAAAGACCACGGCAAGTGCAGAGGCGTAATTACATAAAAGTGGCTATTTGAAAACAATTTTTGTATTATTATGGGGTGATTGAATTACATATCACTTTGGCAGCGGCAGTTCTCACAAAACATTCTCAACAGAATGTTTCTTTACTTGTTTTCTCATTTTTTCAAGCGTTTTATTATTAAAAATGTCTCAATCACAAGCAAAAGTTTAGATTTTCAGCAACCCACACAACCAACCTTTAAGTTTTTTCTGTTAAAACAGACAAACTATACGGGTTCGTATCCGCCCCTGGGCAAACTTCCAAAATACAAAAGAAAACATTCTAAAGGAATTGTAAAAACAGCTTGTTGTATGATTCTAATATTTAAATTATTTCATGGTTTTTAAAAACAATAAATGAGCGGATCCGAACCCCTCGATGCTCCTCTTGGAAAATTCTAAATTATTTAGATTTATAACATGCTTCATGGTAGATCAAAACGGACCGGGCCTAGAATTTGGTAGGCTCGGTTTAGTTCGGTTACTAATTTTGTTACACTAAATATATACACGCAGATTTCCTTGTTCGATTTTTTTCTGGGTTGTCCGGTAAACGCAAAGAATTTTCCAAGTCGGCCTGAGCCACCAAATCTTAAAAGTTCTTAGAATGACTTTTTTTTGAAACGTTGCTAATTCAGCTAAAAAGGATAAATTTTTACAGAACAGTTGGATTTTTACAAACACTTTATATTATATTTTTAAAATCACCTTTGTTTCAATTGATAACATTTCAGTATGTGTTGGAAAAACTTGAGACCTCCATTTTCAAACAAGAGAACTCAAGAAAACACTTTTAAACATAGGTTTTAAACAATATGGTACAAGAGAACTTTTTTCAAGAAAATTTTCTGAAAGGGCACCTTCAGATTAAAAACACGCTGATTAGCTGATTTTCCTTTTTGTAATTTTTGAACCATCGTTGGTCTCTCCAATACAAACAAAAAGGTTTTACTACAATTATAAGAGTCACCATGGTCACGAGCTTCATTTCCCACCTAATTCCCATCCGAGTGTTGATGCCGGCTCCAATTTTGCTTGTTCCCCAGGCAACCCAATCTGGTAAACCAGTAACCAGACAATTCAAAACGCTTACCACACGCCTTCGGCGTCATCTGAAAATGTCGGATTGTGTGAAAAACAGCCGTCTGCATAGCATCACCGCTTGTCTTTCAGACTGATACATATGAGAAATTCATTTGAGTAATTGGCATCAATATTTTTCGGGACTTCTAGTGCGTTTGCTTTTGAATCACGTTCACCTTTTGTAAAACAACAGAACATTAGAATCTTATTGATGGGAGCCACAGAGCGGAAATTTTATCACCATATATAATTTCCCATTAGTGCCGCAAGCGGTCAGTAATCACGATCAGTTACAACCTTTCATTCTCAAACAAGTTACCACAACAAGTTAAGTTCTTTTACTTTAAGTATTAGTTCTTAAAATACCGTTACCTGTAAGAAATTATTCGTAGACTGAAAATGTAGGTTTTATCTGAAACCCGTCAGACAGGTTGCTTTGTATCCATAGTACCCAAAAATTATTTTTGTAAGTTCTCCCTTTAAGATCTTTATGGAAACTTTAAGCACTTTCCTAAATAACTCGGTTCAACCTTAACCAATTAAATTTCTAGCGTAAAACAATTAGCAATCGATTGCAATCATAATGGTTTTAGGTTGACCCGAAATATTGAGTTAAGGGTTTCCCTTATCCCTTAAGGCTCCTTAAAGGTTTTAAAGATTCTTTAAGGATTTTAGGGGTTTTAACAAACAAATAAAACGTAAATTTCTAGGTTCTAAAAGTCCAAAGCACCATTTCTGAGGAATTACATTCAAAAATCATTTTTGTGGACCGCGTGGTTACAATATTACTGATTCTTGCTATTAAACTCAGTTCTGCAACTTTCTTCAGCAAACGTCTTGCTAAATCGTTTCCTTGGTCTCCACGTCGTTTCCAAGGCGGCAACCTTTAGAAAGGTTCAAGATTGACGTCAAATAATAGTGTTTACGCGCAATTCATGCGAGCGGAGCTTCAATTTCAAATCTGATCCTCATCGGAAACAATATACTAATACAATTCATCATCTTTGGTTTCAAAAACTTATGTCCGTTCCCCTGATTACTGTATGTTTTCTGGTGCAAAATCACTCGTTTTGTAGGCACTAGCACGAAATTTCCTGAAATGCCCAATGACGGCGGTACTTCACAGCACGCCATTGCATGAGATCGAAAAGGTAGGGGATACAAAATGGATTACTGTAGGACTTGCGTGTGTTTGCCTTCCCTCACGGAACCTTTCGTGTAAAGGACGCCCTTTTTCTCCTCTGCGTAGCAATGGGCGGTTCCTGGCCGTCCTCCAGTCATTCAGTGTGGAAGGCCACCAGCTCGGCTTAAATCCCCGAAATGTTGAATCGTTTCGCTTCTGTATTGTCGATATTTGATTCTGTCTCCGGCACCGCAGTGCAGCTAGGCAACGGCCCGCCCACAGAAGCGCTCATCTACTTCCTACATTTTATTCCAGCCTTTGGTAGACAAGTTTCAATTTTGATTTAATCCCATCAAAACCATCACCTCAACTTCGGTGACAAGTGTACTTCAAAAGATACTTACTTTTCAAACTTCATTTCGCAACTATGACTCTACTTTAACTTTTACATATATAAATACTTTTCTTAAAGCTCATTAATAGTCTTTCTTTCCAGCCGTAAGTTAGTTCAAATTTCAAAGTCATGGCTAGAAATCGGAGGCAAGGGCCATCTGGATGTGTGTTTATGCGGACTAACCGCGCTATTTGCCGTGGATCCCATTTCTTGTCCACAAGCTGATTGTCCCTATTTAGAAGTTCAGCTTTCATGCGTACTTTGGACAATTCGAATGGCGTCGGTGTTTGCTGCACCGCGTATGTAAAACATTTAATGACATTTGCTTGCGCCAATACTAATTTGCAACGTTTAGTTTGCTTAAAAACCGTTGTTCTGGTTTCTAAAAGCCATTTGCTAAAGGTGCACTACGCCTACTGAAATTTACAGCAACAGCAAATTGTTACGCTTCGTTTTTTACAGTCCTTTTCACAAGGTAAAGGACATATAAGTGAAAATAAGACCACACTATGTGTTCTATCTGCGTGAAAATTTTCTTCATTCGCCTATTCAAAAATTTTGTTTATTTTAAATGAAGAAAAACTATGCTGAATTGACTAAATGGAGTTTTCTGATATGACTAAAAAGTATTGCTCCTTTCATGTTCTTGTCAATCCTTGTTCGTGGCAAAGTGCCAATAAATTGGTGCCAAAATTATGATGGATTTTTGGGGATTCTAATGTTGACAGCATAATTTTTGCCCAAATTAAAATTTTTTAATGAAGGGGGATTAGCGAAGAGAGGAAATGAAAATCTCCTGTTTTCAATAAAGTCTAAAGGGTGCGTCGAAAACTCAATAGGATTCATTAGAGACATTGATGAAGAGCTATTTGGGTTTCAGAAGACAGATGAATCCTATCTTATTGACTCAGCCGCATTTAATTCCCACGATGTCAAAAAGTATCCAAATTCTCACAAACTTTGGAGAATTTCGGCACTTTTTGGAAACCTTAGGGTTGCAATTGAAACTTCGCTAATGATGTTACTCTTGCTTAGTAACACGGCAGTCAACAATGTTTTTAGAGATTCTCATCAGGAATCCAATTAGTTGATTGAAAGCGGACCCTCGCAGGCGAGACACGTGATGCTGCGTAACCTCATGCTCATATTAGGCAGTTTCATTCAACGTCAACTCCACTTTTGCACTTCTGACTCCCGCCGTTTTGATTAATTTCCAGCAGACAGTGACCCAATTGGCTTGGCTTAGGACATGCTTATTACATTGGCGTACAGTTAATATAAGAAGGTATGCGTTTGAATTCATATTAATTGGTTGCTTTGCCGATTGAAGCGTTGGTATTTGTAAAAAGCATGTTTCATTAGGTGCGATGAGGCGAATTGAATGACTCCCACGGAAGCGCCTCATCGTAAATATCGCTCTCCCCGTCTCCCCAAAAAACGACCATTTATTTGTTTTCAGTTCCTTGTTTTCACTGTCTTATAACAGTTCTTGTTTTGATGTTGTTTGAGGTAATGGCTATTCCTGTATCCGTAATTATTTGCACTTTTAACTGTTCACATTTTAACTGTGACGTCGAAAGTGCTTTCAGATTTAAGAAGTAGATTGGTATGGGACTCTGTCAAAGCGACGAAGAAAAGAAGATCGGAGAGAAAAATCGGCAGATCGATAAGCAGCTGAAGCAGCAGGCACAGGCAGACGAACGAACTATCAAGCTTCTTCTTCTCGGTATCATTTTTGCGTACCGAATCTTAGTTTCCCAGCAATTTGAAATTGTAACCCTGACGCAGTTTTACGTATGCTTCAACAAATAATAATTGTACGCAATTTCGAGTTTAGTCTCATTTGACAAGCGCTAAAGTCTAAAATTAGCGAAACTAGGATAGTGAAGACTATACTTTATTAAAAAAGTATTTATATGTTATGTGTTATGTTTTTTTTTACAAAACATTACTTTCCATTTTCCGTTTCTTTGAAAATGTGTGGTTGGGGGTTGCGTGACGGAACGGGAAAACAATTTATAATTGTATCCCGGAAGTAATGATTACAATAAAAAGACGTCAGGATGTCATGTGTTTCCAAGAAGAAATTTATTTTGTTTAATCGAAAAGGAAAAGTTTTTTCCCTGCAGCAAATGCGAAAAATTAAACACAAAGATTTTAACCCCAATAAATTTCATTTTGCAGGAGCTGGAGAATGCGGCAAAAGTACAGTTTTGAAACAGATGCGAATTTTACACAGTGATGGTTTTACACAAGAAGAGTTGGACCAGCAAAAGAGGGTACGACTAAAGTAACTAATTCCATTTGTAATTTTGAAATTCTCAGGTCGTCTACAATAACACAGTTGTTGCAATGGCGGCCTTGCTCAAGGCCATGGGAAAATACAGCGTCACTTTTTCGGATCCTAAGCGAGAAGTACGTTAAATCAATGTAATTGAGATTCATCTTAATTTTCAGTCGGATTCCCGTGTGGTTCTGGATATAATCAAGCAAGGAAAGGAATCTGAGCGGTTCACAAGGGAGCTGGCCATGGCTTTGAAATCTCTCTGGAGTGACAAGGCAGTCCAGGAAATTTACGAGTCAAAGCGCTTGGAGTGTCATCTTCATGAAAGCAGTCGATTGTAATTTTTCCCACTTTTCTATTTAAAACCTTAAATGTTAAGTTTCTTCGACGCAATCGATCGAATCGCAGCTGATGACTACATAGCAACGGAGAAGGACATGCTCCTGACAAGAATAAAAACCACTGGCATTGTGGAAGTCACCTTTGAAATTAAAAAGGTGCACTTCAGGTATCTATTGAAAGTCAACCACCGTCTTAATTTCGATTCAGGGTTTTCGACGTGGGAGGTCAGCGATCTGAGCGAAAAAAGTGGATCCACTGCTTTGAAGACGTCAACTCTATCATTTTTATTGCCGCGCTGTCCGAGTACGATGAGGTTCTTTTCGAGGATGAAACTACGGTTAGTTCAAAGTTTTTGAAGTGTTCAAATTGAATTTTAGAACCGAATGAAGGAGTCGCTGAGACTGTTTGACTCCATCTGCAACAGTCGATGGTTCATCAATACGGCAATCATTTTGTTCCTCAACAAGAAGGATTTGTTCCTTGAGAAAATCAAAAGCACGTCGATCAAGGTCGCTTTTGATCACTATCAAGGTGAGGAAAATTGTGTGCTATTAACATAATAGAAAGTCTAAAAATCAATCATTAAAAGAATTGAAAGTCGTTTTATTTGACAAAATTACATACATAAAAGTTTCCAAAACATGGCGGAGTCAACAAAATGGCGTCTACAAATTAGTTTAAACTGCTCTATTGACGCTAAAATTTATATTCTAAAATAATTGTTTGTCGTTAACGTTATATAATCATATTTTAATATTCAGTTGAGCGTATATGTGATCCAAAGTGCAAAAGATGCCAAAGAAGTACAATTTTAGTAACGCAATGCAAAAAGTTACATAGATCAAAGCGTCATCTCTGAGTGCATTTCGGTCAACTCTTTTTTCAGTCATATTTCAATCCCCCTTTAGCGTCTGAGTGCATTTTTTCAGTCCAGTTTTTGAACCCAAATTTCCTTTTTTGACCTTTTTCCGTATTGCTTATAAACCCCACAAAAAAGGAAAATAATTTTTTTTACCAAAACTTTCCAAACATAGAACAAGTCAATTTTTTTTTCTTTGAGTTTCACCTACATTGCGCCCAATTGTAATTTTTGCATGATTCATTTGCCTGAAAAATTTAAATTTTCCTATCCAAATGGAACAATTCTTGATAGTTGCAAGTGAAAATTGAATTTATCTGCACCAAAACAATTTTAAAACCAATTCATCTGGTTCTGAATCTTTTGCAGGCCCACAGACCTACGAAGACTCTGTGAAGTTCATCAAAGAAGAATTCGAAGCCGTGAACAAAAACAAGAAGAAGACAATTTTTGTCCACGAAACCTGCGCTACCGACACTGACCAGGTTCAGAAGATTCTCGACTCCGTCATCTCCATGATAATCCAGCAGAACCTCCACAAGAGTGGTTTGTACTAATCATTTATTCACATACTCACGTGTCATAACCCTCTCCTGAGCGGCTTGATCACCACCCTTAGATTCGTCTTATGTGATGGAGTTCTTACACTTAACCCAATTTATTCAACGCTTATCAGCTTTTCAGTGTATCTCAGTTTATCATTTCACCCAGAAAACGAGTTTTATATACACCGCATATTGCATGTTCCGTGTGATCCTTTCTCGAGCAAGATGATGTCGCATACATTGTATTATTGTGTGACCAAATGCATTATTTATCACGAATAAATTTATTTCACAACAAAATAACAATAAATCAAAATTCCTGATTGTTATTAGTCATTGGTGAAAGATTTGCAACTGAGGTTCAGACTTGACTGACTTTATGGTAACTGGATCCAGAGGAAGAAGGAGGAATTCCTGTTCTTCCGCCTTTTCTTTGCTGTGAAAGAGCTAAAAACAGGTTTTGAATAGCTGCAAAAACTACTTACAAGCTGAGGAAGGTCGTGGTTGGGCTTGAAGTGTCGATGGGGTCAAAAACTTGGCTTGGTCGACGATTCCAGGAGCCCAGCTGTGGCTTAAGTGACCTGAAGAATCCACTTTGATTCAGGTCTAACAATGTGAGCAAGGTTGTGTGTGTGTTTTTTTTTGCTTGGTTAACTAGATGTTTTAAGAGTTTGTTGTCCAAGACCGATGGCTGTAATCTTCCGGAAAAGTCAATTTTAAGCGCCAGAAGAGGACACTAAGGAAAAAGCCTGAACTTTGTGACACGGAGTCTTAAAAAAAGAATGAACTAACGATCATTTTGAATTGACAAATTTTTCTCTTTTCGAGTTAGAAAGAACGTTATTTGGAAAATATACGTTTTTTTTCAACTAAGAATGACGTTGAAAAGCAAAAAACGATTATAATTTGTATCTCTGGGATTCGTTTTTTCTTAACAAGTTCAACTCGTTTTTTTAAAAATCAAGCATAGAGTTTTGGAGTTTCGAAAAGCAAAAGCCTGGCTAAAGACTTTCAACAACCGGAATTGCTTACCAAACCAACGAGGGTTCGGTTCCGCCCAAGGAAAACGTTTTCTTAAAATTAGTTTTAAAGCAGTTACAAAGTGTTCCTTTTTTCATTTTTAAATTAATTTAAAAGGTTTTCAAGTGTTAGCACTGCGCGCAAGAAAGTTTTACTTTATGCGGATCCGAACCTTCGTTGTTTGACTGTAAGGACCCCTTGGCCTTGACGGTCTCGGCATAGGATTTTCGGTGAAACTGGCCGGCCCGGTCCTGAGCCACCCTCGTTTTCAACTTCTGATAGTAATTGTTCATTTGAGTAAGTTTTTGTACACATTTTCGACAAGCCTGTGCCAAAAACAAAGATCGCCTACTTAAACCAATAATAATCATTTTCCAGACAGCGTGTTTTGCACAGGAAAGGATAAAGACATTTCTTGATATAGACTTTTCTTTCCGCCACAATTAATTGTATACAAGAAAGCCAAAAACAAATATGTCTAGCCGTCTAGCAATTCAATAAATGGGTCATTTGCGATTGACCTAACCCGTCATTATAGGTTTGTTTGCAGGGCTGGCCGTCTTTGTACAAAGCCAATCGATTACAGGATACGACCTGAGCCGCATATCTCACCGCTTTCTTCAGCTCTCTGCGGGTCGCTTTCTGTTGAAAACCCTCTCCTTGCACCACCCACATCCGCAGGTAAGTAGGTTCCAAATGGAGATCTAGGGGCCAACGAAGACGAAAAACCTAAAATTTTCCATTTTTCAAAGCAATTATCTTTTTTAAAAAAAAATAAACCTACTTTGGTCTACTGAATTAACCGCAGAATTTGAGAAAAATCCAAGTCGGGCGTCGATATCCTCCGGTAAGGGCTGCAAATTTAAATTTTCGTAAATTTTAAAATTTTTACCATTTTTGTATTTCAAATGTTAAAAAAACTGACCAAAGGCGCGGGTTTTGATTTTTCTTTCTTTTGGGAGCGAACCAATGAAGGTCGACTATTTTTCCTTCCTCCTAGACTTGTCCCAGATCGATCTGAAATTTCCTTCCTTGAAATGTGTCGATTCTAGTTCCCCACATTCACAGTTCTCGGTATCGCTAGAAAAACACATGGGCGCCCACAATCGATATGTGTGTGTTGCCACTATCCAAACAACCCACGCTCTCACACAGCCACATTTCTGACCCAATTCCCCTTTAGGTCTCAGAATGCAGTGTATGACGATCAATTTGGACAAAGTAAAGGAGGAGGAAGAGTGTGAGATTGAGGAAGAAGAGCACAATGAGGAACTTATGGATAATGTAAGATTTTAATTAACATTTTTAATTTTAATTTTAATTTTGAAAACCATGATTTTTTAGAACAAAAGCGAACGCTTCTTGTGTCTTCTGGCTCTGATACGACAGGAGAAGGAGCAGATCTTCGGTGAACTCAAGAAAGTTACAAGTGATGGATCTACTGTTACACCAGGTATGATAATTAACATTTTTTTAATTTACTTTTTTTTAAATAATCACAAGTTAGGAGGTAGGTTCAAAAAATGCAAAATGTTCAAACAAATCAAGACATATCCAAAAAGATATCCAGAGAAAAATTGAAAATATATAAACACCTGTTTTTTTATCAATGCAGTGTGTTTACATTAACCGAAAATTTGAATTTGAAACTTCTTTTAGTTCCATTTCTTAATTTCAGAAGTGAGTAAAATCTGTTTTAAGCTGCCTAAAACCTAAAATTTGTATAAAAATTTAGCAACTCTTTTAAAGGATCGCTTTTTTGTAGAAAATTTCGAAACAACGAATGCTTTTGCCCAAATTTTGAGTTTGAAACTCTTTTTGTCTTAAGTTGCATATTTCGACAGATTATTAATTTCGTATTTTCAGAATCCAAAAGGATGGCGACTGATAAAGTTGCCCAAGCAACATTTGATCTCGGCTTCACACGGAGGCTTCTTGACTACAGGGAGTGGCGACAACGTTTCTGGTGCCGTTGGAAGGGAAATGCCAAGGTTTGGAATTTTATTCTTACTATTTTATTGTTTTTTTAAGCGAAGGAAAGAAAAACGTCTCCGGGAGGGTGGACCACCTCTTCCATGGGAGGCCATGATACTGGATATCTGCGGCATTGACAGGCAAGAACTACCTCATCAACCGGCTCTTCAGAAGTACACTGGTTAGATTGTTACGTTGATACTGTTTATATAGGTTTTAGCTATACTTAATGTCAGCAATGGCTTTCATCCGGATTCTCCACTTGTGAAAAATCCTATAGAAACGGTAAAATCTTAGTTTTTCAATACAAGTTTAAATTTTTAGTTTACCCCAAGTGAATTGTCCTTTGAAGCGTTGATTCAACAGCTCAAGCGAGAACAAGAGGATCAACAACAATCACAGGTAAAATCCAAATCCTTTTTTTTTAATTTCTGTTTTTCAGATGTCAAATGACTTCAACTCTCTCATCTCCCACGAATCTCCTGACGGTTTGCAACCAAACGTGGGAACCTCAACTCCGTGCAGTGAGCGCATCTCCCCCGCAAAGAAGAGGCCGAGGCTGATGGAACCATCGCCACCCAGTTCAAGCAACGTGTCATCTTCTGACTTTCTTGCCAAGACTCAGGCTCTTCTCAATATTCTAGACGCAATTCCAAAAGCCCAAACTCTTGGCTACGAAATTCATCCTACGTTTTTTGATGGATTTTTGATAAAGAAATAAATCTCTTACACAACAATCGTTCTAAATGGGAACTTATAATTTCAGTGCGCTTTGTCGTGTGTGTTTGTATGTGTATGTGTGTATGTATGTGCGTGCGTGTATGTATTTTTGTGAGTGTGTGTGAGTGTGTGTGTTTGTTTGAAAATGTGGATGGTCATGATAGTTATGTTATTCTCTACGTCATTCTGGGTGCCGCCAGTTAATTATAAAATTCAAAAACTCTTACCAAATTTGATATGTTCCGCAGAAACGTAAGAAGTGTTGAAAATTGAGGGTTCCTGAATTTAAAAATAATTTTGAATCATTTAAATTAAACTCACTCTCGGTTCGTGTCGATCACTTGAACTATCAATCGAATGATCGTAACCTTCGTTATAATGGGCACCTAACGGTGAGTAAGATTTGTCGTCCTGAATTTTTATGAAATTTTAAAGTCTGTTTCAATTGAACCACTTGAAACTCTGGAATCTCCCGTAGGTGCTCAATATCATTGACTAGTTCTGCAAATCGTGGTCGGTCTGCCGGCTGTCGAATAAAACACTTCTTCATTAAAGATTTTCTAAAATCGAAAAATAAGGTTTGGTCTTTTGGTTGCCTACAATTGATCTGGGCACCCTGGTAGTTTTGAAAGGGGTATATCACCGGCTCGGAGACGGGCCAAGATCTGAAAAATTAATTTTATTTAGATAAATTATTTACCTGTCAATTTTTCAAAGGATTTTTTTCAACAATAACCCCGCGTAATGAATAGAATGTATAATCAGTTTTTAAAAAAATCAATGTTTCCCGAAAACTTATGTTTGGAAATAATTCTATTTATTTTTTTTGTGATTTTTTCACTTTCAAATTGGCTCACTGAAATTTTAATCCACTACATTTAATAGTTTTTGTCTTTTTCAATAAATCACGTTTCTGCTTCGTATTAGCAAAAAAGACGTCTGTTCTTAAAGTGCGCCTTTTTCAACTGAATTATGGGTCATTTTCGCCCTCTATGCCCTTTCTGTACATTTACGTTTTTGTACTTGCAATAATTAGCTAAAGAAAATGTTTTTATAGTTTGCACTTTCAGCCACACGAGATTACCGACCTGTTGAACGCTTGTGCATTGGGGATAGGGAACTCCTCCCAAACTGAGGATTTCATAGATGACGGCTCCAAATGCCCAAACATCACTTTTGGCAGAAAACTCCTTGTTTAGTGCAGCTTCGGGAGAGAGCCACCTGAAAAGAAAGATTAAAAAGAAATTTTATTTTAAACCTAATCGATTGATAGTCTCCAGTGTCGGTGAAAAAGTGGTTTTCATCAAAAACTCCTCTCAGAAGGCCAAAGTCACCTTAAAATGCAGGGATTATAACAAACATCGTAAAGATTGATACCTAGTTTCACGATTCTGACTCCATTGTCCTTGGTGACAAAGCAACTCTTAGCTGTCAGTCCTCTGTAAACTTGCGATTGACTCTCTAGGTAGTCCCCAGCGCGTCCAATATCCAACATGAATCCAAGAAGGTCTCTCAAAGGCAATTCTGTGTCTCCAGTGGTTGCTCTGAAACAGGCAAATGTGAAAAAAATACCTAGAATCAGTAATTCTGAAACAAATAACATAACAAACCCCGCGGATTACGAAATTTCGATTTTGCTTGAACTCGCCAGATAACCCTAATTTGATAACATCGTCTAATTTGGCTTATGATGGCAATTAATAGGTATGTGTACAGCAGGAAAAGATATTTGGCGGATTCATCAAAACTTTATCAAAACCCTTCTTTCCTTAGAAGATGATAAAAATCGCTGCTTGGTTTTAGTTGTCAGAAGTAAACAAGAATTTTACAGTTTTATCAAATTACTAAAAAAAACGTTACTCCGATTGACAAAAAACTTTAGATTACACCGTGTTTTCAACTTAAGGTTTTTAGGGATCCCTATGGACTGAGGTAAGAAGGATTTCTTAATTTTTATGCCCGAATACAGCTTTTTGAGTAGTTTCAGCCATTTTGTGGTCAGCGGGGTTGTCGAACATTACAAAATGTGGATCTTACCGCCGACACAGAAATTCTCGTAAGTTCCCTTCTTGCATGAATTCTAAGATAATGAAAGGCTGCCTCTGTTCTAGGCAAACTCCAAGAAGACGGATTATATGCGGATGGTCAAAGTTATTCAAGAGAATAGCTTCTTTTATCAACTTGTTTTTAGCCGAACTATGGCATTCTGCCACAAGTCTCTGAAATTTTTCGATTTTTCACTGAAGGAAAGTTTTACCTTTATAGCCACTCTGTCATCTAAAAATGGTGAACTCTTCATTTGTCCTTCGAACACTTCGTATGCCTTGCTTGTAGCTGCATCATCCAGCAGCCTGACGATTTGAATATCATCCACAACTGGGAGACCTAAGAAAACAAAATCATTTCTTATTTGCAAAAAATATGTCAAAAAAAGATAAAACAAAAATTAGAAAACAGTACATTTCAATTCCCTCAGCATGTGGGCAGAAAGAGGCTCATTGGCGCTGTTGTGTCCGGCTATTTTCTCAAGTGTGATGCAATTTCTCGTTTCTTCTATCTTCTTTTTCTTTAGCTGCAGGGCACGGACATAGGTTTTAGCTGAAACATTGATTTTTTAAAATTATCTTAAAATTAATTTCAATTAAAATTATGGAAAATTACCTGCATAGAATAATAGACAAAGAAGAAGAAGAGCGGCCAGTGTGACTAGGGTAATTACCATATACGACCATGTTGTTGGACCTTCTTCGGTGTTTTGTTCAACTAAAATGAACTTTTATATTAAATTCAAATGCGATTTCCTACTCCGATTATCGGTAGTATTTGCGTATGGTCCAAATCCTTCTGCATTTGCTGCCCTTACTCGAAATTCCCAGGTTTTCTGAAACATTCCCTGTTTAATAAAATGAAATCACTTTACTTCATCCTTGTGACTCTTTGCAGGCCTCCACCACAGTTTCCATCCATCTAAGCCTCTGTCGGCTATTTCCCATTCGGTTGTTTTGTTTAGTCTCATCTAAAGAAAAATGTCTGGTAGAGGAAATGTAACCTCGACAGCGTAACTGGTGATAGGACTGCCTCCGTCGCTTTGGGGTTCTTGCCATGACACAATCCATCCTTCTTCGTCAATTCTGGCTTCCACGGAAATTGGAGATGTTGGAACACCAGCTGAAAAGAACTTATGTCTAATGCGTTTTAAATACAAATTCTGTAAACAAGGTTGGCCCAAAAGCGGGCCAACCTTGGCCTATGGATCCCCAAACACAGGTCCTTCCCTTAACCAGGCAAACGTTAAGGGTTCGGATCCGCCGTGCAGCAAACTTTTTTAAAATAATTTTTCCTACTAATAATAATGTACTCAAGTGTGTTTAAATATTTTGATTGGTTATAAAAAAGGCGCACAAAAATCTTGTAGCAAAAATCTTGTAGCAGAACAAATAGCCGGCCGGGTCGAGCCACCCCTATCTGCCATTGTTGAATTATACCATTGTCATACTAGAATTATACTATAAAAGAATGTTTTTCAAGATGTTTTTCACACAAAAAATAGGTAACCTTTTTCACTTAAAAAATCGGTAATGGACAGAAAGCGGCCTGAGGTCAGCAGAATGCGCGGAGAGCGGCCTCAGGTCGGCAGTAAAACAAATAAATGGCCTGAGTTTGCCTGAATTTGAACGAAGTTGACTAGTTTGCACCTGGCGTTTCGATGTATTTAACAAAATATTTTTTTAAAACAACTAACCTTTCGTTTTAATCTGTTGAACTCCTTGGTAATAATCCTCCTTGTATGAATATTCTTTTCCTCCAACCGAGTAAGACCCCGTGTAAGCTGCGACGAAGCGATAGTCATATGATGTAGCAGACAGAAGATTGTTGATTAAAACTGAAACTTCACAATGAAAAAAAAATTTTCAACAATTACCCAAAAGTGTTGGAACATTTGGATCAAAAGATGCATTCGATGGCGCTTTCCAGGTCACAGTGCTTCCAGACTGAATTAAACTTTAAAATAACAAAGAAAACCAAGACTTTCAAACTTTTACTGCAAAACGCGTGTTTGCATGTGTGTTTGCGTGTGCAACACGGAAAAACAGCTACAGAAACCCCATTGCTGTTTTAAGCCGGTTTTACTAGCATTTTCAAAAAGTTTGAAATCAAAACAAGCAGAAATTACACCTACCTCTTTGTACTGAACAGAAATGGAAGCTGGAGGTAACTCCGCCTGAAGACTGTTCCACCTAAGAAGTATCGAAGATCCAGTAACATTATCCGGACGCAGAGTTCCTCCCACATCTTTTGTTCTTGCCGTTGCTTCTGGTGAAGTCGCCTCCATATCCTCCAAAAACTGTGAATTCAGGTGGGAAATGTGAATTGCTGTCACCTAAAAAGGGTAAATTGCATTACTGTAACTTAATCATTACCCAGAACTTGTATTCAGTGCTAGCTCTGAGATTTGATATTTTGGCTCTGCAAGGGGACGACAAACAAGTGGCAGTATCTTCCGCCAAAGGAGCAAACCCTCCTTCAGTGAATTCTTGCACGGCGATGGTTGAAGGTGAAGACAAACCGGCTGCCTGTTGAGTTACCTCAATCGACAATGAATTCAGAAACATTTTGATTTACTTTGTATTTAATTTCGTTGATCGGGGCATTTAGAGTCTCCGGAAGTGTCCAGTAAAGGAAGACGGTGTCAGGGGTTACGGAAATTACTTGCAACTCCCTTGGGGCGGATGGATAACCAAACCTGAAAGAAATATTTCTTAGTAAAACAATTTAACTGAACCCTGTTCTAAAAGGACGTGGATCAGAAATTCCGTTGACATCTGAGTAACGGTTCAACCAAGCGATTGTTATCTGAAAGATACATCGTGTTATATAGAAGGACTGAAGAACAGTTTTTGCTGTTTTCTAGTTCATTCGTATGTTTACAAAACAGTTGAGTAGAATTCTCAGTGTTATTTTATTCACTTTTTTTGACATTATTTAAGAAACAAAAACATAGGTGTCGGCCCGCGTACCAGACAAACATTGACGGTTCGGATCCTCCCCATTTTATTTGCCATTGTTTGGCTTACTTGTGATGATGTACAAAAATAGATGTGTAAGTTCTAACAATCTTGTTTTTTTTTTCAAAAAATGATAATCTGAGTGGAGGTCCCATAGTTTTCGTAATCCGAATAGGCTACCTGTCAAACTATATTTTTCAGTTTTCTGTTTTTTAGTTAAACATTTCATATAGATTTTTCAGAGTAGATTAATTTGTAATACATAGCTAAAATACTTTGCAGTACTTTAAATGTTCAGCTAAAACTATTTTAAATTGAGAAAAATATGGATCGAACCTTGGTCACGTGTCCAACAACTTTGAAGCTGAACATCTCTTAAAGATCGGGCATGTTTTGGTCAACAAGTCAATATTTATTTGGTTTATGTTTTTAAATGTCTGATGAAGATTAAACTTGCAAATAATTCTTAACGTACCTCATAATCAGTTTCCTTATCAAGAATCCCATTTTCCACATGAATTTTGTCAGTGAAACTTCGAATATGTTTAACTTTTTCGGCGTTTTTGCGAGTAAAGTAGACCTAAATGTTTTAATCTAAATAGACAAGTTGTGAAAATCTACCTCGTAGTGAGTTTGTGGAAATGAGACACCAGAGCATGCAGTGGGAGGTGGTGGCTTTTGAACATCGAGGAAAGATCCGGTTTTTCCTTCATTGACAACGCTGAATTGGATTCCAGTAGAAGCAGGTAGGGTGAAACAGGAACGGTCTAATTTGAAAAATTGTTTGAGAAAATATGATTTCTACCTGGGAATGGTTGACTGCTCTGACTGACGGCAAGAATTTGTCTCAGAGGAGGATTGCTGATAGGAATTGGCACGACTGCCTCTCTTCCGTAGATCAGCATTTCCGAAGAAGTTACGAAAACGAACAATTTGTCGGCGATAGCGAAAGCAGACATGGCTTTTAACCCCTTCTCTAAATGGAAACTAGAAATTAACCTGTCAATTTCAAACCTCCAAATTTGTTCCAATCGATCCGTACTTCATTACATTTGTTGTTCTCTTCAAGGTCAACAACTATCAATCCGTTCCAAGTAAGGGCATAGATTTTTGGAGAAGAGGCACGGTTCCAGGCAAATTCTGTCATCATCCATGTGACAGTCTGGGAAAAGAGACAGGGCACTGCAAGAGCCAAATTCTGTTCCTTTTCCTGCCACAGATTTAGAGAAAATAAAGATCCATTCCTTGTCAGGAGGTAAGCAATGCTGAAACCCAACTTAAAGTTTTTTATTAAAAAGAACTAACTTTTTAAAAGGATCGAAGGTAAGTTGCTTTGCATCCGTGGCTACAGTACTCAGTTCTATTAATTTCCTTGGGTTGAGCAGAGAAGTTGTCAGAAAGGGGTCAAGGGAGATTTGGTAGAGAGCCATTCCAGAGACGAAAAGGAGACGGTTGGCCACCCAATCGGAAGTCATGGCTTCAATTCGACCGACATCTCCTCCTATTGAAACCTAAAGGAATTTTTATGTGAAGCTTAGTTATTACTTACTTTGTGGACGATGTTGTCAATATCGTTTGTATCGATTTGAACGAGTAAGGGTTGAATTGAATCGTGCTCTTTTCGAACAGCGAATAGGTCATTTCCAATAAAAGCAATCGCCTGGTATTCCATCTGAAACTAAAAAGTTTTTTAAAGGTTGAGATATGTGAATATGTATATAATCATTGCAAAGATTAGATTTGGAAAATTGCAAAACGAAAGTGTGCGTGTGTGTATGTGTATGTGTAAGTGTACGTGTACGTGTGTGTGCATGTATTTAGGTGTACAAGCATATCTGTATGTGTTTAGGTGTACAAGCATATCTGTATGTATGTGTATACATATATGTGTATGTGTGTACGTGTTTACGTGTTTAGGTGGGCAAGGACATATGCGTATGTATGTGAGTACGCGTGTATGTGGTTGTGTGCACGTGTGTATCGGAGTGTGCAAGCAGTTTTTCTTCATCATATCTTCTTTCATGTTATTTCTTAGTTCCATGTTAAAAATTCACAAACCCTGTTAACTTGAGATATTTGCCGTTTTTCTCTCTTCCCAGTCAGATCGTTGCTTATATCTGTGATGGCCATCAACGCATTTGTCGAGTCAATTGCAAACAACCGCACCAGTGGCTTCAATTCTGAAGGCATAGACATTACCTATTTCATACGTTAGTTGCCTTACCACTACTGTCAATTACAACAGGCTCTGAATACGATCCAATGTTACTCGGCTCATTGGCAGCTGCCACACGACAACTAACTTTTCCACTTTTAACAGCAAATGAGTAATGTGTTACGGAACTACTAACTGTTCCTCCTTGCGTTGTGCTATCCTCCTGATGACAAATATGATGATCAAACAAAAAACATTCTTACTTTCGAACAGTTGACTATGTATTGGAAAGGGGTTCCATTCCATTGTACTGGGGCATTCCAGAAGAAGGATATTATTGCACGAGCACCATCGACCGTTTTCTATAAATTTTAAAACCAACATAGGATATAATGGTACCTGCTGAGTGGCATAAATGCTGGTTCCTGTCGGAGGCCCAGGTGGTTTCACAGGAGCCTGCAGCCCGGTTTTGTTCATGGAAATTCCGGTCCAAGCGGTGAAACCTGAATTATTGTCAAAAAGAAGAATGAAAAAATTGAGAGTTGGGCTGGAAATGCCTTGAAAATTGGGAATTGGACCATCCGGGGCGGCCCGAAAACATTGTTCTTACTGTGTTAGAGCCAAAAATGAGAACCGGCCCGAGCATAGAAAAATGGGGTGATTTAGTAAAACAAATCATCCTCTACCGGTGAGAATTAGTTGAACAAATCTTGGAAAACAATAATATACGAACCTTCCACATTTACGTCGAACTTTTGTGCGGAACTCCAAGCCTCGAGCAGATCTGCAGGCAAATCAAGACCATTATCAGTGGTGACTTCAATCCTCTTTTCACCTACCCCCAGTTTTTCACGATATAAGGAAACCTGTCCAAAAAAATTAATAAAATTTCGAATAAATAAACCTTAAAGAGTGTCTTTCCAATTATTTTCCTGGGTTCCAAGTTCCAAAGTAATCTTTCTTTCTTCTCAGTGCTCATTGAGATTTCGCCTGCAAAAAGTAATTGAAATTATGTATTGTTGTTACCAGAAAAGCTTCCAAGGTTTGTTGCTCTTTCAGTTGTCAGAGGAAGGAATGCCACAATGGAGTCCAATTCTAGATTCATGTTGATGTACTCCATGTGCTTGTCACAGACTCCGACGCGGCCCTGAATTCAATTTTGTTTTTATTTTTTCTTGTTCGAATAGAAAATGAAAATTATTTTACATAGGTGACCAGAGAATGGCTTTTTATGGGTTGGATTCCTCCTTGCTCCTTAGAATGACTAAGTTTTCCTGTTGCCTGCTAACTATTTTGTTACTGGCGAATAAATAAAGTTATGGTCTCCAAACTTTGGCAAATGGTCGGTGGAAACAAAATTTCTAAAGTTTTAATTTAAAAATGCATTTTTACAATTAAAAAAAAATGCTCTAAATACCAGCCTACAAGTGTATGCGCGGAAAACTCGATGTACGTGACCCAGAGGTTAGTGAATTGGTCTCCAAACTGACGGTTCCTGGTTCGGTTCCCCTCAGAAGCAAAATTTCCCCAATATCTTGCGCTGGGAATGTGGGTAAACTACTTTATATTTTCACTACAATGCTTTTAATTTTTAAAGTTAAATACAAAACCTTGAAATTTTTCCGGCCTTGAAAACATTTTTTTCAAAAGTGAATATTTAAATTTCCTCAGAAGGCCTTACTATTACATTCTGAAAACCAACCTTAGTAGTAATAAAGAATACTTTTTCGTGTGCCACAAACAATTGTTTTATCCTGAAAGCGAATGACTTAAGAAAACACTTATATTGCCCACTCTGGCATCGTCGTACTCTCAGACAACAGTCTTGGTGTTCTATCTTCCTGGTTTGCTTCAAACAAAACAAGGGTTCCTTTAGGCATCCGAAGAGCATAATGGACTTCTCCAGTTGTGTCGTCCACAGAAAGCCCAACAACCTGGCCGCAGTCCTCGGAAACAGAAACACAGGAATAGTACCTTAAATACCAGTTCAATAAACCCTTAGTAGTTTGAACTTACGTATGATCAAAGGTCCCAGTAAAGCGGAATGAAATGATTTGATACGGCGTTGCCACAAAAAGTAAAGCTCTACTTTGAGCAGCTGCCAAATGACTGATTGTTGAGTGACCAGTGAATGGAATTGTGGCTGATCCGTCAAGAGTTCCTCTGTTTATCCAAACCTAAAAAAGAAGATAAATTTTGATTGAGGAAAACGAAACATTGCTAGAAGTGACGTAGAAATAGGAAAGAGTCGAATTGTCAACAGCAAATGGACGGTGAAGGTCAGTTGGCAGTGAAAATCCAATTGCTCCTGGTAGTTCGAGTGGTCTTCCCAGGAGATCCAGAACTTGAGCAGCTTCAGACGTCTTGGAGATGAAAACCATGGGTGGATCTAGAAAAACAAAGATAAAAATATTTTCGCATTTTACATGTTTGTTTCATCAGTGCTGTATCCGTCGAACTGACAAGGGGAGATGAAACATCCTCCAGGATTCTTCTTAGTTTAACGTTGTATTCCACTCCTGGTGAAACAGGAACAGTCTAAAAATAAATCATAAAATTGTTTAATAAAAATACTAACCAGATTTGTGCCATTCGGGTAGTATACTTGAGAAAAAGCCTCGTGGGATATGGTGACCTCGGTGCTAACATTCCAGACTTTGTAGCCAGCAACTGAAATCTGGAAAGTCTTTCACTTCAGTAGAGGTAGAACAACAAATAATTTGAAAACTACAATCTGAAGGTTTCGACTTTCCTATCATGTATTTTTTTCTGTTTTATCTTTTTATTTTAAAATCGATGTAATTGTTTAAAGTTGAGTTTCGGTTTCGGATTACCCTATTTGATCTTCGTCAAAAACTTTTTTTACATAAGTAGTTTGACATTTGTTTATTATTTTATAATTATCTTTTAATGGAACGAGATTAGATTTTAAAAAAAGGAAAGTCTTTAAACGTTACCAGTTGTAACGTGATCGGGAACCGGGCAGAATACTTTATATAGAATTTTGG
Source organism: Oscheius sp. G VE-2021 (assembly GCA_022343465.1). NCBI lineage: Eukaryota > Metazoa > Nematoda > Chromadorea > Rhabditida > Rhabditidae > Oscheius > Oscheius sp. G VE-2021. Next base: position 3,437,878 of record JAJQXH010000055.1, read on the forward strand.
TTTGTGAGCTGGGTTTACAAACCAACATTTCTTGGTTCTGTTCTCATCGTACAATAAGTATTTTGCATTAAACTAAGGGGTTTGTAACGCTAATTTGTATGATATAGTTGGTTTTCATAATATTCAAAAGGAAGCTGATTATTTTTCTAAAACAAACCTGCAAATGGCTCCTTTTCAGAATCAGTCCAAGTTATCAAGGCTTCTGTGTCAGTTGAAATCATTGAGACTTTGGCAAATGGATTCATTGAGTGGATGAAAGCCGGCTGTCCAAGAAAAGCAAAATCTGTCAGAGTGGCAGCATAGAGATATCTGAAAGGTATAAACTTCTGAATTCAATTAAGATAAACCTGCTGAAATACGGTTGTTTGTCAACTTCACTGTTCTTCTGGTCTTCTGAATAGAAACAGACGGCATCAATAGGAGCTTCTCCACATTTCTCTCGGGTCCAGAACAGTCTTCCAGATAATACAGCCAATCGAGTTACCTAACAAATTGAAAGAAAAAACTCTTTTTTCTTACTTCCATGTATTCAGTGTGCCTATTTTCATGAACTTCTTGAGATATCACATCCAGAACGGCGACAGAGCTGTTTTTCAGAGCTGCGTAAAGTTCATAGTTCGTGTGGTCCAAAAATATACTTGTGGTAGAACTGAGATCTGATGAATCGTTAAAACTTTCCATTAAATTGGTTACCTGGTATTGGTTTAACATCCGAAAGAGTGTGGGCTTCCTGAGATTGAAACGGGAAAGCCGACGTTTTGTAAGTTTGATGATCGGCACCGACAAAGTAGAGGAATCTGAAAATTTTCATTTGGTTTTAAAGAAACTTATTTTTTATGTTTAGGAGGGTATGTTAATAGAATCTGGCAAATTAATGACGTTGGAATTTTTTTCATAGTCTTCAATTTTTTTCCTTTTCTTGTCAAAATTAGGCTAAATGATAGGCTAAATATGAGATTCTGAGACTTTTAGATCAATATCGATTGATTTTCGTCCTCGGTTTACTGTAGCCAGACTCAAGACAATTCAAAAAAGTATGTTTCTTTAGGTTGCTGGCTGTTAAACTATAATAGTATTTAGAAAAAGCCTTTTCCCGCAAAATATTTCACTTTAGTCGAAATCCTACTTTTCTTATTTAAGGCCGTGGATCTTGTAAAAAAATACCTAACGCAAATACGGGTGAAAAGCGTTTAAGTACGTGATTCTGTGACAGGCACAGTTTGGGACATTTAACATTACTTTGAAATCAGGGCTATCCCTATTTCATTGAAATTTGTTAAACATTGTTTGGATAAATTTACATTCATGTAAACCTATGGTGCCTATTTAGGTATAAATCTAATTTAAATTTTCTGGGCAAAATTGGGGTTCATAAAATTTTGAAACATACCCATTGACTATATCCAAAGCAATCTGGCGAACAGGATTCAAACTATCTGAATTCGCGGCTAAGGTACATACTCCCTTTTCCAAGGGACATCTTACAACTCCTTGCTCTCCAACAACTGCGTAAACAAATGCGTTGACGCCATCTGAAATTGGTTAATTCAGCAATCAGCAGATATGATCTACCGTTTATGATCTGCCAAATCCTGTGGCCTTCACCCTGAGCCTCCTTAAGCACAATTTTGTCTGCTTCAATTGCCGTTTCGTTAAATTCCATGGACACTTTCCACAAAGTCCCGTGACTGCTGCCAACCACAGCTTCCGTGGGAGAAATTCCACAAACGGCTGAATGTTCACGAGTTGAAAGAATGGAAAGTAATCTACCCGTGAGTATTTCACCCTCCGGCACTTCAAAGGGTACGATCAGTGGTTCCTCGCTCACCACGTAATCGTCAACATTTCTCATTTGAAGCAAGTGCGATCCATTTACCATCATCAACCTCGTGGGAGTTGTTTCGGAGCCCAACAATAATTCTGAAATGGACTTTTGTGCCTCAAGGTACAATATATTTTTAGTGCAACCACAAATCACGGCTTCCTGGGAAAACACAGTGATTGAGGAGATTATCAGTATTTTGGTTAATGTGGGGGCAATTGACAAACCAGGAATTTTAGAAAAAGTACTGCGCCAGATGGCGGACAGAGATGCAAAATTCAAAATAGAATTTTCACTTTTTTCACTTTACATGTTCCACAACAAAAGTTCAAATAAACTACAAAGCACATAGAAAATTGTCGTTTTCTCCCAACTTGCATGATTATAATTAAGATCAAAGTAGTTCAATCGAGCTATGTTTCAGGCACAGAAATGCATGGTAAGCATCACCAACTCTGATTTTGGATTAGGGCTGAGAACAAAGTTTGCAAAAAAATACGTGAAATTTTAGATTTCGCGAAAACTCGCTTATTGAATTTCAACGCCCTGTGAGATTATATGGTAATACACTCAAAATCATTATTTTTAGTTTGAATGGTAACATCTCTCATTGGAATATGTTTGGCAATCTGATTTTGGAATCAGACTGTACATATCAAAAGGGATTTAGTATGAATGAGATAGAAAATCTGCTTAGGCAACAGAAGCCGACCAAAAAAAAAGAATATTTCTAAAAGAATTTTGGGGTTTTTGCGATCGAGATCTATATAAAATTTATAATGATAACGCGCCTTTTTTTATTTTCAAGTTACGCATTTTGTTTTTCCTTCAAACTTTTTTTATTGCCTAACTAATACAAATTTACATAAAAAAATTGTAATTTCATTCAGCAAAAAGATATGTTTTTTTAATGGGCTTATATGAAGCTCAACTCCCTAATATTGGAACCGTTCTTCTGGAATGGGGCTGGACCTTTTGTGCCAACTTTGTAGTATTCGACCACTTTTAGCAGCAATGTTGAAAACCTACCTTCTATTTTCTTGAGATCCAAGGAGGTTGAATTTGTGACTGGGGCTTGTTCGTCAGTCACAGATGCATCCGTAAAAGTCACCCGGCAGCAATTGTCAGTTGGAAGATTTTTGAATAAATGACATCTAAACCCTATTTGTATTTTTAATAACGAATAAATATACCGTTTGGCACTGACGAAAGATTGAATTTCAGTTCCATCCATAAGCGCAACTGCCAATTTCACTTTAGGCTAAAATGAAATTGATTCAATTGACCATTCAAAATCACCTGATCTCTGTTTATCCTCCAACATACGGCTACTTTGTCAACAGCCAGTTGCTTTTGGTGAGTAATTTCCAGAAGAATTGGAGTAGCAACGGCTGGCTGATCGTAGTCGACTGCCCGGGAAACAACCACTCGATTTCTGTAGAAAACAGCCAGCCGAAACTGAAAAAGTGAGTTTCAGTATAACTGAATGAGGAAAAAACCTCAATATGAGGAGCAGATTCTTGAAGCACAACATCGGCAACAAGGCTTGAATTACGAAATGCCTACAAAAAAGTTCATGTTTAGAGTTTCCAGACCGTTGCTGATAGTTGTGTCCATTTCCAACCGGCGTGACCTACTCTCGAGCGGGAATGTGCTATCCATTGGACCGAAAAACTTTTTTATACTGGATACTAGGAAATCCTACTTCGGCAGCTGCGATTTCTTGAAGTTGGGGGGAAACAACATCGGGAAATCGGAAAATGAGCTTCAACCCTTCCTCACTAGGTTCTGTAGAAGTAGTTACTGTATTGACTAGTTCTGAAAAGAAAAAGCCATCATTTCGTGTAAAAGCTAAACCTTGAACTTGGACTAAAAAGGCTTGTTCAACTGCCTGACATCCTTGAGAACAACTATCAAAAACTATCCCTTCTTCTGAACATCGGGCATGGCACCGTGAAGTTGGTTCATCCAAATCACGGCAACCATAATGACACTAAATTTGTAATTTCAAGTTTTAAAATACTGTAGATTACCGATTTCACAGCACAACTGAATCCACAGGTGTTTATAGTCTCTGCTTTCCATGCCAGTTCCCCTCGGGCAAGGGGAAACGCCTAAAGTAGAGCATTAGGTAAGTCAGTCAAGACCATCTCTCATAACGATCTCCGTGAAGTGACCTTCACCTGTCTGCGTCTCAGCGGAAATCATAGTGTTTTGTCTAGGGACACACGCCTATTTCAGCAGCTTTTCGAATTAGATAAGCGTGTCAATGTCATCAGGGCAATTAGTGTTAAAAATAAAATCGATAGGTGATTTAATTACGTTTATGTAAAAGTAAATTTCAAAAATTTGATCATTTGTGAAAATATTAAGATTTCTAAAGAGTAAAACATGAAAAAAATGTGTGCGCTTCTTGTTATTTTTTTTCCGCGAAAAATAATTTGCAGCTCTTTGAGAAATTTGCAAAAGTAACCAATACGTACCTTAGCTTAAACACATATGTTGTACGCAATTTTGCGTTTATTTGACAAGGGATGCAATAGAGGGAACTAAGATTTCTATGTTTTTTGTATGAAAACTTAACCCGTTGGAAAAAAATATTGTTAATTCCAGTAGCTTAAGTTTTGACAAATGAAATGATCATCTAGCAACGCATAAATAAAAAAATGTAAAGAAAAGTCAAACTTTAAATCAGTAAACCGTAAGTTGTTTTTTAAATCTTGGAATTGTACCGTAAACCAACAAATAACGTGTTTGCATGTAAATATTCAAAGTTGTTTTATAGAAAATTAATTTCACGAGTACACTTTGTGCTTGGATATTTTGTTTTACTATTATTCGATGAATGTATTGCTAAAGAGCTTGTGATTTCACCGAAGTTAGGGTTTTCCGTGAGATTTTGGGCCCAATTTCATTAAACTCCCACCAAATTCTTATCAGCGCATTGATCTTGACAGCTTTTCAACGACGACGAGAAAACGGTCCCTCCAGCTGTGTGAAACAAAGAAAATAGTAGAAGAATAGGTCCCATGTCATCAGAACATCTGAACTATGGATAAGAAAGGGTAGAAGTCAAGCGATGGATTACAATTAAAACAAATCAGCAGGAAGTGCCGCCTGATAATACAGTCCGACCGACCCGCGCGGCCGAGAACTTTTCTAGATCGTAACATCGATCGCTCTCCTGTTGACGGCTGCAGATGACACTTTTTCCACGGTCGCTCTCCGGCTTTCAATCACCTTTTCCTTCTTCTTACGGGAAAGGAATCCCTTTTATCTCAGGATTTCCGCTGGAAGGACTACGGGTTCAGGACATCAATAGACCTTTTGAAGCTATCATTAGAGCAATTATCTTGCAAGTCACCGTTTTAAGGCTAACAACTTTGATTGCAGGGTTTTGAAATTGCGGCTTTGTTTGCAGGCCCTTGAAATCACATATTTTGTTTAAAGGGGAAGATAAAAAACTGTGCCAATCTATGTATTGTAATAAGGAAACATAAGGTTAAAACCCCGAAAGTATGCAACAAAGTGCTGTTTTGGCACCTGTTGTGACTCTTATTGTCCCAACTTGTCGTTCTTTTGAAAAACTGCAACTATTTTTTTCTGATGTAAAATAAAATGATAAAAGATGTTGTAAAAAAACTGGTAAAATGCAAAAGATACTGTGTTCGGAAAGATTCAAAACCACTCTATAATCTTTTACTGTTTTCTTTGGCCAAATGGTTGAAACTGCTTGTAGTCTCAAAGTATACTCATTTGAGGCAATTTTTTGCTGCAAGTGTTTTTCAATAATTGCACTTTTTGGCGACATACATAGCAAATACATTTTTTCTAACTTTTGAAAATTGGCTCCCTCGGGCCGCAAATTTTGGGAGGTAGGCCACCCACACAGAAATCGGCAAACACGGCGCCTTACATTTTTACATTCCGACTTTACCAATACATTGTTGTTTTCGCAGTGCCAAACTGAGCTGGTTATCGTCCGTATGAACCAAAAGTTATGAATTTTGGCGGAATGTCCACACATCGCAAAACAAGTTTTTGGTGAAATCTTAATTCCCACGTGTTTTTTTCAATTTTCTGTGGAAAATTTTTTAAAACAACAATAACACATATACTTGTTCACTCATTTCAATAGAGATAGAATTTTCCAATATTTTTCATAAAGGAGGTTTGCCTATATGCCTAGTTTTTGGAAAGAAAGTTGACGGTTCCTTTTCTTGTATTGCGCCAAACTACAATTTGCAAAACTGCAGTCCACCCTTTCCCAGAAAACATTTACTCGTGTCGGCAGTTTTTTCCTATTTGTAGCAGATGTTTTTTCTTGCTTTCAATGTAACAGCGAATACAAAAGTTTTTCTGTGACTATTGAAAATAGTCAAATAACTTCAAGTGCAGTTTGACATCTTTGAAATCCCTTGCCCTTCAAGGGCTATTCAAGTAGCAGATGTGCAGATGGGCGGTAATCCGCGTTGTCATAGCTCCGGCGGCACCTTGTGACGGCCACTGATTAGCGGCCGTTTAAAGGGCAAGCAAGAGAAAGCAGAAAATAGAATGAAATTTCCTTGTTTCTTGGCAAGAAAACATAATTGTGGAGAGTACACGTGAGCCGCAAGGCAGGTGATCACATCTTGGTTACTACTGTCCAACAAATTGGGGGTAGAGTACCGGTGGGGGGATATGGTAAAGGAGATCGGGTCAATCACATCATTGATAAAAGAAGGAAAGGGAAGGGTTAGGTATCACTTGCATGGTCACCGGGTGGCTTGAGACAGTAACATTCCAAGAGTCTGATGGCTGTTGGAACCAAGCGTCTTTTCATCTGAGGGGAATAGAAGATGTAGAGATAGAAGAGCAGGGCGTGGTGAGTGTACAGTAAGACATGAACAAGCCAAGAGATTTCTTGAAGAAGTGGACCCTGAAGTGAATTGATCGGGTCACATGGACACTTTTTGCAACGAACCTCCAAAAACCAAAGATTGAAGGTGTTGGCTATTCGGTAGAGATAGTTTGGTAGATTCAAGATAATGAAGACCTGAATTGTAAAAAATTTTTTGGGTACAGTTTAATAATCGCCTTACAAAAATGCACTTAAAAACTGGGATGTTGGCTTATATTGGTTGGTATAAACAAGCATGGCAAACAGTCTAGTTGGCCCGCTTACCAGACAAACATCGAGGGTTCGGATCTATCCCGTGACAATATTTTTTGTATTAACACTTGTCTTGCAATATATGGTTTTATTTCTTCTTTTGTTGTAAAATGTAATTAATGTGTTTATAGCGTGAGCCAAACTTTTTACTTTTGCGGATCCGAACTTTCATTGTTTGCCTGGTAAATCTTACGGCCCAAGACATTTTGCCCGCAGCCATTCTTGTTAGAAAGTTATGCAAGTTTCGACATTTCTTGCCATTTTACATTTTTACCACATCATGCCACTATTTTATTATTATACATCATTTCTTCAGTATAATGGTGTCGAGCCTCACTCAATACTAAGTTTAGTGGATTTGGCGTATGAACAAGTAAAATTATACGCTTAATTTGAGGTTTCTTACTTTTTGACCGATTTGAATACAAATTTGAATAGAGCTATATTTCCGATTTAGCGCACACCTATTGAACTGCATAAACTCCCTTTTCCGCATGAATTGGCCAAAGTGAATTTATACGATCATATTTGCAAGCAAGCTATTCTAGGCCCACCCAACTGTGTTTACAAAATACGCATGAACCCGAAACATGTCTTTCTAGAAACACAAGTTCAAGGATTCCAAGGGCCATCTTCTGTTTCTGAGACTAGTAGATTAGGCAAAATTTATGTGTTTTCGTTTTTCGAGCCTTGAGGGAGAAATATGACAATACATGATGTTAAGAGGATTAATGTGATCCGTCTAAATAGCCGTCATGTTTACGCAGTGAAATAAATTTAAATTACGTTGGTCGTTGTTTTTCGAAAGAACAACATGGAAGAAAATGAAAAACAGGGTCATAATTTCAAACGCATGAAAAGTTTAACGGCCAACGTCAAGGGCAGGTTTCGGCGATTGTTTTTGGTTTCAAACTGGGCTTGGATAAAGGGCAAGGGTAGCCGGGCTCTCCACAAATCTTCCCTGGGTCAAACAAACATAGAAAATTTGGATCCGACCAATATGAAAAATTTCCCGCACGATATTAACTTTACTTTCCATGTATTTATGAAAAAATTAAAAAAAACATTTGCTCTGGAGTGGATCCGAACCTTCGCTGTTTGACTGGTAAGCCGACTAGAACGCGTTGTAGACATACTTTTTGGAGTATAATTTGGACTTTTTTTGCTTAGTGCTGATTTTTAAAAAAACGCGTAAGGTATTACACTAACTGGGCATTGATTTTACTGATCCACAAATCGTTTTCGTTTTTTTGTAAACACAAACCGAAGTAACAATTAGGAGACTCCTTGTCAGTTGGATATCCGAAGGCCTGAGGCCTTTCTTTCCGTTTCGATTTCTAATCATTGGCTGGACGGTTTCCTCCGAAAGACGACTAGAAACCTTGTAGAGCGAATATCGGGCTCCACTAAATTGAAGATTTAAGAAAATCTTTTAACTTTGTACTTTGAATTTGTGTTTGGTTGACTTGTAGGGACCGAGTTTGCAGTAGTCATGACCACATCAGCAGTGTTGAAGGATACTCCAGGAGATCCAGGAAGATTTCTGGAATTTGTTGTTTTTTCGTTATTTCTGAGAAACCAAATTTGACTTTTGGTGTCAGAAGAAACCCTTCAAAACAATCATACTACGCAAAGGTCAAGGGAATGTGGGTGGGTGTTGTCAAAAACAAAATTCACTTACTTCAAATGATAGTTGAGTTTGTAGCGGACAAGAATATTCGAGACCACAATTATCACACTAGGAACTATCATGCAAAATATTGTCTGAAAATTGTGTTTATGATAAATTGTTTAGAAAAAAAAACCTCAAAAACTGTCATCCAGTTGTAAACAAATAGGAAATCAATGTCGATATCACATTCTTGATTTTCGTCGTTGAGGGAGGCGACGACAAGAATCCAGGAGTTGAAAAGAAATGCAATGGCAAGGCAGCCAATAATATTTCGTATTGCTCTGAAAAATTGACATCTTGGTTGAATTTGTGGTTTATCATCTATATTACTCATTTTTCAGTTTAGGTCACAGCATTTTATGCTAATTGGAAAGGCTTGCACTCATGGTATCTTATTAGCCGCTTTTTACGCTAAACGCAGGACAAGTTGACCGTTTATGCCATACGGAGAATCCCCATGTGGCCACTCGGCATATCTCAAAATTACTCGTTTACGCCCTTTTGGTTTAGTTTTGTTTATTCCACAAGATGGGAAAATCCGATTCATGGTCAAATTCTATTTAAAGCCTTCGTTAAAGAAAGATAAACAACGCTCCTGATTTGCTTCAAAAGGATCATGCGTGAAAGGCTATTTACAACATCAGAGGCAGTGAAAACAAGACCAAAGACCGAAATACTTCGAAATAGTAGATGTTTACACAACGACTCCAGAAGTGAGTGAGATATGGACATAAAACCAAATTTGGTACTGTACGTGTTATTTCAAATCTTTTGTGTTGTTTCTATGGAGGTTTTTTTGCAACCACACTAAAATAATCTAGGTCTTTCAGGTGCAACACCAAAAACCCGCCGGCAAACAAAAAGAATAATCCTATAGTCCGGTTTCAAAAAACAGGCATTGTTTTTCTATCCATATCTTAAACAAACTCAAAACTAATGTGATCGGCATTTTTAAAATTGTGTGTATGTGTGTGTACACACACATCAGCTGTATCAGCTGTATAAACATTTAAAAACTTACTTTTCCTTAATGAGTGTGCGTTTTTTTAAAATTGTGTGTGTATGTGTGTGTACACACACATCAGATGTATCAGCTGTATAAACATTTAAAAACTTACTTTTCCTTAGTGAGTGTGCGTTTCAGTTGACAAAGCAATTGTAGCCGTTCGATGCATACTAAGACTATTAACCAGACGCTTGCAAAATCACAGACATGAGCTAGAAAAGTGTTGATTTTACAGCAGATATTGTAGTTTTTCAGTGCAACCACGTGGAACATCTGAAAACACCTTATTATGAAAAATTTTTTAAAGCAAATTAGTGTTGACGCCACAAAAATCGATCATTGCTGTGTTCAAACAAGTGCCCTTTCAACAGAAAACGTGGCTGATTGTGAGCATACTCGTTGTGAAATTCTGAAGATGAACATTTAATTTTCAACAAAAAGTTTCTGGAAATATACAAAAAAACTTTTCATTCGCAGAGAAGCCAACGTGAACTTTATTTATGTGACAATTTTTTCAGCTCGTAAAGGAAACTTTCGCAGCTCCTAAATTGAGAATTTTCCTGAGCCTTTTAGTTTTTCCTTGATTTTCGTACTTTGTACTTGTACTATGAATGATTTTCGTAACCCATAGCAATTTGTGAAATGTGCGTGAAGGGGAAGTGGGTGCATACGTTGAAGTAGCGATAGGAGACCTCTTCAAACCAGAAGAAGGCCAAGAAGACCAAAAAGAAGGAGGACATCACAGCCAGACATAATAAGTACATATTTGTTGGCAATCTTCTCAGAATCCTGTTTGTCCTGAAAATGGTTGCATTTTAAATGACGCCTTGTTTTGGATATGATACCAATCTCAGGACACCTCCACTGCCATGTTTTTGCGCATCCGGCCTACTAATTGTTTTTATTTTGTTTGTAGTTGCAATCAATAAAGCTGGCCTCTCCCACGGGACTTGCGTAATGAAATCGACGTCGGACTAAGGCCAATAAATGTCTTGTCTTGTTACTTGAATTGAGAAACAACAACAAAAACAACACAGACAGATTGTTTCCTCTTCTAATTAGATTCGTATCCTTCCCCATGAATTTCGCGGATTTCAGGTACTACGCGCTATAATTGGCGGCTGGCGACAATTCGATCCGAAGGAGCCTAATTATGTGCTACTCAAATTGCGGGCGACGGGTGCTTGAATTCGGTGTACGCACGGCTCCTGAAGGGTTTCCGCGGAAACGTTTTCGTCTTTCTTGGGCACTGCAAAAAAAAAGAGCACAGAACGCTTTCAGGGCTTCTTTTCTCATAAGTGGATAGAGATGCCATAGCAACCAAAGCGCGGAGTACGAAAAGATCTCATCTTCAGATAAGTCAGATAAGCAGAAGCCTCCGAACCATTTCAAGAAATTAGTCTTTTGATAGAATTTGTTCGGTTCTATGAGGATTTAACAATTCTAGCAGGTGGTCTAATTACTTCCGTTTGATAAATAACCCATGGCACTTTAGCGGTCAATCCGATTTGTGATCTTTTAAAACAGCTGTCCCGTAGGTTAATCCCAGTGAATTGCAGCATGTTTTCTTTAGACTACTTTTATGAATCCCTTCAAAAGACCGCCAGTTATGTTGTTGTGTCCGTTGTCCGCTCAAAATGGCCGTCATTCAAGGCGGAACTCACCGGATGAGTATCCAGACCATAGCATTTCCGGATAGCCCCAGTAGCACGCAAATTGGAAGATAGAAGAGATAGAGGTTCGCAAAGACCCACGAATCCGTGACAACGTTTCCATCCGATGAGCCGTTCATCTGAACATAAAGCGGTCAGTTATGATTGCTACTAGAGGACGGACATTAGCGGGGATAAATGTCGACTTGGGGGCGTTGCCTGTGGAAGCTCCGCCCAACGACCTCACTGATAAAAGATTCCGCGAGGAACATTCTTTTCGAAAGCGGGGGGAGGGGGGGGGGGCAAAGAAGACGGAATAAAGGAGGATTTCGGGACAAAACAAGCAAGGACAAGGAGGACTAGTGGGCGAGACCGACACCAGAATGAGAATAAAGTGTTTTCGGCAAAGTAAATTGTGGAATTGCAGCTGGCATTCGTTGTCAAATGTTCGCGTAATCCTTCATCCTGCTAATTGCGTTTGCGCTAAAACAGATGTGGTAAACAGGTCTGATTCGAGCATGGCCTAATTGGAATATCCTTTGAAAACTGTTTTTATAAAGTTTTTAAAGGTTAAATTTAAAACCAAAGTTTAAAAGTCAGCCCAAATTCTGAATTATGGAAGTGTATCTCAGGATTCTCTATTTCAAGTCTTTGTTCTTGAAATAGCAATTATTCCACACTCTGGGCTATGCGTGGAATTGCGGATTAGTCTTGGCCGTCAGTTTCGAGGCTCCTGTAAACATGCGAGTGGCCGGAAGTGATCCTAAAAAAGGACAAGTGACTGAAGCAGTTGATTAATAAAATACAACTAAAGGAAAAAAAACAAAACTTGTTGGACGGCTTATAAATTTTTTCTAGCAATGTTTACAGCTTTCAGAGTCACCCAGTTTATCACACTGGCTACGAGATCTCTGGACAACACATTATTCATCGAGTTGTTCTACAATTTTTCATTAGCTTTTCCCGAAAACAAGACAAAAATGTGGTTTTCATGAATTGTTGGTCAACAGAATAAGCGGAAACAAAGCATGTTTGAAACGGAAGATCCCAGACTAAATCTTCAATTGTGTTGCGGTGTATTCAGTTAGCCGCGGGCCACGAATCGCCAATCGTGTGAACCTGCGGTCTTACACGCATAAGATATCTGTGGTAGCCTTTGGTTATCCAAATATTTTTTATTTACAAATAAAATTGTTTAAAAAAAACTATCAGAAGATGAACAACTCAGTTGTTCAAAAAGATGAACAACTCAGTTGTTCAAATCATTTAGCAAACACACTAATTAGTGAAACATGTTATTACGTCATTAAGTTCAAAGGCGTGTCTAGTCTGTCATCCCCAAAGAATAGTATAAATGAAATGTTATGGCAGCAGCGCAAGAGTTGGTCAAGCGAATTTGTCATCTAATGAGGCGCTGAATGATGGGCAAGTTGTTTTTGACGAGCCGTGGGAGTAGTGGGCCCGATAGAGCAATGCCACTCGTTGAAAGGCGCCGACGCGAGTGGTCTGAGAGGAACAAGGCGGGAGAGTTGAGAGATGATGATAACTGGATGCGTCTGATCGGATTCCGGCAAAGCACCCCCTTGACTCGCGTTTCCTCGTTGATGAATAAACAACAAGACAAATGGGTGTAAGCAAAAGTTTGTGAGTGAGTGAGTGTGAATGTGTGTTTGCGTGTATGCATGTGAGTGCGTGAGTGTGTGAGTGAGTGCGTGCGTGAGTGAGTGAGTGTGTGTGTTTATGTGTGTATGTATGTGTATGTGTGTGAGTGTGTGTATGCGTGTGTTTGTGCATATGTGCGTGTGTGTGTTGTTTTTGATTGGGCGGTTTTCTTTATGTGCGTGTTCGCGTGTACTCAAATGTTTACACAACAAAAGTTAAGAATGCAAAAATATCGATTAAACTGCCGCTTTTCATACGTTTTTTTTTGCCTTTTTCTTTGCCTTTTTTCTAACTGTTCTAAAGAAAATGCATGTATGTGCTTACGTTTTCGGAAACAGATAACACTAAGATTAAGATACACTAAAACATGCAGCTTTTTTAGTTTTTAGAGTAATAAAAACCTGAAATATTTAAACTTTGAAACATTAACTCTAGTCGTTTGTTAGTTGTAATTCTAAATCAACTAAATTCACCTAGACGGCGTAATCGCAAACAAAACAGCGTTTACACGGCTGTCCAAGATTTATGCAGCAGTCATGTTATGTTGTGTGCGTCAACTTGCATGCAAGACGAACAGAATCTTCAAGAATCTGCATAACGTTTTTTTAAACAATGGTAGTGTTTTTGGGTTTGTGGTATTTCAAACAGATACAGTTTTAAGAAACAAAAATACACTTGATTTACGTAACCATACTAACGTAGCGAAGGTTTAGTGCTGGATGGCTAATTTTAAAGAGTAATAGTTGTTTAGCAATAAGAGAACTCAAATTTAGGGTTCACAAAAACTAAAAGGAAAATACGGCTTTCCTATGAAGAGTAAAACAAAACAAAAAACATGTAAAAACGGGTTAGCTAAAAAGGGGCTTGTTCTCTTGTAGTCAGGATGATTACCTGAACCATCGTCGCGTCGCTCACAGTTCCATTCATGTATATGGTGTGTGTAAGCAGGGTACAACAACTGAACTTACTTTTAATGAGAAAGGATTCTTCATAGCAGTTCCTTTCCACAAAATTGAAAGCCTCAACTTTTAAGAGAATAAAGAGCGCAATCGCGAGCAGTATAAAACGGCCTAACTCCTCAAACAAAGAATTAGTGAAGAAGTTTACAATTGTTCACAGTTATATCGTCTCTGCAAAAGTTAAAGGAAAAAGTTGGACAACTGCTGTGAACGCATACGACTATGACAAGATATTAAAAAACCATCAGACAACACACTGCTCCTTCAATAAAGCCGTGGGGGGCAACTGGAAGCTAAAAGAACAAAACGTGATTCTAAAAAGTAAGTGAAGACAGGATACAAAGTTGACACTGAGCCGACCAAAGCCTTTATATAGTAATCAAGCCTAGTCATTTGTTAAGAATCATAAAAGTCAATACGTCAATTTAATTATCACAGTAGTACCAAGAAAAGTACTCTTTGCTCGGATATCCTACATTTGTATATAAAATCTTCTTACAAAGGGTGTTTTCTGGAAATTCAGTCTTGCTTCTGGAAAAGATTAGTAAACTGTTAGAAGGATAAGAGTTAGTTTTAGAGTTTCATTGTGATTATGAGAGTTCCTCACAAAAAACTAATATTTGATTAGCTGAGGAAACAACAAATACAACGTTTCCGAACACTTGGTTGTTCAAATTTTTGGAGAAAAGTGGGTCAGTCGCTGGTGTATTTATATGTTTTTGGCTTAGGCTTAGGCTTAGGCTTAGGCTTAGGCTTAGGCTTAGGCTTAGGCTTAGGCTTAGGCTTAGGCTTAGGCTTAGGCTTAGGCTTAGGCTTAGGCTTAGGCTTAGGCTTAGGCTTAGGCTTAGGCTTAGGCTTAGGCTTAGGCTTAGGCTTAGGCTTAGGCTTAGGCTTAGGCTTAGGCTTAGGCTTAGGCTTAGGCTTAGGCTTAGGCTTAGGCTTAGGCTTAGGCTTAGGCTTAGGCTTAGGCTTAGGCTTAGGCTTAGGCTTAGGCTTAGGCTTAGGCTTAGGCTTAGGCTTAGGCTTAGGCTTAGGCTTAGGCTTAGGCTTAGGCTTAGGCTTAGGCTTAGGCTTAGGCTTAGGCTTAGGCTTAGGCTTAGGCTTAGGCTTAGGCTTAGGCTTAGGCTTAGGCTTAGGCTTAGGCTTAGGCTTAGGCTTAGGCTTAGGCTTAGGCTTAGGCTTAGGCTTAGGCTTAGGCTTAGGCTTAGGCTTAGGCTTAGGCTTAGGCTTAGGCTTAGGCTTAGGCTTAGGCTTAGGCTTAGGCTTAGGCTTAGGCTTAGGCTTAGGCTTAGGCTTAGGCTTAGGCTTAGGCTTAGGCTTAGGCTTAGGCTTAGGCTTAGGCTTAGGCTTAGGCTTAGGCTTAGGCTTAGGCTTAGGCTTAGGCTTAGGCTTAGGCTTAGGCTTAGGCTTAGGCTTAGGCTTAGGCTTAGGCTTAGGCTTAGGCTTAGGCTTAGGCTTAGGCTTAGGCTTAGGCTTAGGCTTAGGCTTAGGCTTAGGCTTAGGCTTAGGCTTAGGCTTAGGCTTAGGCTTAGGCTTAGGCTTAGGCTTAGGCTTAGGCTTAGGCTTAGGCTTAGGCTTAGGCTTAGGCTTAGGCTTAGGCTTAGGCTTAGGCTTAGGCTTAGGCTTAGGCTTAGGCTTAGGCTTAGGCTTAGGCTTAGGCTTAGGCTTAGGCTTAGGCTTAGGCTTAGGCTTAGGCTTAGGCTTAGGCTTAGGCTTAGGCTTAGGCTTAGGCTTAGGCTTAGGCTTAGGCTTAGGCTTAGGCTTAGGCTTAGGCTTAGGCTTAGGCTTAGGCTTAGGCTTAGGCTTAGGCTTAGGCTTAGGCTTAGGCTTAGGCTTAGGCTTAGGCTTAGGCTTAGGCTTAGGCTTAGGCTTAGGCTTAGGCTTAGGCTTAGGCTTAGGCTTAGGCTTAGGCTTAGGCTTAGGCTTAGGCTTAGGCTTAGGCTTAGGCTTAGGCTTAGGCTTAGGCTTAGGCTTAGGCTTAGGCTTAGGCTTAGGCTTAGGCTTAGGCTTAGGCTTAGGCTTAGGCTTAGGCTTAGGCTTAGGCTTGAGCTTAGGCTTAGGCTTAGGCTTAGGCTTAGGCTTAGGCTTAGGCTTAGGCTTAGGCTTAGGCTTAGGCTTAGGCTTAGGCTTAGGCTTAGGCTTAGGCTTAGGCTTAGGCTTAGGCTTAGGCTTAGGCTTAGGCTTAGGCTTAGGCTTAGGCTTAGGCTTAGGCTTAGGCTTAGGCTTAGGCTTAGGCTTAGGCTTAGGCTTAGGCTTAGGCTTAGGCTTAGGCTTAGGCTTAGGCTTAGGCTTAGGCTTAGGCTTAGGCTTAGGCTTAGGCTTAGGCTTAGGCTTAGGCTTAGGCTTAGGCTTAGGCTTAGGCTTAGGCTTAGGCTTAGGCTTAGGCTTAGGCTTAGGCTTAGGCTTAGGCTTAGGCTTAGGCTTAGGCTTAGGCTTAGGCTTAGGCTTAGGCTTAGGCTTAGGCTTAGGCTTAGGCTTAGGCTTAGGCTTAGGCTTAGGCTTAGGCTTAGGCTTAGGCTTAGGCTTAGGCTTAGGCTTGGGCTTAGGCTTAGGCTTAGGCTTAGGCTTAGGCTTAGGCTTAGGCTTAGGCTTAGGCTTAGGCTTAGGCTTAGGCTTAGGCTTAGGCTTAGGCTTAGGCTTAGGCTTAGGCTTAGGCTTAGGCTTAGGCTTAGGCTTAGGCTTAGGCTTAGGCTTAGGCTTAGGCTTAGGCTTAGGCTTAGGCTTAGGCTTAGGCTTAGGCTTAGGCTTAGGCTTAGGCTTAGGCTTAGGCTTAGGCTTAGGCTTAGGCTTAGGCTTAGGCTTAGGCTTAGGCTTAGGCTTAGGCTTAGGCTTAGGCTTAGGCTTAGGCTTAGGCTTGGGCTTAGGCTTAGGCTTAGGCTTAGGCTTAGGCTTAGGCTTAGGCTTAGGCTTAGGCTTAGGCTTAGGCTTAGGCTTAGGCTTAGGCTTAGGCTTAGGCTTAGGCTTAGGCTTAGGCTTAGGCTTAGGCTTAGGCTTAGGCTTAGGCTTAGGCTTAGGCTTAGGCTTAGGCTTAGGCTTAGGCTTAGGCTTAGGCTTAGGCTTAGGCTTAGGCTTAGGCTTAGGCTTAGGCTTAGGCTTAGGCTTAGGCTTAGGCTTAGGCTTAGGCTTGAGCTTAGGCTTAGGCTTAGGCTTAGGCTTAGGCTTAGGCTTGGGCTTAGGCTTAGGCTTAGGCTTAGGCTTAGGCTTAGGCTTAGGCTTAGGCTTGGGCTTAGGCTTAGGCTTAGGCTTGGGCTTAGGCTTAGGCTTAGGCTTAGGCTTAGGCTTAGGCTTAGGCTTAGGCTTAGGCTTAGGCTTAGGCTTGGGCTTAGGCTTAGGCTTAGGCTTAGGCTTAGGCTTAGGCTTAGGCTTAGGCTTAGGCTTGAGCTTGAGCTTGGGCTTAGGCTTAGGCTTAGGCTTAGGCTTAGGCTTAGGCTTAGGCTTAGGCTTAGGCTTGAGCTTAGGCTTAGGCTTAGGCTTAGGCTTAGGCTTAGGCTTAGGCTTGAGCTTAGGCTTAGGCTTAGGCTTAGGCTTAGGCTTGGGCTTAGGCTTAGGCTTAGGCTTAGGCTTAGGCTTAGGCTTGGGCTTAGGCTTAGGCTTAGGCTTAGGCTTGGGCTTAGGCTTGAGCAGGCTTAGGCTTAGGCTTAGGCTTAGGCTTAGGCTTAGGCTTAGGCTTAGGCTTAGGCTTAGGCTTAGGCTTAGGCTTAGGCTTAGGCTTAGGCTTAGGCTTAGGCTTAGGCTTAGGCTTAGGCTTAGGCTTAGGCTTAGGCTTAGGCTTAGGCTTAGGCTTGGCTTAGGCTTAGGCTTAGGCTTAGGCTTAGGCTTAGGCTTAGGCTTAGGCTTAGGCTTAGGCTTAGGCTTAGGCTTAGGCTTAGGCTTAGGCTTGAGCTTAGGCTTAGGCTTAGGCTTAGGCTTAGGCTTAGGCTTAGGCTTAGGCTTAGGCTTAGGCTTAGGCTTAGGCTTAGGCTTGAGCTTAGGCTTAGGCTTAGGCTTAGGCTTAGGCGTAGGCTTAGGCTTAGGCTTAGGCTTAGGCTTAGGCTTAGGCTTAGGCTTAGGCTTAGGCTTAGGCTTGTAGGCTTAGGCTTAGGCTTAGGCTTAGGCTTAGGCTTAGGCTTAGGCTTAGGCTTAGGCTTAGGCTTAGGCTTAGGCTTAGGCTTAGGCTTGAGCTTGGGCTTAGGCTTAGGCTTAGGCTTAGGCTTAGGCTTAGGCTTAGGCTTAGGCTTAGGCTTGGGCTTAGGCTTAGGCTTGAGCTTAGGCTTAGGCTTGAGCTTAGGCTTAGGCTTAGGCTTAGGCTTAGGCTTAGGCTTAGGCTTAGGCTTAGGCTTGGGCTTAGGCTTGAGCTTAGGCTTAGGCTTGGGCTTGGGCTTAGGCTTAGGCTTGAGCTTAGGCTTAGGCTTAGGCTTAGGCTTAGGCTTAGGCTTGCTTAGGCTTAGGCTTAGGCTTAGGCTTGGGCTTAGGCTTAGGCTTAGGCTTAGGCTTTGGCTTAGGCTTAGGCTTAGGCTTAGGCTTAGGCTTAGGCTTAGGCTTAGGCTTAGGCTTAGGCTTAGGCTTGAGCTTAGGCTTAGGCTTAGGCTTAGGCTTAGGCTTAGGCTTAGGCTTAGGCTTAGGCTTAGGCTTAGGCTTAGGCTTGAGCTTAGGCTTAGGCTTAGGCTTAGGCTTGAGCTTGAGCTTAGGCTTGGGCTTGAGCTTAGGCTTGAGCTTAGGCTTAGGCTTAGGCTTAGGCTTAGGCTTAGGCTTAGGCTTAGGCTTAGGCTTAGGCTTAGGCTTGAGGCTTAGGCTTAGGCTTAGGCTTAGGCTTAGGCTTAGGCTTAGGCTTAGGCTTAGGCTTAGGCTTAGGCTTAGGCTTAGGCTTAGGCTTAGGCTTAGGCTTACGCTTAGGCTTAGGCTTTCGCTTAGGCTTAGGCTTAGGCTTAGGCTTGAGCTTGAGCTTGGAGCTTAGGCTTGAGCTTGAGGCTTGGGCTTAGGCTTAGGCTTAGGCTTGGGCTTAGGCTTAGGCTTAGGCTTAGGCTTGAGCTTAGGCTTGAGCTTAGGCTTAGGCTTGAGCTTAGGCTTAGGCTTAGGCTTAGGCTGGCTAGGCTTAGGCGTAGGCTTAGGCTTAGGCTTAGGCTTAGGCTTAGGCTTAGGCTTAGGCTTAGGCTTAGGCTTAGGCTTAGGCTTAGGCTTAGGCTTAGGCTTAGGCTTGGAAGCAGGCTTGGGCTTAGGCTTGGGCTTAGGCTTAGGCTTAGGCTTAGGCTTAGGCTTAGGCTTAGGCTTAGGCTTAGGCTTAGGCTTAGGCTTAGGCTTAGGCTTAGGCTTAGGCTTAGGCTTAGGCTTAGGCTTAGGCTTAGGCTTAGGCTTAGGCTTAGGCTTAGGCTTGGGCTTAGGCTTAGGCTTAGGCTTGAGCTTAGGCTTAGGCTTAGGCTTGGGCTTAGGCTTAGGCTTAGGCTTAGGCTTAGGCTTAGGCTTAGGCTTAGGCTTAGGCTTAGGCTTAGGCTTAGGCTTAGGCTTAGGCTTGAGCTTGAGCTTGGGCTTAGGCTTAGGCTTAGGCTTAGGCTTAGGCTTAGGCTTGGGCTTGAGCTTGAGCTTGAGCTTGAGCTTAGGCTTAGGCTTAGGCTTGAGCTTACTTAGGCTTAGGCTTAGGCTTAGGCTTGAGCTTAGGCTTAGGCTTAGGCTTAGGCTTAGGCTTAGGCTTAGGCTTAGGCTTAGGCTTAGGCTTAGGCTTAGGCTTAGGCTTAGGCTTAGGCTTAGGCTTAGGCTTGAGCTTGAGCTTAGGCTTAGGCTTAGGCTTGAGCTTAGGCTTGAGCTTAGGCTTAGGCTTAGGCTTAGGCTTAGGCTTGAGCTTAGGCTTGAGCTTAG